>OY811982.1:7807989-7874343 GCA_963681505.1 Eunapius fragilis | reverse complement strand
TGCGTGGCATATGGTATGGAAGTTGGCATTTCGAAAATCCAAATGGAGCACACCACACCTGAGGTTGGCTATCTGGAGCTTCCTTCATGCCCCAAGGGTTGATACACCAATCTCTTCGAGATCTTCCTCTGTCATGGTCAGGAAAGTGGTGAAATCCACCTGTAGGGCCCGAGGAGGGGAATGGAGGGAAGGGGAGAAGGATGTGAAGGGGAGGTGTGAAGGATGTGGAGGGGAGGGGAGAAGGATGTGGAGGGGAGGGGCGAAGGATGTGGAGGGGAGGGGAGAAGGATGTGAAGGGGAGAAGGATGTGAAGGGGAGAAGAATGTGAAGGGGAGGGGTGAGGGATGTGGAGGGGAGAAGGATGTGGAGGGGAAGGGCGAAGGATGTGGAGGGAGAGGTGAAGGATGTGGAGGGGGTAAAGCGACTTGGTGAAGTACATATACACGTGCCACACAGGTATATGCACCACCCAAAACATGTGTACAGGTTTCCACCATCCCCTACACACCTCCACCATCCTAACACACATCTCCACTATCCCTACACACACCTCCACCATCCCCTACACACACCTCCACCTTCCTCTACACACCTCCACCATCACCTACACACACCTCCACTATCCCATATGCACCTCCACCACCGCCTGCCGTATATATCGCTCTAATAACTACTTCCGTTGTCCGACATCCGGTCCGGAGCAAAGCCCAAAAACGTTTTGCTGTCATACGTTTTGCGCCAAATAGGATTTGGTTTTACGCCATATCGCTCTTATGTCTACTGTTTTGTTACGCGACCTACCGGGCCACCGTACAGCGCAACAGTGAAGGCATGGGGGGGGGGGGGGGGGGGGGGGGGGGCATTGGTGCATAATTTATGTCCCTGAGCACTGTACAATAACACTACGCCCTCGTCGCCTTGTCGCTCCAGAACATATAGCTTCTACGCTTTTACGAGGTAGTCACGCCCAAAGCATGAGTATTATAAGCCCCTCCCCCTTGCACCCTCGCAAAATATTGTACACAGTGAGAGGTGTGGCACAGGGCTGCCGTAGGCCGGCTAGGGGTCTGGCCTGAGGCCGGCCGGCCTGCCAGTCCGGCCTGGCAGGCCAAATTAGTAGATATTATAGTTTATAAATGTCAATCATTAATTTTATTTTGTTACGTTATTGCATTGTCAATCAACGAAGTGTGTCTGTCAGTTTCTACGATTCCTATATCTTCTGCTCAGCGGCTCAAACCTGTTCTAACCCGGATCTGTGGGGATACAATCCCGGCCCGAGGAACTCGTGAGATTCGCGCCATTGCGAAGGTTTAGTAGTACTGTATAGTAGTGTAAACACATCCGGCCGCTATCCGGTCTCATTTCAAGGTCCATACATCAAAGAAGTAGGCTTACGCAGATAAAGTGTGGTGTGATTACTGCACAGGCCGTTTACCAGGGAACACTGCACTTTGTCTAGACACATTGAACGGCATTACAAGGATGAACAACAGTGTGCATGTGTGTAGCAGCAGTCTTCACAACACATGCAGTTAAGGAATATGATGCTTGGCTTCGACTCTTGGAGAACAGATCAGTACATGTCATGGCCTCTTTAGATTGCTTGGAATGGTGTAAAATGCACAACACACAATTTCCCACTATTGCAAAGCTTGCCCGAATGTACCTGCATGGCTATTCCAGCAACATTCGCTCCATCAGAGAGCGGAGTGTTTTCAAGAGCCATTTTGACCCAGGAGCGACAGCGATGGAAGCTGCATGTACTTCCCCAACGGCCGGAGGCATCAACTATGCTAAAGCACAATCCATGGATGCATCGAAAGAAATAAGCCAATACTATTGTTCAATGTACTATAAATAATAAACTGTTCCATATTTATTCGCATCTCAGTATGATTATTGTTATGTCACAATCGATCATCTTCAATAAATATTTGAATTCTGAACAAGATGTAAGCTTGATCTGTACTTGTACAAATCAGTCATATACTATATGCATGTATTGGCACAATGAGGGGCGTGGTCCGGCCTGACATGCCAGGGGTCTGGCCTGACAGGTCAGGCCAGGTCTTTGGCCTGTCAGGCCGGCCTGACAGGCCGGTTGACCTTTGGCAGCCATGGTGTGGCATGGAAGTAAATTCCACTCCCTCAGTTATTTCCTGGATTATGATTTATTAATTAGGGCTATAAATGAGCTTATGATGATCCCCTGACACCCTGCCCCTTTAGCACACACACCCCACCCCCACCCCCCAGGAGTGTGATGGCAGCATATGCCCCCTCCCCCCCCCCCCCCCCCTAGTATATGTATTCATATTGCCATGCTATGTTAACATCAGAGACTGTTCTTATCCATTATGATTTTCTGAACCCTCGTGCGACAAAGCAGACTAAGCGAAAGGTTACGATGGAAGAAGGGAGAAGACGAAAAAGGATGCATGTATACAACCTAACCCTAAGCTCATGTAGAAGCCTAGATGTCTGCTCATTTATGTAAGTGGCCAAGATTTATAGCAGATATACGAGGTATAGACTAACAATACATGCACATACAAAGATAAGGTGTCTGATCACGGATGTGCGTATGACAATCTATTACATAAGCACATATACTGCGCAAGAGCAGACTAATAAATCCTGCATTTAATAGGGAAACACGGGGGGGGGGGGGGGGGGGGGGGAGGCGCGTGTGTGTGTGGTCCTATAACGGGAGGGTGCGCGGGGGGGGGGGGGCGGGGGGAGGGGGCTGCGCACAAATAATTCTTTGGGCGGGGGCGGGGCAAATCCCCCTTTGGCCCGTCGAGCGGCCGCCTACATGTATGCTCTGGATGCCTTAAGAAACAACAAAAAAAAACAATCTATTACATAAGCACATATACTGCGCAAGAGCAGACTAATAAATCCTGCATTTAATAGGGAAACAGGGGGGGGGGGGGGGGGGGGCGTGTGTGTGTGTGGCCCTATAACGGGAGGGTGTGCGGGGGGGGGGGAGGGGGGCTGCGCACAAATAATTCTTTGGGCGGGGGCGGGGCAAATCCCCCTTTGGCCCGTCGAGCGGCCGCCTACATGTATGCTCTGGATGCCTTAAGAAACAAAAAAAAAGGGGGGGGGATGAAAAGTGTTCCATTCGGAAAAGACCAAAGAAGAAGCCGTATGTATCGGCCAGGGCAGATACAAGAATTTCGAAAAGGTGGAGAGGGGTTGGTGTCATCGATAATATTAATCTAAATAGAGGGAGTGTCATATAGGATGGGAGTCAAATAATACTGTAGAGTAAACGTCAATCCAAATTTTGGGTTGACCTTTCCCTTACGAATAACAATCCAAAATTGGGTTCCAAGCTTTATCAAGCTTGGATTGTTCCTAAATCCGTTTGGTTGAATTGGCGTTCAATCAAAATATCCTGCCATTAACTTCCGGGTCCTCTCTCATAGTGCTGTGTTGCACTTTGTATACAGAATCCCCACCTCAACAGAAAAAAAAAATTATGTGTCTTGAAATTGCGGGTACAATATCAAATGATAATCTTGAAATGTGTAGCACTATATCAAATGGATATTAATTTTTGGCGGAATAAAGCTCAATCCAAAATCAACGTTGGATTGTTTCATAATCCAACTATTTTCAATTTTCTAACCAGTGAATTGAACATTCACCCTACCGTTTTTGCAATAATTGCTGCCAGATAATGTGTATCATAGTGTCATTCCACTATGACATAGTAGCGTGTTTCACATCATCAGATCGTGATGCATTTACTCGTATATGTCTGCCTATGGATCCAATTATTAAGTCAATAACCATAATGTTTTACGAAATATACTGCAAAAAAATTTATGCAACCTGGCAGGCTCACAACTTCACCATTGTTTGTTTGGTAGTGACGTTCTTGGCGTCAAATTGAAGCTCAATGTATGATGATGAAAGGTTTAAATAAAAATCATCGTTATAGTGCAGATTTCGAAATTCGGATTGTTTCCGGATCGATAAACAGGATTTTTTTTTTACGGGATTGAAGGGACCATTAATATTGTTGTTTATCGAAAATTAAAAAATTTGTTTATTAAAAATTTGTTTATTAAAAATTTGACCGCCATTTCAAATGCTATGCTAACACTATAGTCTAAAGTTATTGTTAGTTTATATGCCACAGGAGTATCGCGACCCGTTGCTAAGAACACTAGCCACAAATCGGTAGTAGCGCTCAGCTAATAAAAAAGAGATGGGTACACTGTTCCGGTAAGTATAATATAAGCTCACCTATAATGCTCGAATAGACAATTGGTTCATCCTTGTTGCGAGTAAAAAGCAACCAGCCGTGGTTCAACTACTTGATTACAGCATTGTGTGCATGCTGACTGCCGCCGTAACAATAAAGAGGACCCGTGGGGTTACCGGCCACGGCTGCGGAGAACATAACAGCTAGGGCTTAGGTGTGAATAGCAAATTATAGTAATAGCAACTTTACTACTTATACAACCATCAGTCGAGTCCCCAGACTACTACACTAAATGTTTGGTGGGCATGAACATTACGTCATTAAATGCGAGTAAACTCTTTTAGTTATGAAAATTAAGTCACGAATAATTCGCGATCCGATATATGGCCACCGCAACGCTGGAAAACGTTGACGATAGCCTGGTACCCGAATACGAAGATCGATACACAGCCTACAAGAAACTGATCATAGGACTAGCGGAGAAGCTGGGGAGCGAAGACGTTCTCGCCATTGCCTACCTGGAAAACCTCCCCGAGGACTACAAGACCCTGTCGCCGCTCGGGGTACTTCAAAGGCTCGAGAGAAGTAACAAGTTCGACCAAAACCATCTGTCCGACTTGTTATACATGCTGAAGTCCATAAACAGAGCGGACCTTCTCAACTATGTGGATGAATACAGGAGAAAGTATTGTAAGCCACTTAGTGCACATGCTACCAGAGTCAATCGGTTTGTTTTCTCCTATACCCCCCCACCCCATCCCACCCGCAGCACAACCGAAGAGGAACGGTTCAGACCCAACGCCTCGTCACGGGCGGTGGGCCCACAGGCGCAACTTGTCGTCGCAATCTGGCCTCACCCTGCAGCTCCTGGCAGAGATAATGCAGGAGAACTCATCCGATAGCGCTACAGTAGGTTCCCAGTTAAGCATCTCCTCCGCCAACAGTAACGGCGGCAGCATCAAAATGGCCGACTCCATGGAACTCAGTTTGGACGCCGCCGGCCCGCTGCAGCAGTCGCAACAGAGACCCAAGGAGGGCAGCCTCTCTCCCATCGACCTCCGTCGCAGCAGCTCCGAAGGCCTCGTCGGAAGCAGACCAAGCATGCGCGCGGGGGACAACATCGGAGTGCGAAGTATGTTAGGATGTATAATACATCGTGGCCTAAATTAATCCACTCGACCTGTTTTCTATAATTAAAGCATTTGCTTAATAAGAGCGAATGACAGAGCCATAAGTATATAGAGCCAAACTTGTGTTTGTACGTTTTATATTAACAGCTAGTAAGCACTGCTTACATGTAAAAAAAAAAAATTAAAAAAATTCCTACTACATAATTTAATAGATGAGGCGGTTATAATTATGTCGATGAATGCACTAAGGCATGGCTGCAATGCACTAAAACTGAAAATGCTCTCTCTCTCTCTCTCCTCCTGTTTCAGCGCCTCCACCCTGGTCCCCATCCCGCTCCCCACAGCCTTGCGCCACACAGCTGTCGGTCGTCTCCCCACAGCGGGAATGGAAGGTTGACAGGGACAAGCTCAACAGAGCCATCTACAACCACAAAGAGAGCGAACACAGGAAGATGCCCCGCCCAATCGACCTCAACCTCGCGCCCTTAGGACTAAAGTGCCACGCAAAGTTTCACTTCATCCTCCACCCTTACGGCGTGGACATGGACAGAGGAAAGAACGCCACACTGGAGGTGATGATCCATTTCCCAGGTCACATCACCAGCTATGACATGGACAACACTAAGGTGGTCCTCCAAGCCACAGCCTACGACCAGGCTGCCCAAGAGGTCATCAACACCATGACCGTCGAGGGGGTCTTGAACCAGCACAAGATGCTCGTCTTTGGCTTTGTCCCTCACCTGGTGCTCAAGGAGTCACACAGCCAGTGGATAGTCATCAGGGGACAGATCACGTTGACGCTGACAAAAGATTCTCATGTACAGCAGACCAATGTGAGATGACCTAGAGTGTTGTTGGGTATGAACACCACGGCAACAAGCTCCTCCCTGTCTTAAACATTCCACATCCTTCCCCATTGTTCTGTTTCCTTGCATTTTATCAGTGTGTTTACGCACATATGATAGTTACTGGTAGTGTGCAGTTATGCGAAGCATGCACTACACAACTATCCATTTTCATATCATTCTCATTCTTCATCTGGCTGTAAACTATCCAGCTCTAATGGACACAATTATTTGAAAAGTACCCACTTTGGAGGTTGTATACATACATGCACTGAGTACACATACACACACATATGTAAGGTTGCTGGCTTGGCTACACAATCCATTCTTTAATGTAGGAGCTCATCTTGTTGGAATGCGTCTGAACCACATGTGGGGTGACATTGCCTCCAGATGGGATGTTCTCCTTCCATCCGTCCTGGAGGTGGATACACCACTGTTAATGGAAGTCCAAAGGGGGGGGGGAGGGGAGGGGGGGAAGGAGGAGTGATGCCATGGAGAGAGGGGGAGGAGTGATGTTACTGAGGAAGGGGGAGGTGATGTTGTAGTTAGTCTCACTTTATCTTCACTTGTAGGACTGCTGACAGCATCCTCATCTACCAGGTACAGTCGTGCTCTCCTTCAAAGGGAAGCAAGATTATATCTCCCTGCACCACGCCCCCACTGCCCTCGCTGAACCACACCCATAGCCCCTCCTCCCTGAGCCACACCCCATAGCACTCCCTAACCACGCCCCCACAGCCCCTTCCCGAAGCACACCCCATAGCCCCTCCCTGAACCACACCCATAGCCCCTCCCTCTCAAACCATGACTGCTAGCTCACTCGCTCAAAGTTTCCGTTTCCTCCTCCCCAGTCCTCTGCCCCTCCTCTTTTCTGACCCTCTTCCACGAAGGAGTGAGTGCCTGCAGAAATGGCTGCTTCCTCTTACATCTGAGCGAGGACACAGGTGTCTTCAACTTTTCCCCCATCTTGTGGGCACCGCCCCCCACGTGGTACGAGGGGATGACATGCCTGTCCCCATCAGTGCTGGAGGAGGTGCTGGAGGAGGTGGTGGAGGAGGTGGAGCGGTTAGACACAGCGTGGTAGTAACTGGTGTTCATCTTCTGTACGCGGCCGGCATAGGTGTCGTACGCGTAGTACTGCTGCCTCTCCCTGATTTCAGCGTTAACCCTCTCGAGCAACTCTGGACTACAGGCCAGTGCAGCTGGTCCACCACATGTACCTTCCTTGGCCAAACCCTCTCCTCCTCCCCCTCCTCCTCCTCCTCCCCCTCCTTCTCCTCCTCCTCTTCCTCCTTCTCCTCCTCCTCCTCTTCCTCCTTCTCCTCCTCCTCCCTCTTCCACCTGCCGTTGGTCGTGATGACTCAAAGTGTCCCTCCCAGCACAGAGACAAGATGGTGGCTCCTGCACATCAGTGAAGGCAAGCTTTGTCGGCGCAGCTTGTTCCAACCTAGTTGCACCTCGTCCCCAGCCCCCCCGACGCGGTCTCCTTACCGATCCAGAGTCCATGCTCGCGCTGTACTTGAGGTTGCACTTGGAGGGAGTGGCCTCCTTGTAGGAGGGCGTGGTCTTTAGCTGGGGAGGACGCCCGTCGCGAAGTCTGGAGGAAGGGGTTAAATCAGGGTAGCTAAGGGACGTCCTGATGTGGGACGGTGGGAGGAGTAGGGGTGAGTCGGATGACATCCTGAAGGCCATCAATGGTTTCTCCAATGCCTTGGCTTCCGGCCGTCGTTGCTCGGCAACGGTCGACGTGGAAAGACGTCTGTTGGACTGGGGTGGCAGTGGCACACTGCCGCTGGCCGGACCATTCGCGCCACTGCCACTGATGCCCAGGTCTGGGACCGAGGGGACTTCAATGACAAGGGGTACAAACGGATGAGAAGGAGGGAGCAATGCACCACCCACCACCAGAGGGGAACAGTTCTCATCGTTACGACTGCATGGGGGTGGGTGTGGCTGTGGGTGTGGTTCTTCCTCTTGGAGGGGGGTTAAGGGGATGTCCCCTGTGTACCTGGGCCTGAGATTGGACTGCTGTAGCTTGGAGTATCCTATGAGAAGCACCTTCTGAGAAGGTGTGGTCTTATACTTGTCCGCTCCAATCAGATGCTTCTGGAGCTGGGCCTTCCCTGGGGGCGGGGGAGCTTTGGTTGAAGTGGGTGTGGTCTCTTCTGACGGGGTTTCTTCCCTGTCTGTCAGGAGAAAGTGTAATGATATAATGATGTAATGTGATGTAATGATATAATGATGTAATGATATAATGATGTAATGTGATGTAATGATATAATGATGTAATGTGATGTAATGATATAATGATGTAATGATGTAATGATGTAATGATATAATGATGAACGATATAATGATGTAATGTATAATGATGTAATGATATAATGACGTAATGTATGATGATGCAATGATGCGAATGTATAATGATGTAATGATATAAAAGACAAAAGATTGACAACTTTTGAAAATCACACAATTCATCCATCCCCATCACAAGTACAACGTTTGGACTAAAGAATGGAGGTTAGGCACGTAAAGAGGTTAAGTATGTATTGGGGAATTTAGGTGTTAAGCACGTATAGGGGTTAAGTATGTATTGTGGAATTTAGGGGTTAAGTATGTATTGTGGAATTTAGGGGTTAAGTATGTATTGTGGAATTTAGGGGTTAAGTATGTATTGTGGAATTTAGGGGTTAAGCGTGCATGACACAATACTCTGAGGGAGACTACTAGCTTAACTGTTAACAATTGCTGCCCTGAAGTGAGGTATGGAGAATTCGTAACACATTGTGCACAGACCACAGCATACAACACACCTCGGGCAAATACAGTGGATGCAATCAAAGGGATAAGAACATTCAACTTATTGGAGCATCAAATGGCATGTGCAGGGACTGTATCAAAAGATGCACGAGATTTAGCTACAACTGGACCAATTAAACTATACTTGACTAAGTTCAAGTGTGACACTATGACAACAAGCTTTGTCTGATGTAGATGTGATGTAGGTGTGATTAGGTCTGATGTAGGTGTGATGTGGGTGTGATGTAGGTGTGATGTAGGTGTGATGTGGGTGTGATGTAGGTGTGATGTAGGTGTGATGTGGGTGTGATGTAGGTGTGATATAGGTGTGATGTAGGTGTGATGTAGGTGTGATATAGGTGTGATGTAGGTGTGATATAGGTGTGATATAGGTGTGATGTAGGTGTGATATAGGTGTGATGTAGGTGTGATGTAGGTGTGATATAGGTGTGATATAGGTGTGATGTAGGTGTGATGTAGGTGTGATATAGGTGTGATGTAGGTGTGATGTGGGTGTGATGTGGGTGTGATGTAGGTGTGATGTAGGTGTGATGTAGGTGTGATGTGGGTGTGATGTAGGTGTGATGTGGGTGTGATATAGGTGTGATGTAGGTGTGATGTGGGTGTGATATAGATGTGATATAGGTGTGATGTGGGTGTGATGTGAGTGTGATGTGAGTGTGATGTAGGTGTGATGTGGGTGTGATGAAGGTGTGATGTGGGTGTGATATAGGTGTGATGTAGGTGTGATATAGGTGTGATATAGGTGTGATGTAGGTGTGATGTAGGCGTGATGTAGGTGTGATATAGGTGTGATGTAGGTGTGATGTAGGTGTGATGTAGGTGTGATGTAGGTGTGATATAGGTGTGATATAGGTGTGATATAGGTGTGATATTGGTGTGATATAGGTGTGATGCAGGTGTGATGTAGGTGTGATGTAGGTATGATATAAGTGTGATGTAGGTGTGATGTAGGTGTGATATAGGTGTGATGTAGGTGTGATATAGGTGTGATGTAGGTGTGATATAGGTGTGATGTAGGTGTGATATAGGTGTGATGTAGGTGTGATGTAGGTGTGATGTAGGTGTGATATAGGTGTGATATAGGTGTGATATAGGTGTGATGTGGGTGTGATGTGGGTGTGATGTAGGTGTGATGTAGGTGTGATGTAGGTGTGATGTAGGTGTGATGTGGGTGTGATGTAGGTGTGATGTGGGTGTGATATAGGTGTGATATAGGTGTGATGTGGGTGTGATGTAGGTGTGATGTGGGTGTGATGAAGGTGTGATGTGGGTGTGATATAGGTGTGATGTAGGTGTGATATAGGTGTGATGTAGGTGTGATGTAGGTGTGATGTGGGTGTGATGTAGGTGTGATGTAGGTGTGATGTAGGTGTGATGTAGGTGTGATGTAGGCGTGTGATGTAGGTGTGATGTAGGTGTGATGTAGGTGTGATGTAGGTGATGTAGGTGTGATGTAGGCGTGATGTAGGTGTGATGTAGGTGTGATGTAGGTGTGATGTAGGTGTGATGTAGGTGATGTAGGTGTGATGTAGGCGTGATGTAGACCTGTGTGATGTAGGTGTGATATAGGTGTGATGTAGGTGTGATGTAGGTGTGATATAGGTGTAATGTAGGTGTGATGTAGGTGTGATGTGGGTGTGATGTAGGTGTGATGTAGGTGTGATATAGGTGTAATGTAGGTGTGATGTAGGTGTGATGTGGGTGTGATGTAGGTGTGATGTAGGTGTGATATAGGTGTAATGTAGGTGTGATATAGGTGTAATGTAGGTGTGATGTAGGTGTGATGTAGGTGTGATCGATACTAATGCCTCCATCGCATTCAAACCATACTGTACATGGCAGCCATCTCTGCTGGGACAGAGACGGAATATATGGCTGATAACACAGTGCCGGGCAGGCTTCACACCATTAGTGCCTTCTGTGTTGATGGTGCATTTTGCAAATAAAAACTTCCTTTGCCATCACACGGGCTGGACTGGACTGGGCTGGGGTGGGGGTGGGGGTGGGGATCTAATGGAGAAATCACTGGTTGGCTAAGAACAAGGGGTGGTGCAACGAGTGCAACAAATCATTGCCTCAGGGGGGTCTCGGACAAAATGGAGAAGTTCTAGCAAAATGACTTGATGTTGCAGGTGTAGCTCTTTGCTTTAAACATTACTTAACTGATTGATTCACACCACTTATTTACGTATGTACCCCAAGCATGCTCTCATGGGCACACACTTGGTATAGAGGTCTTTCATTGCGTGACTTAATAGCATTCATCTTCTAATTAGTCCGCCATATTGGTGCTCGGAGAAGTATGGGATTACTTCAGAGTGTCGTTTAAATATATATTATTGTGGTCTAACACATGACTAACAATACTTGTGCCCCCGGAGAGCGAGTTATACGTATCAAAAGTACCAAAACTATATTTCCGAGCACCAATATGGCGGACAATAAAGCAATTAACGCAATTAAAGCCCACGCGTCATGTGACCATGAAAGAGCTCTATTGAATTACTTGGTGATCAATGAACTCTGAACCAGTCACAGGTTTTGTAGTGTTAAATTAGGGGTGCAGTCGGGGTGGGGGGGGGCATCCTATTGACATGCATGGATAGCCTACACAACACGCTTTGTACCTGCATTGTGTTCCAAATAAAGCCCTACACTGTCTGCGCAAACCCTGAGGTACGTGTGGTGCATACATTTCAAATAATGCACACCCACACACGCAAATATAGGTACTACCTTGCACACCTCAAGAATGTACCTGTATTCTATATAATGCACACCTCAAGGATGTTCCTGTACTCTATATAATGCCCACCTCGAGAATGTACCTGTACTCTATATAATGCACATCCCGAGAATGACCTGTACTCTATATAACGCACACTCCAAGGATGGAATGTACCTGTACTCTGTATAACGCACACCCCAAGAATGTACCTGTACTAGTTGGCCAGAGTTTATTAAGAAAGGACATCTTCCTTCGGTGACCTTTGACCTGCAGGGTTTGACAATCGAAGCGACCAGTGGGAAGATGGGCGGGTCTGTGTGTGAGAGTGTTGATGTCAATCTTACAAATCTGCCCTCCTCCCCAGTACATCCCAGTACATCTCCCCAGTACACCTCCTCCCAGTCTCCCAAGTACACCTCCTCCCAGTCAGTACACCTCCTCCCCAGTCAGTACACCTCCTCCCCAGTCTCCCCAGTACACCTCATCCCCAGTCAGTACACCTCCTCCCCAGTCTCCCCAGTACACCTCCTCCCCAGTCTCCCCAGTACACCTCTTCCCCAGTCTCCCCAGTACAACTCTTTCCCAGTCTCCCCAGTACACCTCCTCCCCAGTCTCCCCAGTACACCTCTTCCCCAGTCTCCCCAGTACACCTCTTCCCCAGTCTCCCCAGTACAACTCTTTCCCTCCAGAACATCGACCTCTTCCCCAGGCCCAATCCTATAGACTCACTTTTTAGACAACGGCACATCACCTTCACCAACCATTTTTCGCTTCAAAGTTTCACCAGGTACTGCATCAAATTGGGTGTCATAGTTCTTTCCTTTCAGCTTGTGACTAAGTCCCTCCACAATGCCTGTAGTGTGTGTGTATGTGTGTGGTGTGGGTATGTGTATGGTGTGTGTATGTGACAATCAATTTTCTTCCACTACGTATATGATCACCATGGCAACAGCAGTAATGCGTTACATAGGAATGCCACATCAAATACATACAGATGGGCCACATCTGATGGAGGCAGTCCACACATATCTGATGGAGCAGTTCATACACATCTGATGGGGGCAGTTCATACACATCTGATGGGGGCAGTTCATACATATCTGATGGGGGCAGTTCACACACATCTGATGGGGGCAGTTCATACACATCTGATGGGGGCAGTTCACACACATCTGATGGGGGCAGTTCATACACATCTGATGGGGGCAGTTCACACACATCTGATGGGGGCAGTTCATACACATCTGATGGGGGCAGTTCACACACATCTGATGGGGGCAGTTCACACACATCTGATGGGGGCAGTTCATACATATCTGATGGGGGGCAGTTCATACACATCTGATGGGGGCACATCGGATGGGGGCAGTTCATACACATCTGATGGGGGCAGTTCATACACATCTGATGGAGGCAGTCCACACATATCTGATGGGGGCAGTTCACACATATCTGATGGGGGCAGTTCACACACATCTGATGGGGGCACATCGGATGGGGGCAGTTCATACATATCTGATGGGGGCAGTTCATACATATCTGATGGGGGGCAGTTCATACACATCTGATGGGGGCACATCTGATGGGGGCAGTTCACACACATCTGATGGGGGCAGTTCATACACATCTGATGGAGGCAGTCCACACATATCTGATGGGGGCAGTTCACACATATCTGATGGGGGCAGTTCACACACATCTGATGGGGGCACATCGGATGGGGGCAGTTCATACATATCTGATGGGGGCAGTTCACACACATCTGATGGGGGCAGTTCACACACATCTGATGGGGGCACATCGGATGGGGGCAGTTCATACATATCTGATGGGGGCAGTTCACACACATCTGATGGGGGCAGTTCATACACATCTGATGGGGGCAGTTCACACACATCTGATGGGGGCAGTTCACACACATCTGATGGGGGCAGTTCACACACATCTGATGGGGGCAGTTCACACACATCTGATGGGGGCAGTTCATACATATCTGATGGGGGCAGTTCATACATATCTGATGGAGGCAGTTCACACATATCTGATGGGGGCAGTTCATACATATCTGATGGGGGCAGTTCACACACATCTGATGGGGGCAGTTCACACACATCTGATGGGGGCACATCGGATGGGGGCAGTTCATACATATCTGATGGGGGCAGTTCACACACATCTGATGGGGGCAGTTCATACATATCTGATGGGGGGCAGTTCATACACATCTGATGGGGGCACATCGGATGGGGGCAGTTCATACATATCTGAGGGGGGCAGTTCACACACATCTGATGGGGGCACATCGGATGGGGGCAGTTCATACATATCTGATGGGGGCAGTTCACACACATCTGATGGGGGCAGTTCATACATATCTGATGGGGGGGGGGGGGGGGGGGGCAGTTCCACCACATAGCTGCATGAGCAATAACCTCATCAGGCCACAACATAACAACTGATATTCATACAAACCTGTCGTTACCTTACAAAGTGCTGCACTTGTAGTACAATTAAGCAGGATAATGCTACACACCCCACACGTGTACACCTACACAGTTTATGAACATACACCTCACAACCCCCCCACACATATACACACCACAACATACCTACATACATACCCACACATACCCACACACATACCCACACACATACACATACATACCCACACACATACCCACACACACACACACAATACCCACACACACATACACACACACCCACACACCTCTAACACTAACCAGAAAAAGATGCACTTCGTCTTTTCTTTTTCTGGTACCTCGGCGACATGACATCGTTGTTTATGTTTCCACGGTTACCACCCTGGTCACAGCCCACAGCTCTGTTGAGCAAGGCCTTTGGTGCCATCCCGATCAAAGCAGCATTGACAATCAGTGCCTCCACAATGCCTTGTGTGAGACGGTAACAGATGTCACGTGATGTCATGTGATGTAGGCATCTGATGTAAGCATGTGATGTAAGCATGCGATGTAAGCATGTGATGTAAGCATGTGATGTAAGCATGTGACGTAAGCATGTGATGTAAGCATGTGATGTAAGCATGTGATGTAAGCATGTGATGTAAGCATGTGATGTAAGCATATGATGTAAGCATGTGATGTAAGCATGTGATGTAAGCATGTGATGTAAGCATGTGATGTAAGTATCTACCAGGGGAGTACAGGTGTAGTGATCATGACACATGTCCGCTAATTCAGCTTTTCAAGCAGACACGCTGTAAAGGGGTTTGAATGAAAGGCAGTCCACAAACGGACACTGTTTGCTGTTACGCACTGCCCCTCCCCCACACACGCACAAACACACACACGGTGAATAAGTACTACTATACAACTACATGGTTACGAGAGTGTGTGTGTGTGTGCATGTGTGCTACCTGTGTACTCCTTCAAACTGCCTTCTCCTCCACCTCCACCACGCCTAAGTGCGTGTGAGGGTTGGACAAAGTTGGGAGCCATGACGATGGCAAGGCTGGAGGTGTCCATGAGGCTGTGCTTATGATCGGCCGCCACCAATGAGAGCAGCACCATCAGTACCTTCAGCATCTGTGTGTGTGTGTGTGTATGTGTGTGTGTGTGTGTGTGTGTTGTGTACATGTATGTAGTGCATGTACGTGGTGTGCGTGTGTATTGCACGCACGTGTTGTATGCAATGACAACAATAGCCACAACACACTCACATACATAGTGTTGTATATATTACACTCCACCCCCTTCTTCCTCCCCAACACCCCCTTCTTCCTCCCCAACACCCTCTCAACAACATCCTAAGAGGGTCAATGTGTGAACATTAACAGCCACAAAGGAGATTTGACTGAAGAAGCTCTTAACAGTTGAGAGGTTGTTATGACCTTTGGCGAATGCCTTTAAAAGTGGAGGGGGGGTGGTATGCAACACATGACAGGTTTCCTACCTGCAGGTTCTCTTTCGGCAGGAGGAGGCATGCCAACAGGATGTAGTAGGCGGAGCTACTGCTACTGTTGTTGCCCAGCCGCTGGCACCTCTCAAACACGGGAGAGAGGAGACGTGTGGTGAGGGGTTCAGGCAGCTCCCTGATGTACTGCTTCAGCAAGCCGGCCACATCGTGAGGGTTGGCATCTTTTAGAATGCCTCCTGACTCCAGGGATGCCTGAGGTGGTGACAGATGATCTGATACATTGTTGTAAACCACAAACACAACACACACACAACACACACACACACACACACACACACACACACACACATACACACACACATACACACACATACACACACATACACACACACACATACACACATACACACACATACACACACATACACACACATACACACACACATACACACACAACACACACACACAACACACACACATACACACACACACATACACACACACACACACACACACACACACACACACACTACCAACCCTTAGGCTCTTCTGTCTTGAAACTGAGCCCGCCTTCCTGAACAGACCCTCGCATTTCGTGTTCGACTCCAAGTATTGCACAGCCTGGACAAATACCCTGTTGGCAGCGTGGGCTCTGTAGAACTAATACGCCAGCCATAAGACGTACTTACTTGGGCAGACGGACGGTGGAACCTCCAATAACGTAAGGAGACGTATCTTGGACACTGTAAATGCTTACTCCAAAATACTTACTGGTCGACTCCAAGCGCTATACGAAATAATAAATGCCCACGTGCAATTTATTTCATATAGGCTAGGCCTGCCAAAAGTAAACTCACTTCGGCGGGTAAAGCCTTTTCCCGCTTTACCGGTATTCCAGCTTCCTCCAAAACCTGAGTTACAGCTGATTGAATAGATTTGCAATCGGCCGAGCCTGATGCACATGCAATTTCCGTCCAACCATCAGCATCCATCTGGAGGCCCAGCTACTGGTAACTAAAGTTCTATTATAGCAGGCGACCGAGAGCGTCCCACAATTCAAACATTACGCGTGCGCTAAAACTTTAGACCAATCATTTTAGCGCCAGTTGCTTCTCTATGGATACGGCCAGAGAAACAAATTCATAATACATGGGTAACCGACAAAGCATATGCTCCGAACAACAGCTTCTAAATTACGAGGAGTGCACGTACTTCACTAGAAAGGAGGTTATACACCTGTACGAGAAATTCAGCAGTTTGAACCCTGAGAAAATCAGCAACAAAATACTGGATGCTACCACCAGACTTACAATGGAAGAAGTAGCCAGCATGCCTGAGCTAAGGGTAAACCCATTCAGGCATAGAATATGTCAAGTCTTCTCCACTGATGTCAACGGTTTACACTTCGAGGACTTCCTGGACCTCTGCTCAGTTTTCAGTGACAGGTGTCCGCAAAAGCTGAAAGCCAGCTATGCCTTCATGGTTTATGACTTCAACAATGATTCAGTTTTGTGTAGGGATGACATCATGCAAATTCTGAGATGCTACAGTGGTCAGTGCAGTGCGTGCATGTGTATGTGTGTGTAGTGAGGTGATACAATGCGAGCTAGCCACCTGCTTTTTTTTTTTTTCTCTCACCGAATGCAGACAAACTTGAAGAAACAGAGTTGGAGGAAATCACAAAACAGGTACTCACCGAAACAGTTGGCACTCCCACAGCACGAATCACAGCACAGGACTTTGAGAAAGTGATATCCCGGGCTTTAGACTTCACCAACTTGTTTAGGTTCAGTGTATAAAGTAACTCAACCCCCTGTGCAATGTGACTTATTCGAGGTCAATGAAAAACAACAGTGCTTGCTTGGTAAACAGTCTCACACAAGATATGATAATATATGAATATAACATGAAGTGTAAGCATGGAAGGAAGAGGAAAAAAAAAACACTTAAGAAAACGTGGATTATAATTAGTCAATGGACAGATCTGGAAACATCTGCACTTTGTAATGATACTGGATTTCATATTTCACCCACTTTTCGGGGACAGTGCCTGCCACTTGAAAGGCACATACCTGAAGTCCGGTGGAGTTACCAGGTAGATTGTAGGTCACCTCAGCATGGTAAGTACTGATGTCAAACTTGGGCATACCTGGAGTAGACAATAAACAAACATCAGAACATTTTCACCGCAGTACACACCAAACAAAATACTCTCACACATACAACCACACACACATACAACCACACACACACACACCCACACACATGCACACAACAAACAGCATTTGTCGCAAATTAGCAAATACCAGTGCGTGCATAACAGAAACCATACAGGAGCACAAGAGTAGTGAGAACAAACAAAACGGCCGAAGGTGAGGTGGGGATGGGGGGGGGGGGGGAGGGGATCACTTTTTTTTACCTGGCTGAAGGTGAATGTCGCAGGAGAAGGTGTGTGGGAGGGAGGACCGCGCGTAGTGACCCAGCCTCCACATGATGGCCCCGTGCTCGGGCTCGTACTTGGCCGACCCCAGGTGGACGGTCACCTGGCACGACCGGCTCTTCACCTTGCGCCTGAAGCTCCCCCTGAGGGACGCGGTGGAACGCACGGGGGTCGGCCCGAACGTGGTGTCGGCGAGGAACAACCCCGCCCAAGCAGCGGGAACCGGGAACTTGAAGGTGAGGTCCGTGACCGGCTTGAGGAGGAGGTCGAGCTTCTTCCTCACGCTGAAGGAGGCCGTCATGCGCACGGTGCTGCGGAGCTCGTCGAAGTCGATCTGGGCGCTGACGGTGAGCGGCGGGGAGACGTGGGGGTCTATGGAGCACCGCAGGAGCTCAAAGGGGAACCCGTCGACGGGCTCGAACTTGATCTCGCGGGTGGCCTTGTAGGCGGCCCTGTCGGCGCAGGGGTGGAGCACCACGTCGTTCAGCTTCAGCTGCCGGGCCATCGTCGTCTGGGAGGAGTGGCCCCGCCCCTGGAGGAGGAGGGCCTCGACGTCGTTCAGCTGGAGCACGCAGGTCGGGGAACCGGACAGGAAGGCCTGCACGTAGAGCCGGTTCAGGGACTGGCGCTCCAAGACCGTCCCGTCGCAGTTCATCAGTATCTCGGAGCAGTCGTGGACGTCGATGAACACCTCGTTGACGCGGTAGGCGACGCCCTCGTCTCGGGTGACGGGGAGAAGCCTTATCGCTTCGTTGATGGCATCCGAGACATTTGTGACCACAGCGAGGTCGGGGGACCCGAGCTTCAGGATGGTCCTGGACGTGCTGACGTGGTCGAGGAAGAACCAGCGCTTGAGGGAACGCCTCTCCTGCACGGACGTCTGCTGGAGCTTGATCTGGTGGAGCTTGGTCCTACGGTCGTAGTTCTTTGACATGGGCGGGGTGATGCGGTGGTTGTGGAAGAGACGGACGCTTTGGACCGGCGGGGCCGCGTTGGCGGGCAAGCCCGGGGAGGAGGCAACCCCCGCCGCGGCGACGAACCCGGGGTGGGGGGCGCCCGGCTTTATCGCCAGCGTGCCCTCCTTCACCGACACGGTGACGGGGACCCACCCGGCCCCGCGCCTCCCCACCCTGTAGAACACCTGCCACTCGCGCCCTACCTTGAGCTTGCGCGTCAGTTCGTCCTCGTCGAGGCGAAGGGGAGGGCGCGATTCGCGGTCCAGGCTCGAGTTGCTCAGACGTCGCTGTCGCAGGGCGTCCACTATCTGAATCTTCCTGTTGGCGGTCGCCCGCATGCTCTGAGTCTTCCTGAAGGGAAGGTTCTGGTCGTCGGCCCCGCCCGCTGCCCCCCCGGGCAGTTCCTCCAAGCTCCCGTCGCGAGAGTCGCCCAGCGCGGTCCAGTGGGACACGTAGGCGGTCGGCACCGCGCTGTTGTTCACGTCCGAGGACTTCATCCGGCTACCACCACCACCATTCGCAGCGCCTTCAAAGTGGTCCGCGTAGGTCGAAGAAGCCTGTCGGCGGTCTTCCGTAGTTTCGGCGAGGGTATCGGCTGGTGGTGACGTGGCACTGGCAGCGCCCTCCAACAGGGTGGGTCTGTCGTCCATTTCGAACCTCTCCCACGTCTGCGTAGGATCCGCAATTAATACGTGCGCGGGTTTTGCCCCCTCGTTGTTGTTTTGGGCGGGCGCTATGAATTGGTCCGAGAAACGGTGGTTCCTGACCGTTGGCGAGCTGCCGGCGCCGTCCGGATCTTTTACCTCTCTGGGCTGTGTGCTAACGAAATCACCAGAGAAGCGTCCAGACATTGCCGCCGAAAGACTTCTTTTTTAAAATTAACACGCAGGTTTTACAGAGCCACTCGGGGTCGGAGTTTAGGCCGAGCTAGGACTTGCGCGAATGATTATTGCGCACCAGCATATAACTGATGGGAAGTGTTTCCGGCCTCTCGTAAAAATACACGTGGTCCCTCCTGTTGCTAGGCGACCTAATAGTAAATTATGGCGTACCCAGGAGAGGGGTATAAGATGTCCTGCTACGGACGTAAAACGTACCCACCTGTTCAGGTCGAAGAGCAATGGCGGGAGAGCGTCAAGAGCGAACACCGAATCGCCAAGTCTCACCTAGCGAGCAAGGCACGTGACCCCGCCAACGCCACCGTTGACCTCAAGCCGATCAACTGCTACAACAACGCCAAAGACCACAAGGAGCGGTCTTTGTACGACATGACGTTCCACTTCCCCGAGAATTTTTGCGGGAAGCTGAAGCGGGACGATATGCAGTACACGCAAGGTTTGGATATCAACGCAGAGGAAAGGACGAAGGCGGTGCCCACGCTCTCGTCCTCCGTGTACGGCCACCGCCCCCCTCTGGAAAAACTAGAAAGGCAGTATGCGCGTGAGGAACTCGTGAAAAAGGATTTCTACCGGTCGTCGGGCATAAGCTGAGCGATGTGCATATGTATATGATTCTGTCCTGTTCAAGTGCATGTATACGGTTTTTTTTTTTTTTGTCTTCGTTACGTATTATTATACTGACAGCGTGTGTTATTCCGGCGTGGAGTTTATCCCGGCGTGCGCACGAGTAAAATGGGATCGAGGCAGCTAAAAGGGACCTAGCGCATAATATACTGAACTCTATGATTGACGCGACGAACGTTTGTGACTTATATTTCAAAAGTAACTTCATGTGAACTTTCAAAACTTAATTGGCTTCCATGTGGTGCATTCTACGTACCCTAACCTATCGGTGAACATGAACTGACTATATTCTTTTTTACTAGATGCAGGGGCGGACGTACGAAAGGGAGAGTGGCAGATAAAGAGGGTTTTTTAAAAATGACAACTATCAGTGTAGATTGCCTAATTTCCTGCTATGAATAATATTATTGAAGGGCTGGGAGGGGGTTTTAAACCCCCCCCCCTCTCCAGATCCGCTACTACTGAGGTGCTTCCTCTCAGTCCACACTAGGCCATGCAATTTTGTCGTGATGCATCTGATCAAACACACTGCAACACTGCATGCATAGGCTGCTTGCATAGTGTAGCAGTGCTGTGTTTTGAATCCTTCCAGGCTTGTAAGTGGAAGAATATATAAACTCCATAATGTGCAAGCTTTATAAAAGGGAAAAAAAAAAGATTTCACTGATTTTTGTAGCTGTCCTTCCCATCAGTGCATGAAGGTAGCTAAGTTGTGGAAGTCCACATGAATATATATGGGACAGTCGCTCTCCTGGGGTTATATCATTTTACCACTATAAAAGCCATACGCATAAGTAAGATGTATTGTACATGCATCTTTGTATCTTCGCACCCCAGCATACAACTCTTTCCTTTTCACATTTCGTACATTTAATTGCTCCCAACATTTTTCTCTATGGCAAGGGATTTTGCTGCTGCTTGCGTACAGAGTTCACCAACCCATCCCTTCCACGCACCACGTACCAAGCACAAGTGATTTAAGTGCATCAAATTTGTTATGTTTATAGTAGCTATGCTTAGACAATTAAATTTTTAGGTACTTCAATATCGTATATAAGATTGGTGACCGTATTATACGACAAAAATTGTGACTGAAAATCAATCCAGATATTACACAGTCACAAATATAAAGATAGCTCGCGCCAGTGAACTAGAATTTTGAGTTCCTTTTGTTTTCCTCTTACAAGGTACTCATCCTACTAAGTTCTGTTCTGTTCTTGTCAAATTTAATTAGACATAATGCATCGAGTAGATTTTGGCACGTAGATAAATGGATACTTGGACTTATTGGTGTATTTCCTTTTGGCGTTAAAAGGCAGGATCAAAGAGATGGGATGTTTGCTCTCTTTATACCACAACTCCCCGCTGATTCCCACAGGGGTATCCAAAAGGGCGTGTGTTGTAGCTCGACACACTTCTAAATCGCTACTGCATAGCTTCAAATTAGTAAATCTGTGTTGTGAAGTGCCCAATCCAGTAGAAATAGTCATGTCAAGTAGGACTAGTGTATTTATATTGCTGGATCTTATAGGATCTCTATACATAGCACACCTTATTATTAACACAGAGAAGCATAGTGGATGATAACCTGTCTTGACATAAAATAGGGATAAGCTTGAGTGATTCCCAAGCTTAAATCAGTGGGCGTCTCGTGCCCAGGCCTAGCAGTACCCACTATGCGTTATGTCAACTTGCTTCTTGTATGAGCTGTACATTATTTCAGCTAGAATGAAGACTCTTTAACAAGTTTGTAGATAATTTTAGATGAGAATAATTGTTTAAGCGCACAGATTATAAGAAAAGGACTGGTGATTTATATATATATATATAGAAACAGTGTCCAGCAAAATCGCCCTTATGATACTTTATCAAATTTTCCTGGACAGGCAAAAGAAAAGTAATGCTCACATTATGGCTAATTATAAATTCACCTAATAACTTGATGATGGATAATCCAATTTAGGATGTGTAAGGACCATTTAATAGAAGCTCTTTGGAGTTAACAGAAAATGAAAAAAAAAATTGAAAACTTGAAAAACTACCCAGAAGGGTGATTTTGGTGGACATTGTCCCATATATATTGCCTATTTGCATCCGTGTGAACACCTGTGCACACTGTACGTACAATGTGCACAGGTGTTCACAGTTTACTTTCAGCTCTGCACTATTTGATACAAATGAGCAGTGGTTTAGATTTTTTACATATTATGCATAAAGGGACTTGAGGATGGGTGGACAATGATTAGAATGATATTTTAATAACAGGTTATTAAATTAACTAATCGCAAATTTGCTTCAAAATTAGCTCGCGCGCTGTACACGTGTAAACAATACCATCCAGTGGAGGCATGGGAGATTCACCTGGAACCATTGAGGATCGGATCCAGGACCCTTTCATCCCTATAGATGAGGAGCCAGGACCTTCAGGCTTAAGTGTGAGTGTTGCTGAAAATGGGGAAAGCTCTGGACCTTCGAGGACGTTGAAAAACCTTCCATGCAGAATTTCCAGTAGGCTTCAAAGAGCTGGTATTATAAGAAGTGTTTCGAGGTAGGGATTATTGATCCTGTGTAGCAGCAATGCACTTCCTGCTGCAAATGATAGCCATCTCCCAATAAAATTGAGAAATCAATGTTTTAAATGTTTACATTTCAAGGTCACACTAAACCAATTCTACTTTTCCTATATGACGATTCTTTGAGCCTGCGATTTTGATTTTTTTTATGTAACAGAATTTGAAGCCCTAGATACTTATGCGTGAGAGCACATAATAAATACAATTATAATAATATAATACATAATACATATAGATAGATAGAACTTAATAATATAAACATATTCAAGCACATGCACACACATAATAGCACATACAAATTCTACTCATAAGCTGATGTTGGTAGTCCAGCCCCATCATCTATGTGTATAGCACTCCTCCATTTCACTCTGCTTCCTCTTATACACAGATTTGTGGCTCTTAGTATAGCAAATGCCAACCTCGCCCTTACCCATCCAGTCACTTCACTTAGTAGTTTTTCCAACTTCAATGCTATTTTTGTTGCTAAAAGTTTCATGACAGAGTTAGCTTCACGAGCAAGGACAACATCAATTGAGGTGACAAAATGGGTGAAAGAAGCATGTCTAGCCTCTACTTTGATATATAAGGGCTTGAAATGTCATACCCTGGCCATACCTACTATGCTATTCCATAAAATACAGGACTAATACATTTCCCACTGTAAATATTGATGTTTGAGACGTTACAGCTACTGATATTTACAATGCATATTTGATACAAACATGTCAATTTGAAAGACACATTTTCCTCTTTCTAATGATATTAAATTTGCTAAGTAAATACCAGGTTGAAAAAATTATTCACTTTAATAGTCCTATATTTCGCTCATTTGTAGGACATTATGTTTGTGTGTGAAATATAGGCTATTACATTTCCCCTTCTTATTAGTCCTTAGCATTCTAGAGCCAATGATCCGAACAATTAAATAGCTGCAGGGCTACTCTACTGATCCACATAATTTGATGAGCGTCCAACACTCGTACCGAAGAATTCCAATCCAGCTAACATTGCATGTGTTCTAACGGCAGCGAAAATACATAGTGCAATAGAGAAATGATGTGTAGAAGATTTGAAAGGAAATTGCTATACAGTTCGCTGTACGGTTGCTATGATACACTGATTTATGTAACATGCAGTTTTAACAGAACCGCAATGGGTGATTTCATTGGACACTTACCCATATATTATTTGTGACTTAATCTATAAGTGACAAGTTACTCTTGTCATCTCTCCATGCTGTAGCTCGGCTTTCTTCAGTTCCTTCTCCCAGTGTTTATCTACTTGTACAGGTAAATCCTGAATTTCAAGCACCCTTCCAATGATGGTTAAAGACACTGGTACTCCAGGCACCTCATGTCCTCACTGCAGGAGGGAATTACATGCCCTCATGATGGGGGCATGACGGGGAGTCCGAGGGGGGGGGGGGGGGGGGGTATTCATAAGAGGGGTACCTAATACAGGGCAGCTGCATGTGGGATCACTTCTATAATGCACCTGTCACCGGCCTAACGTTTGACTGGGGTAAGAGATTGGATGTGTGGGAGAGTGTAGATCCATTTCACTGCTTCTTCAGGCTTACTGAGAATGAAATACAAGTGGTGTGCGTAAATAGGTGTAAAAATTTTGATTACATATAGAGGGTGGGAGGGGGTGCAGTGTCACAATATCCTTCAACGTAATTTGTACGTTTAGATATATTTTACAGTGTGTGTGTGTGTGTGTGTGTTTGTGTGTGTGTGGTGATTAGAGCCTTGAGAGCACATGTGCACCAACACTTTGGTTTGAAATTGTGTTTACTTTTATCGCGAGGCCATACTGTAGAGAGACGCTCACACAAAAATACAGTAATAACAACTCACGTGCCTAGGGTACTGTTGTGGCATAACATGTACACACACACACACACACATGCATGCACATGCATACGTGTGCAGGGGCACAAACATACCGTATGATTGATCAAGTGAATGTTTTCACATCACCGGCTTTTAAACAAGCTGCGAACCAGAGGCAATAGAAGGGGCTACGGTGGGGGGGGGGGGGGGGATAGGGGTGGGAGGGAAATGGGGTGAGGGTGGGGTGGGTTTGGGTACGATCATATGAGGCAAGGGTAGGGGCTTGTAACATAGGTTTTTAAAGAATAATACTTCATGTATTTAGTAAATACCACAACTTGAATTAACTCAATCTGTGATGTACATGTGACATGCTCAAGAGGTGCTAATTGTGTGCGGGTGGGTATGATTATTGGGACTAGAATTCACTAAAAGCACAGGCGTCAAACCAGTTCTTGATCCCCACTTACAAAATGTTGGCACATATCTGGTACAAAGTGTCAACATTATGTACCAGATATGTAACTGACAAATCAAGAAATAATTCCATGCATGTCCTTTTCTTTCTGTGAAGTGATAGGTGTTTTAACATGACGTCAGACATAATAAGGTGCAACAACACGCAGGGAATTGTACTCCATTTGTGATCAGGCAGTATCGTTTGAAATCTTCTGTGAATGCCAACGTTTGTCGTAAAGTGGTATCAGGTCAAAGGCCAGATTGTTGCCATTGATCGTTTTAAGGCAGTTAAGAAAGTTATCTCATATTACCTACGTACATATATCTGGTTAACGCTGAGCACTGCCCCCGCAAAATGCCTATATATGTTCTGCGCTATCTGTAAAATCAAGCAATAGAGAGGTTGCAGTGTCATCCCGGGAAGAGCGGCGGCCATGTTTTTTTGGTGTCCTCAGTTCAGTTACAGGTTGTAAATAAGGCCGCACGCAGATGGGATCGTAACCAAGAAAATTACATGCAAAATAAGTCTTAGAGCGGGTTTTACGAGCTGTGTTTCCCTGGTTACGAACCCGGTCTGCTGAAGCATATATAATACTGTGTATGGACTACATTGCTGTAACATTTCAAACAGTATTTTTGTACAATGTGTCATTCAGTCTCAATTATACAATTAAAAATCGACGTTACCACGCGTATACTGAAGTGTTTGCACTCAGAGAAGGATTGAGATTTTTCCAATACCAGGATGCAAACTTTGGCATTCCCAGACAGGTCCCTCCTTACTAGAATACGTGTAGGGAGATACCGGCCTAGGAGTTATTACGCTATTACGCAAATATATGCACAGTACTATTGCTATTAAATGGAGGGGTGACACTGCTCATTAATTAGAGATGCATGCACATGCATGCGTTCTTCGGACTGAGTAAAAAAAATCTAAATCATTATTATTCACATATATAGTCTGATACCATTTTCGAACAAGTTAGAACGCTCGCGTCGCCATGAAGTATACATTATGGCCGTTCGACATATAGAAGCTAAATTAATGACGTTTTATACAACGTGCTAGCCAGAGATCAACCGTTCCCATTTCAAGAAACAGACCCTGTAGTTACCGATCGCGAATTGTATTGGAATGTGGAATTATCCTTCTTAGCTCATCTCGTAGCTCAGCTAGGAGTGGATATTTTGCTTACGCGCATTTGAGGACTAAAACTTAAAGTTTCATCTTTGTTGTATTTATACATATAAACTGTTATTGGGAGAAAGATTACACCCCTCTCTGAAGTCAGGAAAAAGATGAAATCAAAAGAAAATGAATGGTAAGTAAGGCCAGTAGACTAGGGTATTTTTTTTTTTCTTCAATGTGAGTTCATGTCTGTCATGTTGCGTCACCAATAGTAGCCCGATCTGTTATCAGTAATTGTTAATCGGACCGACACGGAACGAAAATCCATCTTTTCTCTCTCTCTCCCTCCCACAAATACACACTTGCACTTGCGCACGTACAATTATGTTCATCCGTACAGTGCAGCTGGCTGCAAGACTGATACCTATGTTATGTGTGGGGATATGAAATTTTAATGAAGTTTTTTATTATGGCGTCAGTGTCTGCCTCAGTGATAGCTCACAGAACACGTCAAATCAATTATTGATTTAACAATGAATTTTAAATCAATTGTTAAATCAAACGCATGATTTGACAGGAAAATCAAGTGCGTTTAATTTGCGCTTGATTTTACTGTCAAATCATTTTGTGAATCAATAATTGATTTGCCGCGTTTTTGCGCTGGCTGAGTTATAGTCCGCGCTGTCTCCGCTCTGAGATCAGTTTGCTTTATTATTTTATTTCAGATGTTGGTTGGACTACAAATAACATCACCGTATAGTTAATCGGTACGCATGCAGGGTGTCAAATCAATTCTTCATTTCCAATTGATTTGCCACTTACATATTCTGGTACAAAATGTTCGGTACAACCTGTTAACAATTTGTACCATGATGTAAGGGACAAATCAATTGAAAATCAAGAATTAATTGATTGCCGGAACGCGTTTTTTATTTATAGTTTTTAATTTTATTTTTGCTGTACAAGCACATAAACCTTTTCTCCGAAATCCCCCGCAAGTGTATGCTATCTGTACCTCATATCGGATTACTATAAACACGCCACAGGTACATCGGAATGCTGCCCAGAACCGAAAAGAAGATTGTATACGTACCACTTCACCGCATGCATTTATTAAACGAAGCCGGTAAGCCTTAAATCAAGTTAGTGGGCAAAGCTGCATGCCACATGCACGTGATGGCATTGCAGCGGACTATACGAAACTGTCTTATGCATGTATTCTCGTTCCCTTTTCATCATCAGTGGATATTAATTTTAACGGATAGTTATGCTAGTACTTAAAATATATATACATGCATGCGAATTTAATGTATAAGAACATAAATTACTAAAATAATTCACCGCGTCAGTATATTAAATACCAAACAGTTATAAATCTCGTTTTGAATTACACAGACTGAACATTTGAACCCACTAGCTGGCGTCTGTGTATAGGCAAAAATTCGCATATAGAGCTATACTCGTCAGTCATCTGATTTTTTTATGGCGCGTTGCACACACACACACACACACACACACACACACAACATACACACACACGAGCAAGTAAACTCTCTTCAGTGCAGCTGCCACCCCCCACCCCCCACCCCCCACCCCCCACCCCCCCCCCCCCCCCCCCCGCAACATTCTTTATATACTTTTAATAGTAATCCAATTTATCCTATACGAAGCCAATCAAGAGCTGCCATAACTGGGTGAGTCAGTTAAAAGTGTTAAGGCCGCAACGCTCTCAATGTATCAAAGTACCGGCGCAGTCAAATATACTATACCCACGCGGCCGCACGTTAGCGGATATCGGAGGGGGTGGGGCATTCAACGCGTGGGAGGATTTAAGTACATATGCGACCCATATTTGCGTAACTTCGAGTGCCAGTGCGTGCGTGTAGCAAGTGTTTATCCATCGCGAGGATGACAAGAGCTGCAACTGTACGGATTAAGGCCGCCGTGTTAGCTTTATTGGTCGCTGCTGCTGCGGGTGGCGACCCAACAACACCGTGTTTCGACCAGGAGTCGTCGTTTCAGAAGCAAGGATGCCTCTGCTCCTTTCAAGAGGGCCTTACTACTGTACGGTGCTCGTTCCTGGACGGAGAACTACCTTCGTCGATGTCGCAAAACTACAGTAACGTCAACATTTTGTGAGTTGAGTGGGGAAGCGGCATTTTATAGTATAAAGGCATTTTATAGTATAAAGGCATTTTATAGTATAAGTATTATTTGTGTGTCCTCACTTGAAGTCCCAACTGATGTCTCGCCGCATGCTGCTGCGCTCGTCACGCGCATAGAAACATTCGTCCATGTGCGCGTATATTTAATCTCAAGTGAATAATAATTTTAAAATTATTTATTTTTTAACTGCGCAGGCAAATTGAAGGTGGCAGTATGGGGAGACTGAGCAGAAACCACTTACAGTACTACCCTCAACTGATGCAACTGTAAGTCGAGTTATGCTACACAAACTGGTATACATGTTTGTCTTTGTAATTATACAATTATATACGTGACGCGAGTAATAAATATGCGGATATAGTTTTGCACGCTGCAATGTAAAGTTAGCGTGGATCATGTGTACTTCTCCGTACATGCATGCGCGCGCGCGCGCGCGCGTGTGTGTGTGTGTGTGTGTGTGTGTGTGTGTGTGTGTGTGTGTGTGTGTGTGTGTGTGTGTGTGTGTGTGTGTGTGTGTGTGTGTGTGTGTGTGTGTGTGTGTGTGTGTGTGTGTGTAAACTCTCCGGAAAAGTTAATACACTTGTGTTGCCCATAATCTTCTCGCGTCGTACGTACAGAATATAATAGATACTGATTGTTTTGAACAAGTAAATATGTATATCCATGGCTGCATGCGTACCCTTGCCACATGCAGGTCAATACGCAACACTGCTCTGCAGCACGTTGATCAAGACACATTCCAGAATATGATGGAATTGTCAACTTTGTGAGCCATTGCATGGGGATGTACTGTATATAGATATGCATAATATTATATGTGTACAATGCGTTGGCGCTAAATGTTCACGATTTGATTCACTTTACTCTTACTCCGCGAGTGCCTGCGAGTGATTTGCCTCGTGCATGCATATACACACGAATACTGACTTCCGGCTGCATGCATGAATAAAAACCAAGCTGCATACTTACATCTACCTGTACTGTTTAGGCCATTAGCAGCCTTTTGATGCAGCCATGAGGTATTAAATAGACAAGGCCAAAACATGTCGTAGAGAACTACCAACTGGACTGACTGACGAAAGATTGTCACTAAGTGACCACTTCATTTCTGCCACATAGTCTGTGTGAAGGGTCCACGTTTGGAATGCTCCAGTAATGCTTCCCGTCATTCTCTTCTAAATATCTATGGTATTGTAGAAGCCACACTTCAAACTATGGCATTAATGGACAACTGAGACTCAAAGGCATTCCAATTCGTTACTTAGATTTCACTATGTAGACTCCGTATGCCAATGTAATGTATTATGGCTTGTGTTGCTCAACATGCACATGCATATAGGGATATGGCTAGTTGCTTATAGGGTTAGCAAGAAAAAAAAAGCTGAACTTAATTATATTGCATTACAGAGTTCTTGAAAACAACAAATTGACGGAGTTCCCACCTGTGGAAAGCCTCACTAAGCTAAGAGTGCTGTATGTTATTTGGGAAAATGCATATGATTAAAGACCATAAAACATGATAAGCCCCTCCCCCTTTCCGTATTTCTGCAGTTCTGTTGAAGGAAATAAAATATCCTCAATCACCAAGGAAAATCTGCCGAATCATCCATACCTCGTATCTCTGTAAGCTATATATACACGTATCAACAATGTTATATAGCTTATGTGCACAAATGTGTCATCTAGCCAATTGGGTGGTAACCAGATCACTGAGCTTCCTGTGGATGTGTTTGAAAACACGTGTAACATCGCTAATCTGTAAGTGAAAGAAAAGTAAAAAGTGATATTGATATCATTGTACAACTAAACCACCCTTTTGTGATACTTTTTAAAATCAAATATTTTTTAAAATCAAATATTTCAGGACAAGCAAAAGACAGTAATGTTGAAATGTATGGCTAACTATATAAATTCAGTGCCTTATACCGATTTTTGGATGCGTAATGGCTCTTTACAGTTCATAGAAAATAATCTAAATTTTAAAAAATAAACTGTGTCAGTGTCCAGCAAAATAGTATAACTATTTTACAGGACACTGTCCCACTGCATGGACGCCTAGTATATCAAATCTTTCTGCAAGAAGTTGTGGTTAGGTAATATAAATTATGCAGCACTTGTTGTGTGTGGGATTTTTAGACATTCTTTGCGCAAAGCTCTTGCTCAGTCTTGTAGAGATTAAGTCAGTATAAATTAGTATATGTGGTACCCTTGCAGGGAACTATAGTCTTGGGGGGGGGGGGAAGTGACATGCTTACACACATGCTTATCACATATCTTTCTACACAGTTCTTTATCCAACAGCAACATAAGGGAATTCAAATATGGCACATTCAACAATGGAAAGATCTCAATTCTGTATGTTATAAAACTATTTCACCCGTGCATGCCTTTGTATGTAGAAGGTTGGTATATGTACGCACAGAGTAACTCATGTAAAAATACATACATTTTGCATGGCATGAAGATCTCTTTGGTTAACAAAAGTGAATCTGTAGATTACACGGAGGGAATTGAGTAAAAGGCATGCATGTCCCAGGATGTATAGCAGCCATTTTCTTTTGTAATAAATACAAAACTTTTATATTAATGTGAAATGAAATTCACTTACATCCAGGAATCTTTCTAAAACAAAAGTGAAGCAATTGCCTACTGATGGTCTAAGAGACTACCTATCTGAGGTAGACCTCAGTGAAGCAAATGAGTTTGTCCCGCCTTCATTCACTATGTACGACGAGTCCCACAGCAACCTAACTTACCCGCTCTTAAACAAAATCACAATGCCCTTCTACATCCACTGTTGTCAGCTCAGGTTCCAAAGAGTCAAGTACTGTAACGCCAGAAAAGACAATGCAAAGAGGATGGGCAACCTGCCAGTCCCAACTCCTTCAAACACTATTTCTCCACAAGCCACAAGCACCTTCTCTCAATGCACCACTTCTACAATGGTGAATACCGTCTGCACAACAACAGTGCTACGTCCCCTAACAGCTTTCGACGGCATGCAGACAGTTCCTTTTTTCCCTTCTGTCGGCCTAGTGGCTCCCACAACGTCGCCCCTTCTCTCCACCAACGCTCCACTGTCAAGTGAGATGCTGTCCAGCAACACACTCCTTCCCTCTGACATTCAGGGCGTTGCTTGGACGACCGACTCTGCCTCTTCAATCGATGCAGTCGCCTCTGACATTCTAAGTGTTGCACTGTCAGCCGATTCCATCTCTTTCACCGCTGCATCGGCTCCTCCCACGTCCACCTTTAACCCCCCTGCCACTCAGAGCTCACCACTGAGTACCAAACTCGCCTCTGTGTCCATCAACGTTCTGCCCACGATCGAGCCCACTACCACTCCAGTGGTCTCGTGCCACATCGAGACAGTGGCCATGCTGTGCTGCAATTACACCAACAGCATCATGGAGTCACTGCCGACTGACTGCTCGGACGCGTGCGAAATCAACGACCCAGCTTACCAGAACTGCCTGGACTGCTACGCCGAACCATGCTTGAGCGCGACCTGCCTGGGGACCGCCGCATGCAAGTGTCTGGCTGCCAAGTCCTCCGGTGGCACAGGTGAAGGCAACGTCACCACACCTATCTGCACCCCTCTTGACACGTCATCGCTCTTCTCTTACACACCATCACCTACACCTAACACTGTACCGCCTGTGATCGGAAAGTGTGCTAGGAAGATCCCTACTTATGAGAAGACCCACGAGTACATAGAATGCCTGCCAGCTGAGAACCCGTTCACTCCGTGCGAGGAACTGCTCAGCGGTGGCACCAGGGTCACCATTTGGATCGTAGCAACCGTCACCCTTCTGGGCAACGGGATAGTGGTCACGTGCATGGTGGCCTACGGGATCTGCTTCAGACACAAGCAGAAACAGTTACAGGTGGTGAACTTCTTCTACCTCAACCTCGCCATTGCTGACTTTCTCATGGGGGTGTACCTTATTACCATCGGAGTGGAGGACTTGAGAACGCACTACGGTTCTCCCGGTGCGTTTTTCACTCAGAGTGCAGCGTGGCAGACCAGCCGCGCTTGCAATTTCGCCGGCTTTTGCGCCATGGCGTCGATATCGATGTCCGTATCTACCCTCGTGCTCATAACCCTGGAGCGCGTGCACAGCATCGTGAACGTGTTCGCCTTCAAGAGGATGTCCCTGAAACTGGCCGCAGTCCTGGTGGGATTGTGCTGGACGTTCGCAATCATCGTGGGAGCTCTGCCCGTCGCTCACGTGAGCAGCTACGGCAAAACCGCCCTGTGTCTGCCCTTCGACAGTTCGCGCCCCGTTGACGCCGGATACGTTTACTTTGTGCTCATCTTCACGGGGCTCGCCTCCCTCGTCATCGCAACCAGCTACGCAGTGATCGGATGCAACGTCTTCTGCAACCGGCAGGCCGGGACCCCAGTGAACGCGTCGCGGACGAACGAGTGCTATGTCGCAGTACGGATGAGCTTCATAGTGTTTAGCAACTTCGCCTGCTGGTTCCCGATCGCCGTGGTGGCACTGGGCGAGGCGGCCGGGCAGGACTGGATCGACTTGGGCGACGCGAAAGTGTTCATGGTCGTGGTGTTCCCGCTGAATGCCTCGCTCAATCCCATCATCTACACTCTGTCGACGAGGGTGTTCAGAGAAACGCTCTCCTTGATGAGCAAGAAGTGCTGTCTGGCCAAGTTTGTCGAGCGCCCAACGTGGTTGTGGTCTCAGCCCCATACCAGAGAGCTCTCGACCCTCAGACGCTTGTCTCTGTCGAAGACTTCAACGCTCGACCTGTTTGCTTCTAAGCCCAGGACTAGCCTAAATCCTAACGACGTTGGTGCAGTCGAAGCGGCCAACGGCCAAAGGATCATATGCGCCGCCAACGTGATCAGTCTGAGCTCGATCCGCGAAGTGACCGAGTTTGACGAACCTGCTACGCTGGTTATAAAGAACGAATGCCCAGAGCATGCACAGTTTGAGTCGGCAATGGAGATGACCGCAGAGTCCATCTTGAGGGAAACCTCGTTTTCTGGCGTAGTGGAGAACAGAGCTACCGTGGAGGAGTAAGAAACTGATACCGAGGAAATTTCAAATACATTGTCCAAAGCAGTTCGTGTTTGTATATTCGCTGACGTGATGCAAGACGTAGTACGCAAACGCACATGGCACTGTCCTTGTATCACGTGTGTCTCTCATTCGGTTATGTATTTATTATATTTATGTTACTATGTTACACCAACTGTATGATACATTTGTATCAGTGTAAGTACTTCATGCAGTTGTATACCTCTTAATTTCACATTTCCATTCATTAACCATGACTAGATGAAGTCAGTCCATTTTTAAACATTTTGCTAACAGGTGTACTAATATACACGCATAAACCTCTATATGTCACACAGGCATATATAGAAGACAACTCGTAATACATTTGATTCATTAACCGGGTTTTATATTTTGCAATTTCTGAGTCGGATTGCGGTTTCTCTACAATTACGCTTGGGGGGTGCCGTCCCCAGACCTAGTAATACAAACGACTTTAAATTAAATTCATACCGATGCTAGTCGTTCCTAGGTACGTGTACACGTGGCTGAAGCGTCAAGCAGGTGGCCATGTATCGCGTGTGGGTTGCCGGCGCGACTATTCGGACACCCGACAAGGCGTTATGAACGTGTTCGATAGAAAGGCGAAGCGTTCGCAGAAGAACAGGGCTTCCTGCAACCCCCAAGCCGCCACGTACGATTACCTTAAAAACGAAGTTGCTTCACAACTAATTGATAGAGTGGCTGACGTGTCCAGGTGAGATTAAAGCGCACCAAACACAAACTGATTTTAAAAATTTTCTTGTCTTTCTTTTTTTTTGGGGGGGGGGGGGGGGGTTGCCTACAGATTCTTCCCGACAGCCTTGGACGTTGGGTGTGGGCGGGGCCATCTCGCTTCTCAGATCTCACGAGACTTGGTTGGTAGCCTCTATCAGTGTGACTCGGCGGAAAATGCAGTCGTAAGCCGTACAAAATAAATTTGATTTAATTCGGGATAGTTACAAAAACTCTTCCGCGCTACAGATAGCCAGCTGTGCCGCTCCAGACATCCAGACCTACAGGATAATAGCAGATGAGGAGTTCCTTCCATTTAAGGATGATAGCTTTGATCTGGCTTTGAGTAGCCTGAGGTATTTTTTTTTGTGCGTTGTTCTATGATGTCCTGTGATTGTCTTTGTATGTGTGTGTGTATGTGTGTGTGTGTGTGTGTGTGTACGTGTGTGTGTACGTGTGTGTGTACGTGTGTGTGTACGTGTGTGTGTACGTGTGTGTGTTGTGTGTGTGTTGTGTGTACGTGACGTGTGTGTGTGTGTGTACGTGTGTGTGTGTACGTGTGTGTGTATGTGTGTGTACGTGTGTATGTGTGTGTGTTGTGTGTATGTGTGTGTGTCTTGTGTGTACGTGTGTGTGTTGTGTTGTGTGTTGTGTGTACGTGTGTGTGTGTGTGTGTTGGTGTGTACATGGTTGTACTTACATTTATTCCCCTAGCTTGCACTGGGTGAATGACCTTCCGCACGCCCTTCAAGAGGTGAGCATCGGTTTGCAAAATGGCTGCCGTGGGTACTCTTGGGAGTGGGTGTGGCCTTGTTTGATGCCATCCAGATATATCGGGTCATAAAGCCGGACTCTCCAGCCATTGGCTGCCTGTTTGCCGGGGACACCTTGTTTGAGCTAAGGTGCTCACTGCAACTAGCTGAAACTGAAAGAGAAGGAGTAAGTGGCGGAGCCATCATGTCTGACTATTCATCCTCATCATATTGTATCATGCTCATACATACATACATACATACATACATACATACATACATACATACATACATACATACATACATACATACATACATACATACACACATATATACATACATACATGCATACATACATACATACATACATACATACATACATGCATGCATGCATGCATACATACATACATACATACACACACATATATACATACATACATGCATACATACATACATACATACATACATGCATACATACATACATGCATGCATACATACATACATACACACACATATAACATACATACATACATACATACATACATGCATAAATACATACATACATACATACACACATACATACAACATACACATACATACATGCATAAATACATACATACATACATACATACATGCATACATACATACATACATACATACATACATACATACATACATACATACATACATACATAACACTCACACCTCACACTCACGTGGAGGGTTTTGCTCCCCACATTTCACCCTTCACAGAGATGAGGGACATGGGAGGTCTTCTGGGCAGAGCTGGATACACCCTTACCACCGTCGTAAGTCTTTACAAGACCACTAAGTGCTGCTTATAGCATTTGAGACCCACTGGTAATGGGACATCTCTTTGAGTGAGTAAACATTATAATTGGCACATCATGAACACTCTAAAGTACTAATTGGTGATGACAAGAGGTTAAATACTGGTATGTGGATGGACCAAAGATGTTTAAAACTACTACATTGATGTATGTGGAGGGATCAAGGGGTTAAAACTACTACATTGATGTATGTGGAGGGATCAAGGGGTTAAAACTACTACATTGATGTATGTGGAGGGAGCAAGGCAGGGACAATTACAACAGATGGCTGGACATGGTGGTTAAGGGTTACATGAGTTTGACCAGACAAGTATTTAAAATGGCTAGACATTCCTTTTTTAAAGACAGGTAACTGAGAGCTGAAAGGGATGTTCTCTTCTGCCATCATCATGTAGCAACTCCACCTCATCCTTGCTTGAGTTGTGGCATCTCAAGAGTAATCAATAATTGGCAGCAAGAGACTCACCTTCAGCTTTTGCACTAATGCTCTTCCAACGCCCCCGTTTCTACATTATGAATCACGCTATTTGCGTGCTCCATTACAACCCATAACTTTTGATTGGCAGTACCAGTAACCCAGGCCATAAATCTGGAAGTTTCGTAATGCTATCCTTGTAGCATTTGCAAACATCACCATCACGAAGCACAAAAATAAGAAGTCCCATGGTACATTATTGCAGTCATTGTCTTGTTGCGATTTATCAAAGGCAGTAGTTTTCTTTATTTGCCACTTACGTTTTTTTATTTTTATTTTACAAGTAGGACTGGAGATTTTACTACTACCGATATCAAAATAACCTGCACAATTTTTGTCCGGATTGTTAAATGACTGCCGGGCACCAAATTAGCTGGACAAATGTCCGGTGTCCGGGTGGTTATAATTGTTCCTGAAAGGGGTTAAATACTGCTACATTGATATATATGGAGGAACCAAGGGGTTAAATACTGCTACATTGATGTATATGGAGGAACCAAGGGGTTAAATACTGCTACATTGCTGCATGTCGAGGGACCAATGCTGAAGTGACTATATTGAAGCAGTTGTGTGTGTGGGAGGTTTTGTGGGGCCAAGTGACGTAACACAATAGACCTCTGCTGCTAACCTGTTCCCCCACTTCCTGGACACCAGGATGTGGATGAAGTGAAAGTCAACTACCCTTCCATGTTTGAACTGATGAGCGACCTGAAAGGTAAGCCTGGGGACTTGGTTGTGTCCTTATTGCCATGTGCGTGGCTCCCCCTACTGAACCACTCCCTCTTTGAGACCACTCCCCTTTTCAGGCATGGGAGAGAGTAACTGCGCCTGGAATAGGAGGAACTACATACGACATAGCACCCTCTGTGCAGCAGCTGCCATATATAAAGGTAACCCACCCCACCCCCATCCCCACCCCCATCCCTCAAACAGCGCTTGTGGAGGTACATGGAGAGTGTAGTGATGGTGTGATCCATTGATATCTTTAGAAGTTTGAAGGGTCTTGCCCTCCCTCTGTGGCTGCTGTCTTGTCATTTCCCTCCTCTTTCCTCAGAGATGTATGGAAATGAAGACGGCAGTGTTCCCGCCACCTTCCAGCTCCTCTATTTCATTGGATGGAAGCCACATCCATCCCAGGCGAGTGAAGCATGTGGGGGGGGGGGGGGGGGGGGGGGGGGTGCCCCTCTGATTGGTCAGTTCACCTTTATGTTTGGATGGCTTGAGCTTTTGATCATTTAATCATCCTCCCCCCCCCCCCCCCCCCCCCACACCAGGTCAAACCTGCTAGACGTGGATCAGCAGAGGTATCCTTGAAAGACCTTGGGAGTCTATCCTCTGAGACTAAGAAGACACGCCCTTAGTTGAGAGACATACCTTTAGTTGAGAGACACACTTGAGGTGGATGCTGTGTGTGTACTGCTTCTTTATAAAGGTGTTTACAGCATAAAAAGCTGCTTTTAGTTTCAAGATGCACTTAGTTGCTATAAAATTTGTTGATCTACTGTTAATGTGGCAGCGTCCTGCAGTGTTATCTATAGATGTGTTACGATTAGTGCAGCAAAGATGGTTGAGTTTAAAACCACACACCCTCACGCTGTCCTCTTCCCCCCACCCTCCTTATGCACCCGATCCATTTAGTTTAAAACCACACACCCTCAGATACATAGTCCTTTCCCCCCGTACCCTTATACACTTGATCCAGTAGTAGAAAATTATATTTCCTGTTTTGTGTGTGTGATGGCTACATGTAAAAATTAAATCACCCCTTCCAGGCCAATAAATAAAAAATAAAAAAAACTGCAAAACAGTATGGCTGATTACCAGAACTTAACCTGTTCTCTAGCCATATGCTTTGCAAAATAACTATTGAACAGTTAAGTCCTGATACAATTTGATTGTGTTGTGGAGAACAACTGCAGGTGGGCTCAGTACAATGTGATGCTGGCAGCATAAGAATATTTGTACCAGGCTTCACAAGTACAAACCGTTTTGATATTTTTGGCTTCTATTATACACACCGACACAAATTAGATACCAGAGTTACTGCTGTTGGAACTACCAGTTCAAAGACATTCCACGTGTTTGCCATAGGTTTCCAGGACCACCCCTGGAATACAAGCAATTTCAACCTTTTCCTCACGCTGTCTTTGAACACAGCAATTTTCCTGTCATGTATTATGTGCATTTTATTAGCATTGAAACAAAAAATAAATTCTCAATTGTTAACGAAAATGTACAGAGTGGAAGGTAGTGAAGAGAATTGCGATGGATAGGGAAGCAGTTAGTTGGCTTCCCCCTCTGGTAGCATAAGGGTGACAAAGTCCCTGTACAGGACAATACCTTTGTCAGGATCAACAGCAGCTGTCAGCATTTCATCCATCTCTTCTTGGGTGAAGTGCTCTCCTGAAAACAGGTACATGCAAGCCTTCAACACTCCCTCATTCACAGTCCTATATAAGACAGCACTCTCATCTGAGGTACCTCACAATCCCCTTTACTAAGCCTCCAGGCTCCTCCCCTTCCCTAAGCCTCCACCCTCCTCCCCTGCCTTAAGCCTCCACCCTCCTCCCCTTCCCCACGCCTCCACCCTCCTCCCCTTCCCCAAGCCTCCACCCTCCTCCCCTTCCTTAAGCCTCCACCCTCCTCCCCTTTCCTAAGCCTCCACCCTCCTCTCCATCACTAAGCCTCCACCCTCCTTGCCTTCCCCAAGCCTCCACCCTCCTCCCTTTCCCTAAGTCTCCACCCTCCCCCCTTCACTAAGCCTCCCCCTCCTCCCCTTCCTTAAGCCTCCACCCTCCTCCCCTTCCCTATGCCTCCACCCTCCTCCCCTTCCCTATGCCTCCACCCTCCTCCCCTTCCTAAGCCTCCACCCCTTCTCCCCTTGACTACTACAGTAATAGCTCTGCCACTTACCTTCTTCAATCATGTATTTCTTCAGTTCATCTGGAGTCAGGTGAGACTTCTTGTCCCTGTCCAATACCTGGGTTTTGTCCTTATATGGTCAATGCATTGTGACAACCCATTGTAACATGCACACAAGCCTTATAAGGTATTCCAGGCGCAAGTTTGACAGCATGTAAGGTGGGGGGTGGGGGTAGGATGGGAGAAGGTGGACCCCCTGAGGACCATGAGGAGAGGGGGGGGGGGGGGGTAAGATGGGAGAAGGTGGACCCTCTGAGGACCATGAGGGGGGGGGGGGGTAAGGATGGAATGAGGTGGACCCCCTGAGGACCATGGGGAGGGGGAGGGGGTAGGACAGGATGAGGTGGACCCCCTGAGGACCATGGGGAGGGGGGGGGTAGGATGGGAGGAGGTGGACCCCCCGAGGACCATGGGGAGGGGGAGGGGTAGGATGGGAGGAGGTAGGATGGGAGGAGGTGGACCCCCCGAGGACCATGGGGAGGGGGAGGGGTAGGATGGGAGGAGGTGGACCCCCTGAGGACCATGGGGAGGGGGGGAGGAGTAGGATGGGAGGAGGTGGACCCCTGAGGACCACGGGAGGGAGTAGTTGTACGGAGCTTCTTTTTTTTTTAAAAAAAGCTTTTAAAAATAAAGGTTTAACTGACCTCAAAGGCCTGCACCAATAGTTCTTCATTGGCAGGCATATATCTGCAGCACAAGAGAGTTAGCCATTCATTGCACACAGCACCCCTGGTGGGCCCACACATACACTCAGACCTTTTCTCAAGCAGCACTCTCGTCATCATTGGCTGAAACTTTTCCCAACGAATAAAACCAGTTGGTTCCTCCTCTTCAACCTAAGGATTTTATTACCAACAACGTTCATAGCTCACGTGACACCAATCAAAGCCTACCTCCTGGATCATGTCATGTAGTTCTGCCTCAGAGGGGCAACATCCGAGAGAACGTATTATTGTTCCAACCTCCCTATTATAATGAAGAGGGACTCTGGCATGGGTGATTCGCTTCAAAAGTAAAAATTAGGTAGCCTGTGGCTTTATGGAATTATGCATTCTGCTTATGGAAGCCAACACTAGTTGCTACGCTATGTCGTGACTGACCTTACATCTACAGTTTTGTTGCTTTCGTGGTCGAAAATTTCGAAGGCACTCTCTATTCTTTTGTTAATTTCAGCAATGGCGGGGTCTTCCGGTGCAGCAACTACCGGTTCAGTTCGATTTGGTTCGGTCATATTTAGTTGTAATGTAATACAGTACTATCGTTGCCATAGTAATAAGTACCTTTTTTCTGGGGCCGAGGAGGTTCCACGTGAGAAAGAAACGTGATTGAAAATGAGCGACTTTGAAACGTATGCGAGCGGCTTAAAGGTCGTTGAGCTAAAGGAAGAGTTAAAGAAGCGCAATTTAAACGCAACTGGCAACAAGGCAACATTAGTCCAACGCCTGATCGACCACGAAAAGGCGGAAGGGGGTAGAGGTGAGACGGAACAGAAAAAGGAAGACGAGGAGGACAAGGAAGAACATGACGAGGAGATGCCGACTGAAGATGCATGCGAAGATAAAGCAAAGTCAGTAGAGGAAGAACCAGAGGCTGCTGAAGCCGCTGTCCAGGAGGAGAAGGGCGCTGAGCAGCAGTTCGACACTCAAAAGGAGCCGGACGAGGGCTCGGAGGAAAGACGAGAGGTGGACACTCAGAAGGAGGTCGACGCTGAAAAGGAAAAGGAGGCGGACGAGGGCTCGGAGGAAAAGCCGCACGTGGAAACTGAAGCTAGTGAGGAAATTCCCGAGCCAGAACAGCCAGGTAACTACTAAGGCATGGCCATCTTTTTGCATCGTTTGACCGAGCGAGGTAATGGTGTGGAATTCTCCCTCAGCTGTGTCGAGTCCTGATACTACGGCGGTAAAGGTTGCCGAGGGGAGCCCCGAAGAGCAGCAGGGGGACGAGGGCCAGCAAGGAGACGAAGGTTGGGTACTAATTGACAAAACGGATACAGAAAACACTGGACAGAGTGAAGGTGCGTGTTCAAATTGGAGTGTGTGTGTGTGTGTGTGTGTGTGTGTGTGTGTGTGTGTGTGTGTAACAAATTCTAATTAATACACACTTCATTTGCATATGATTTTAATTATCTGATGCTGAAACACGGAAACCAGGTGTGTCAGTGATTACTTTAGGAATAAGGTTTGGGGTCAGGGTTATGTGGTCAGTGTACCTGTGTTTTGAATGCCCTGTATTGTCTTTGTCTTTAAGCAGCAGAGGTCAGGAAGGGGGAGGAGCCAATGGAGGCAGACCAGCAGGAGAGAGCGGTGCCAGCAGGGGAGTTAGAAGAAGACTCCTCTTCCAAGAACGGTGCTGCCGACGGGAATGACCACGCCCACGAACCCCATGGAACCAAGCGCCGCATCGACGACCATAGTGCTGGTGGCGTGGCTGCAAAGGACAGGGTGGACCCGACCAAGGTCCCAGACCCAGACGAGCCAGACGGCACGGAGGACCTGATGGGCAAGGTACCGCTGGAGGATGAGTACGAGCCCGTTGAGGATGACAACGTTGTCACGTTGGACAGCTGTAAGTTGGGTACACTATAACGTTCACTTTTTTCCCCTCATCTCATTTTCTCTGCTGTTGCCCTAACGCTTCTGTTTCCTACATCCCTCTGTTTCCTTCTTGTCTGTCCTTTTCCTCATGTCTCACTTTTCCTCATCCCATCCCTTTCCCTCATCCCCATCTCTTCCCTCATCCCTCATCCCTTTCCCTCATCCCCATCCCTTCCATCCCTTTCCTCATCCCTTCCTTCATCCCATCTCTTTCCCTCATCCCCAGCCCTTTCCCTCATCCCATCTCTTTCCCTCATCCCCAGCCCTCCCCTCATCCCCAGCCCTTTCCCTCATCCCCAGCCCTCCCCTCATCCCCAGCCCTTCTATCATCCTCAGCCCTTTCCCTCTTCCCCATTCCTTTCCCTTATCCTATCCCTTCCATCCCTCATCCCCATCCCTTCCTTCATCCCCATCTCTTTCCCACATCCCCATCTCTTCCCTCATCCCCATTCCTTCCCTCATCCCCACCCCTTCCCTCATCCCCATCTCTTCCCTTATCCCCATCCCTTCCTTCATCCCCATCTCTTTCCCACATCCCCATCTCTTCCCTCATCCCCATTCCTTCCCTCATCCCCATCTCTTTCCCACATCCCCATCTCTTCCCTTATCCCCATTCCTTCCCTCATCCCCACCCCTTTCCCTTGTCCCCATCTTTAACCTTTGTCTCCTTTCCTCAGATCACTGCGACCTTCACTTCAAGATCAGGAAGGATGGGCTTGGAGGGTGTGGTATCACCGAGAGTGGCTTTGCCACAATGTGGGCTGGGGCCCGGGCAACGAGGGGAGTCAAAGGTGGAAAGTATTTTTATGAGTGCAAAGTGGAAGAGAATATAGCAGTTACCCTTCCAGAGTCAGAACAGCACCCCAACGTTCTGAGGTGAGGGGGGTAATGGTTCCCTTCTATTTTATTTAACCACATCCCATTAATTAACTAGGGTTGGCTGGACTGTTGATGAGGCAGGTTTGGATCTGGGGGAGGTGCCCCATTCCTATGGTTACGGGGGAACAGGAAAAACAGTGGAAAACAACAATTATCAGACATATGGAGAACCCTTTGGACCTGGTGATGTCATTGGGTGCTTTGTGGTATGTTGTAATGTAGTGATGTCATTGGGTGCTTTGTGGTATGTTGTAATGTAGTGATGTCATTGGGTGCTTTGTGGTATGTTGTAATGTAGTGATGTCATTGGGTGCTTTGTGGTATGTTGTAATGTAGTGATGTCATTGGGTGCTTTGTGGTATGTTGTAATGTAGTGTGATGTCATTGGGTGCTTTGTGGTATGTTGTAATGTAGTGATGTCATTGGGTGCTTTGTGGTATGTTGTAATGTAGTGATGTCATTGGGTGCTTTGTGGTATGTTGTAATGTAGTGTGATGTCATTGGGTGCTTTGTGGTATGTTGTAATGTAGTGTGATGTCATTGGGTGCTTTGTGGTATGTTGTAATGTAGTGATGTCATTGGGTGCTTTGTGGTATGTTGTAATGTAGTGATGTCATTGGGTGCTTTCTGGTATGTTGTAATGTAGTGATGTCATTGGGTGCTTTGTGGTATGTTGTAATGTAGTGTGATGTCATTGGGTGCTTTCTGGTATGTTGTAATGTAGTGATGTCATTGGGTGCTTTGTGGTATGTTGTAACGTAATGTGGGATTAGCAGATGATGTCATTAGCAGTATAGAGGATAACATTCCAAAATTGTCCTTTCACAATGTCACGCCATTACATTTGACCTGACATGCTTATAAAATTGGTTTTATGTGTATTAGGCAACAAAAACACACATAAGTGATTATTTATTGCCAATTAGCAGCTGCCACGATAAAAATGCAGTCATGGTTACGTCATTGTTGTGCTTGTTCAACACACTGAGCAATAAGGAATGATTGTTTTTGAGCCTTGTGTCCGCACTACTAAAAAGTAAACCCATAAGCCCCTTCAGTTTTCTAAATGATGACGACGACAGCACATTGAAGACGCATATGCTAGCTGTATGGTGCATTCGAAATGGTAAGAAATGCGATTACTATGGTTACTATGGTGGAGAAACTCACAACAAATGGTTCACTCGTTACGTTTGCCCCGCACATGACGAACGACTCCAACTGGCAATTCATGCATCCCCCTATTGATGCAAAAACACCTTTAGTAATCCGCGTTGATAGGGAAAGCGGCATCAGACAAGTCAAGGCTCTAAGCTTATACGCCCCCCAACTATTGAAATTCAATTAGTCATGTGTGCAAGGTTAAGATTTGCACGTGAACACATTACGTACATGTGCAAAAATGGCCGGACAAATTGATTGGATAATGTCTGATGTCCGACTGTTGTCCGACACACTGCATTGCATGACAAGTATCCCTCTACTGAGGTGATGAGGTGTCAGTAGTGAGCATGATAAGTATCCCCACCTCCTCCCACTACTGAGGATGGTGATCGTCATCTCATGCCAAAGTAACATCACCATGACAAAACACATTCGTGGGTCTTTCAACTGTACCCACGACATGTCACTCACATGGTAACACATTTGCACATGTATGCAATTTGCTGTAGCTTCACAATCCCATCCCCCCTCTGAAGGACTTTGAGGCCACTCCTACCACCATCTCCTTCTCCAAGAACGGTACACACCTCGGCACAGCCTTCACCCTCCCCCATGGCCTCAGTGGGGTAACCTTGTACCCTATTGTGTACACCAAGAATGTCCTTGTGTCGCTGAATTTCAACGAGGTACGAGCGTGTGTGGCTTTCTAACTCCCTGTGCTAATCACATGTTACATATGGCACCACACACACACACACACACACACACACACACACACACACACATGGGTGCACATTTGCCATGTGCAAACAGCCCGCGCTGTTCCCCCCGCCTGAAGGGTTCGTTCCCATTCAGAAGGCGGCAGAGGGTCACTGGACCCCCGCACAGAAGGCCCCCAAGAGCAAAGCTGAGTGTGAGGTCATCATGATGGTGGGCTTGCCCGGGTGTGGCAAGACCACTTGGGCTGAGAAGCACAGCCAGGCAAGCCCGGGCAAGAACTACAACATCTTGGGCACAAACGCCATCATGGATAAGATGAAGGTGTCTGGTCTGGGGAGGAAGGAGAATTACACCACGCGGTGGAATGTGCTGATCAAAGATGCCACGGCAATGTTGGAACGGATGTTTGTACTGGGCTCCAGGAAGCTAAGAAACTACATTATCGATCAGGTGAGAGTTGGTTGGTTAAAAGGAGTTGTGAGGTTAGGATTGTAGTGGGCCGTAGGATTGTAGTGGGCCGTAGGATTGTAGTGGGCCGTAGGATTGTAGTGGGCCGTAGGATTGTAGTGGGCCGTAGGATTGTAGTAGGCCGTAGGATTGTAGTGGGCCGTAGGATTGTAGTGGGCCGTAGGATTGTAGTAGGCCGTAGGATTGTAGTGGGCCGTAGGATTGTAGTGGGCCGTAGGATTGTAGACATGTTTTATGGTCTGTCCTTTATGTTACATCGATGTTATATGTCCACGTTAGGGGGTGTCTCCGAATTATTTTGGAACCATTTTGACGTTTCATTATACCCCCTCTCCCTCGCCCCCCAACCTCATAACGTCATTGATATTTTTGAAAATGATTACGGAATGCATTTTAAAATTCACTACGGTTTGAAAACGTTACGTGACTCCCCCACCCCAACGTCAAGATGGTGTTATCTTTTATATAATAGTTTGGAGACACCCCCTTACAGGACATTACATCCATGTTACGTGGCCTTACGTGTCCTCACATCAGTAACTTTGGTCATGTTACTTGCTGTTATAACTGCATGTTGTTGCCTGGCTCATTTCCTGCAGACAAACGTTTATGCAAGTGCTCAAAAGCGCAAAATAAGTCACTTTGAAGGCTTCAAGCGCAAGGCTGTGGTGGTGATACCTCCCCACCACGAGCTCCGCAGGAGAGCTGCACTGAGGGCCAAGGAGATGGGGAAGACATTACCTGACGAGGCTGTCAACGCCATGAAAGGTGAGGGCCAACAGTTTCAAGACTGTTGCTGGTGTGTGCATTTGGAGGGGGGGGGGGGGGGGGGGGGGCAGCTGTGGCCATGTTTGGGACAGAGGTTGGGGTTTTGTTTATTTGATCTGGCTGTCATGGCTACACACGCATTTAGCATACTACTGAAGCTTGCATCAGGTGGTTTGTTTGCCCCGCCCCCCCCCCCCCCCCCCCCTTGATAGGGTTGTTTGCTCTCCAGGTTGTTGATGCGTTTGTGGACATAGGGTGTTAACATGGCATAATAGTTTTGAGTACAAGTAACTCACTTGGCTGTTGGCTAATGATTTAGAGTGCGGGGGTGGGGGTGGGGGTGGGGGAGAGATGCTTCCACTCAGCTCTATTTATATCAATAGTGATCATCTCCTCTTGTTACCTAGTCATGGAGATCACCCCCTCTTGTTACGTAGTCATGGAGATCACCCCCTCGTTGTTACGTAGTCATGGAGATCACCCCCTCTTGTTACGTAGTCATGGAGACTTTGTCCGTTGCATTTCAGGTGTTGTTGCCTTTGTAAGGTTTCAACCATTACAGACTGTTTGCTATTTTAATAACATTGTAATTTAAAGGAAAGTCATAAAAGGAATCTGAGTTTAAGCATGAGGAAGGAATTGGGGGGGTGTGCCCTGATGAGCTAGGGTACATGCATAGCTGGGTGTGGATATGATCTAGCACATGGGGTTTAAGCTTAGATTCTGTCCCCTATCCTAGTAGTTCACTGGTGTATCCACTTGGGGGAGGGTTGGTAAATGTGCCATTAGGCATGTGAAGGTGTAGCTGAGTGAAGCTGGGCACGGGAGGGGAGGAGCCTGGGCACGGGAGGGGAGGAGCCTGGGCACGGGAGGGGAGGAGCCTGGGCACGGGAGGGGAGGAGCCTGGGCACGGGAGGGGAGGAGCCTACACACTATTTATTTAATTCTTTGATGATTATGCCAAGGAATACCTCATTTGTCACTTACCACACACCCACCAAAGCTGATAATTTACTGTTATTACTTTCTTACTACCTCTCGTATGTGAGTCGGTTTCTCATAGTGCACACCATTTACAACTAAGGAATCTGACCGCTTCAAAATATTTTGTCACAATTAAGTAATCGTTTGGGAATTGAGACATTCCTTAAATTATGACGCTTACAGTAATAATAATTTTTAAAAACTATTGAGAACTACTGACAGCTCTTGGTAATAGGCAACAAGTGTTATAATTGATCACTGGGTGATAACTGGTCGGTTTAACCCATCATCTGTAATAGGCCCCCTCTAGAAGCCTTCTGTACAATAATTTGTTGTTGCTATGTTTCTGTGTGCATACCAAATCATTGAGAACATGGTGGGGGAGGAGGAGGTGGGGGAGGAGGGGGTGGGGTTTTCACACATTGACATACTGCTATTGGTTGATGTTTGAACCTCGTGGTACGGGCTGACTTGCGCCAGTATTAGTCTGTTGTCCAGTGAGTAGGAATTACTGTGTGTGTGTGTGTGTGTGTGTGTGTGTGTGTGCGTGTGTGCGTGCCTTTCTTTGTGCTTGTCTGCTGTGTCATGTGTAATATGTTCTCCCTTTACCCTGGACAGCTCCTCATACACACGGTAGTCTGAACACACACGTAAAACAGATAAAATTCAGTAGTACGGTTAATTACTTGACGCCTTGTGGGGAAGAGTTTAAGTGTGTGCTAGTGGGTTTTGGAGCTCCAGTCATGTATGTGTGTGCATTTGTCAAGCCAGTGGAAGAGCCTAGTTAAAGAGCAACCCTCAGAGTTGGTGATTTTTAAAAAGGGGGAGAAAGAATTCAAGCTGGGTTGCGTTCACCGTACTTTTAGTGTGACAGTATAGTGTGGAGCTTTTAATTAAAAATTTGGCTTTTGAAAAGAGATTGGAAACACAACTAAATTAATCACTGACACTGGTGTCTTTGAAGTACTCCGAGGAATAACCCCCAGGCTCCTCACCTGTTGGTCACCATTGACGACATCAAGTTGTTGCCGACGGCTGCAAAGGGGACCCTTCCCCTGCACACCCTACCCACCCAACAGCTGGACTGCGGTAGGCCCACAATGTGACCTTTCTCTTTTGCTCTCTGGAAAGTGACCAAGCGAATGGTCTGCTATACGGAGGGGGTCCAACCCACTAATAAATGTGGTGTTGTGGTAAGCTAAGGCTGTGTTGTAGGCCTTTATTATTACCAGTATTATTATAATCAAGTTGTGAGAGGGGGTGGGCATTAATTAGAAACGCAAACAAATGCATGGTTTCAAGTAAGCATCCAAAACCAGTTAATCATTCCACATTACAGATTAATCTGTGTGTAAAGGAGACTTAAGAACCAATGGAAGTCTCCGACTGTATGTTAATATATTGACTGGAGGTGATGGACCAAGCTCTTGTCGTAGACCAGCATAATAAATTACTAACTGCATCATCTGCATCTTTCATAAAGGAAAAGAGAGGTTGTATCCATGACGCCCTGATGGGTACCCCTCAGCCATTGTGCATCGCAGGAAAAGCATTTTTGGCATTGCCACCCTGTGTAGAGTTGAGTTAGGGATATCCCTGTCTGCACCGGCCAAAATGAGTCCGGGAACACGCTCTTCAAAGCATATGTATTTTATACTGGTAACAATATAGACACGCGTTATAGATGGTGCTATAGCCTTGTGACCTGAAGCATATATTGGTGTGCGTGTGTGTGTGTGTGTGTTTTTCTCCTTGTACTTGCTGGACAGGAGAGGTAGCTATACTCCAGTACCCGTGGTTACCTCTGGTGTTCCTTTCTCCCTGCAGCCAACTTCAGCATCCCAGTGATGGGCCCGCTGTTTGACGAGGTTGTTTACACGGACATCTATGGCAACGCGGCGGAGAAGATTGTGCGACAGTACAGGGACGATGCCATGGGCCTTCCCTCATTCCCGGTCAAACGACCCCGCTATGATGGGAGAGGAGGAGGAGGTGGTGGAGGAGGGGGAGGAAGGTATGGAGGTCCACCTCCAAGGGATTATGGAGGTCCACCAGCTAACTTCAGGTGAGGGAAAAGGCACTAGGCAACAATGTTGCATGCAACTCGATTATATTTTTAGTAAACCATTAGTTTTATACTAGGTTGGCAACTCCGCAACTCAAATGTAAACTAAAGGCATTCATTTGGGTTGCAGGGAAGCAAATCACCTACCACTTCCACACCTCCCTCTACTGAGGTGATGAAGTGTCAGTAGTGAGCATGTTAAGTATCCCCACCTCCTCCCTCCACTGAGGTGATGAGGTGTCAGTAGTGAGCATGATAAGTATCCCCACCTCCCCCCCCCACTGAGGTGATGAGGTGTCAGTAGTGAGCATGATAAGTATCCCCACCTCCTCCCTCTAATGAGGATGGTGATCGTCATCTCATGCCAAAGTAACATCACCATGACAAAACACATTCGTGGGTCTTTCAACTGTACCCACGACATGTCACTCACATGGTAACACTTTGTGTGTATGGTATTAAGCTTCAACATTTCATTGTCACACACACACACACACACACACACACACACATGTCCACAGGCCCTATGGTAACTACACGCCTTACGGACGGCCATATTACCCTCCCTATGGACCCCCTGCACCACCACCACCACCCCACATGTACGGCCCTCCCCCTCGAGGGGGCGGTGGGTACAGAGGCAGGGGTCCCTATGGCAGACCGCAATATGACTACGGGCCTCCTCGAGGAAGGTTCTATAGTGGTGGGCGCTATTAAGAATGCAATGATATATAAGCACAACAAAACTTTTTTCTCATTTCCCTGGTTTCCTCTACTTCTTCGGATATTTTTTTGTAACAGCTGTGTTGTCACATTGTTTTGCATTGAAAGTGTGTCATGGGGGGGGGGGGAGTGGTTTTGGTGTTTTGGTCAATGGGGGAGTGGTTATAGTTATCCTTTTGAAACATCATTGCTATTCGTGTGTATGTCATGTGGAGCTCATTGGCTTCGCACACACACAGTGCTCTTCCATGGAATGTCTTGCCCAGTGGACTATTAATCTATTGATATATATTTTCACGTGATGTAGACAACACATCTCTCTGCACGAAGTAAAAAAGCGAGGTATGACATATAAGAGGAATTGGGTTGATAGTAGTAACCTAAGGTTGTTAATATCCACCACACATGCACTGGCTGTAGAGCCACGATTGAAAAAAAAAAACCTGTCCAAGTTGGTTGTGTTACCTGGCAGTACACGTATAACCTTCATTCTACGTGTGTACCGGTAATAACACTTCTAAAAATCCATATTTTTCAATGACACATACAATTTTTTTGCAGAACTTCTACACAAAAATAAGGCACATGACGTGTGATAAAATTGAACGGTCAGGAGGATAAGATTGTTTACTCAGAGTGGGCGTGGCCTGTTGCTATACTTCGGTGCCCATGTCAGGGGAGAGCGTATTCATCTGTTCCAGTATGAAGCCAATGGTGTGCTGCCTCATCATGTTGACATGAGCAGTTAGCTGTTGGATACGCGAGTTTTGCTCTGCCAGTCTGGCATGGAGCTGTGCATTCTCTAATGATAGAGCATCTCTGGCCTGTGGAGGGAGGAACCGAGAGTAGGGGATGAAGTGGAGGGAAGAGCCAGGAGTAGGGGAGGAAGTGGAGGGAAGAGCCAGGGGTAGGGGAGGCAGTGGAGGGAGTCACGGGCAGGGTACATATTCCACTATCTTATCGACACGGGGGGGGGGGGGGGGGTCAGTCCCCAGCACTTACAGATTCCGCTCTCTCCAGCCTTTCCTTTAGTGAGATACCGTCTTCATAATAAACATCAGAAGCACCACCTTCAGCTGGCATGCTCTCGGGCCGAAGCTTCCTACCTTGAAGAGGAAGGGTACACAGTACACAATATTATTCCAAATAATGCCCACCAATACAGCTTACATGTTATATCTACCCTATCCCATCTAATGCCCACCACCACTGCTGCTTACTCTTCATCCTCAACCCCATCTAATGCCCACCACTGCCTATCTTCATCCTCAACCCCATCTAATGCCCACCACTGCTTATCTCCTCAACCCTATCTAATGCCCACCACTGCTTACCCTTCATCCTCAACCCCATCTAATGCCCACCACTGCTTATCTCCTCAACCCTATCTAATGCCCACCACTGCTTACCCTTCATCCTCAACCCCATCTAATGCCCACCACTGCTTATCTTCTTCCTCAACCCCATCTAATGCCCACCACTGCTTATCTTCTTCCTCAACCCCATCTAATGCCCACCACTGCTTATCTTCTTCCTCAACCCCATCTAATGCCCACCACTGCTTACTCTTCTTCCTCTTGCTGCAGTCTACCACGATGTAGTCTTTGCAGTGCTTGTGGCAGTTGACGTTGCAGTCCTTACACCTAACCCCTTGCTTCACTATTCCCTTCATCTGCACATTGAAGGCCATTGAAGGCGACGTTAAAAATTAGTGTATGTGTGGTAATGTGCATTTACCCCTCCCTCTTATCCTCCTCCCCTTGATGATGCCCGTTGTGTCATCACTTTTATAGCTCTATGGTAACTATGGTAACATTATTTTGGGGCCTTGCACTTGCTCTCTGCCAGTATTGCGATACTCCACAGGGCTGGGTTTGAACCCGCCAAAACTTTCAGCAGGAGTAATCAAATCCGGTTTTTAGGTAGATACATTCTGTCGCTATTGATTTGTTCTGTTCGTTAATTTTTACTTCATCCGTTACCGAGATATAGCTGTGCAAAGTGCGTGCAAGGTTTCCCGCTCGATTCCCGCCAATGATTTAGCCATCCGCCTCCCACACATTGAAACTGCTTAAATCATTGGTGCAGACAAGGAACGCTCTTACCAAGGCATAGGTTGAGACAAGGAACGCTCTTACCAAGGCATAGGTTGAGACAAGGAACGCTCTTACCAAGGTCAAATCTGGAAATTTTTTAATAATAATAGTGTTGGTTCCTTTTAGCTGCAAACAATCTCATATGTTTATTTCCAGTTTAAAAAAGCATGCAATGTTATCAATCATGACAATTTTTAGTTGGATGAAGGAAATGTGAAGGAAATGTTGTCGTATTCGTATTTAACGTATTAAATTTCCATGGGAACTATAAATTAGATGAGGAATTTGATAATAACATTATGCCTTAGCGCAGCGTAAACTCAAAGTACTTACAAGTGCGGCGCTTACAAAGAATTTCCTGCTGTTAAGGAACATCACAGGAAGATACCTTCTTCTAAAATGCTTAAATTTGCAAGCCCTACCGTGAACAGTAATATGACTCCCCCATGGTTGTAACTATCAAAGGGCTAGCCGGAGGGGACAACCAGTGAACCAGGGGGGTGGGCATTAAATAAAGACTAATAGTTTGATGAAAGCATGATAGCAGCTTTATAAACGGCACGGTAGTACCTCCTAGTGCCCCTGACTGCAATTAGAGCACACCAAGTTTGTAGTATGCTCATTTATTAGGTTTGCTGTTACATGTATATAGTTTTAGTTACACTGAAACCATGGCGATACACTGATCAGATTGTGTATGCGTAGCCTTAAAAGGCACACACACACACACACACACACACACACACAAGGGCACCTCACCATTCCCTTGCAGTGGTCACACGCCGGGGTACCAATGAACGTGTGCTCCACAAAGTTATGTTTGAACCTCTCGCGCAGAGTGGAGTTTGCACTTAAGAAGTACGTTAACATTTCATCATAGCTGATTTGACCATCACTGAGTAGGGAGAAGATAAGTGGAGGTGAATGTGGTGGGTGTGAGGAGTGACAGTGGTGGGTGTGAGGAGTGACAGTGGTGGGTATGAGGAGTGACAGTGGTGGGTGTGAGGAGTGACAGTGGTGGGTGTGTGGACTTACTTGTCCTGATCAAGTGCAGAGAAGCACTCGATGAAGGGAAAGTTGGAGGATATACTCTGAAACTCCTTCAGTGACAAAGTCCCTGACTGGTCCTTGTCATACACCTTAAACACAGCCTATTGTTGGAGAAGCAACTTCAGATCAATGCACAATGCACACACCTGTGCACCTGTGCACAAACCACTCACCCCTCTCCTCCCAGCCTTCACCCTCCCCATACCTCCCCTTCACCCTCCCACTCCTCCCCACCTCCCACCCCTCCCTCACCCTTCCACCCATCCCTCACCCTCTCACTCATCCCTCATCCTCCCTAATCCCTTACTCCACCTCCTCCCCAACCAGCCTCCCCTCAAACACACAACCCTTACATCCACCATAAGCTTTCCCTCACACACACCCTCTTAAATCCACCATAAGCTTCCCCTCACACACACCATCCTTACATCCACCATAAGCTACCCCCCACACACACACACACCCTTACATTCACCGTAAGCTTCCCCCCCACACACACCCTTACATTCACCATAAGCTCCCCCCCTCACACACACACCCTTACATTCACCATAAGCTTCTCCTCACACACACACACACACACACACGCACACCGCCCTTACATCCACCATTAGCTTCACGTGGCTGGTGATGGTCTGAGTGTCTAGCTGTGTTGCCTGGCCAGACACCCACTCAGAGAACTTGGGCAGGTCGTTGTCTGCCTTCACCACACCACTGACAGCATCCTTCTGTTTAGGTTCTCTGGTAAAGGACAGCTCTTCCAAAGCATCATCATCCATCTGGCTCTGTGAGATGGCCGCCTGCAATGGAATGGGGAGGAGGAAGGGGAGGAGTCGTGACATCATTTTCCACTATCCACCTCAATGTGTCTTGTACAGAGGTTTTCAAAGGTGGTGGGTGTGTCATGTACAGAGGCGTTCAAAGGTGGTGGGTGTGTCATGTACAGAGGCTTTCAAAGGTGGTGGGTGTGTCTTGTACAGAGGCTTTCAAAGGTGGTGGGTGTGTCTTGTACAGAGGCTTTCAAAGGTGGTGGGTGTGTCTTGTACAGAGGCTTTCAAAGGGGGTGGGCGTGTCTTGTACAGAGGCTTTCAAAGGGGGTGGGTGTGTCTTGTACAGAGGCTTTCAAAGGTGGTGGGTGTGTCTTGTACAGAGGCTTTCAAAGGTGGTGGGTGTGTCTTGTACAGAGGCTTTCAAAGGTGGTGGGTGTGTCATGTACAGAGGCTTTCAAAGGTGGTGGGTGTGTCAGGTACAGAGGCTTTCAAAGGTGGTGGGTGTGTCTTGTACAGAGGTGGTAAACACATTCCAAGGTGGTACATATACCCTTATTAAAGCACAGTGCTACTTCAGGTACCACCTAAAATGTGAGTAGTGTTAAGGTCACATGACCACGGTACAAAGGTACAAAGGGGTGTACACTATGAATACATGGTTGTGTGGACATGTCAGATAACCTAACATGTGCTCATCGGACCTTGGTCATGTGATTGGTCACGTGATCATGGTCATGTGATCGAGGAACCTTGGTCATGTGATCATGGAACCTTGGTCATGTGATTGTGGGACCTTGGTCATGTGATTGTGGGACCTTGGTCATGTGATTGTGGGACCTTGGTCATGTGATTGTGGGACCTTGGTCATGTGATCATCACTCACTCGGATGATCCTCAGATGGTCCATCTCGGGATGAATGGTGGGTGGGGTCAGCTGCTGCCGCCTGGTACCCGACAGGATGGACCACAGCTTGCGGTACTTCACCATGTTCACAGCCGAGGTGCTGGAATTACTGAGGTCACGTGCCTGTGTATCCACGGCAACCATGTCTTTCAGTGCAATCCCACTGTGTGTACGTGAGAAGGATAGAGCTATTCTGAACGACTGCGTCACATGACAGTGCAGAAGGCTCACATGACGCTCACATGACAGGGATACAGAAGGCTCACATGACAAGGCAGACAGCTCACAAGACACTCACATGACAGGGCAGAAGGCTCACATGACACTCACATGACAGGGCAGAAGGCTCACATGACACTCACATGACAGGGCAGAAGGCTCACATGACATTCACATGACAGGGCAGAAGGTTCACATGACACTCACATGACAGGGCAGGAAGGTTCACATGACACTCACATGACAGGGATACAGAAGGCTCCATCCAGTTGTGTTACAGCATGACGATATGTGCTGTAGTTCATATGAGATCCAAAAAAGTTGGTCCAAGTGTTGAGATCCTGAGTAACAGAGAATGACCCACAAGCTCCACCCATAATATTGAAAGCTCCACCCATAACACTGAAGCTCCACCCATAATGCTCCAAGCTCCACCCATAATACCTCTTTCTTAGACTTGTCAATGAGGTTCCAAGTTTGTCCCAGTCTCCTCACAGAGAAGTGGTTAAGACCTCCAAGGACAGCCAACATGGTGTTATAACCGTGAAGGTTGAATAGAAACTGCATGTGTGTGTGTGTGTGTGTGTGTGTATGAGTGTATGTTTATATGTGTGTATGTGTATATGTGTATGTATATGTATGTGTGTGTGGATTTGTGGAACAATGATTAGTTGTGGTCTAATCCTTTCTCCTCCTCCCCTCTCCCTCCCTCCTCCCCTTTCCCCTCTCTTGCTTTACCCTGGTGGCTTCTATGAACTTCTCAATGATCTGCCCTCTCTTCGTCATGGTGATCTCTTTGAGAATGTTACAGACCACCCAGTTGGTCACACCGTTGAAGAACTGGATACATTCATCAATCCTAAGTGTGTCCTTCGTAGGCTTGGCTGAGTGTGCATACATGCAGAACTCACAAAACTAGACCAACCAAAGTGGGGTGGGAGGAGAAGGAAGGGAGAGGAGTGAGGGAGAGGGAAAGTGAAGGGAGGGGTATGGAGGGAGGGTGAGGGAGGGAAAGAGAGGAGGGGAGGGAGGAGAAAAGAAGTGAACAGTTCAATCACACTTTTCCCTCCCCCTCCCCCTCCCCCCCTCCCCCACCCCTCTTCCTTACCGGCACTCTCCTGAATAGCTTGTAGTCGATGGCGCATAGGATCACAGCTATGTCCTCTGCAGAGCAGCTGTCAAAACTCAGGCAGCTGTTCTGCCTCCTTAGCTGTCCGTTGTGCAGACTGCTGCCCCCGAGGTTCCACACCTCCTCCGGCCTGTGGTAACCATGGCAATCACCAATATTAAACGGGAGAAAAAAAAAAACGGTAAACACATTGTCATGTGTACATTGATACAAACATACACACACATATACAAACATACGCACACATATACACACCCACACACACACGCACACACACACACAAACGCACACACGGTCTTGACTGAGGTATTCAAGGAGGTCGGTGTCATTGTCCCCTATCACCACTTGCTGCAGAGCAGCCATCTTGACTTGCAGTTCTGGGACAAGAGTGAAGTCTTCGGGAAAGTTCTGCTGCCAGTACCTGTGCATGACCACACCCAATGACACTGCTGAACACACCCAATTACAATGCTGACCACACCCAATTACACTGTTGACCACACCCAGTGACACTGCGGACCACACCCAATGGCATTGCCGACCACACCCAGTGACACTGCTGACTACACCCAGTGACACTGCTGACTGCACTGCTGACTGTACCCATGGCAATACCAGAAATACCAACACAAGTAACTCTCCCACACACATATCAAAGACATGGAGACATGGAGGTGTCCATGGAACATGGAGAATGTATTACTTCCTCCTTGCAGGGGGAATGGGAGAAGTTCAGTAAATGAAATCTGCTAAATAGAGCTCACCACACTCCTCTTATACCTGCTAAATAGAGCTCACCACACTCCTCTTATACCTGCTAAATAGAGCTCACCACACTCCTCTTATACCTGCTAAATAGAGCTCACCACACTCCTCTTATCATTCTAAATAGAGCTCACCACACTCCTCTTATCATTCTAATGGTAAGGCATCTGTGTTGTAATGTGTCAGTCGATGGAGTAAACAATTACATCATGGCTATAAATAGCATGGATAACTACTCTCTCCCTCCCCCATACCACACAAACATGCACCCTAGATCATTTATGGGTTACAACTGGTTTGGTCCAACATTAATAGCTTTATAAATGCACTAACTGGTTATCCCCCAACGCCATTTCTGACAATTGTACATAAAACCGTTCTAAGAAGATAATATTTGGGGTCACAGAGCTTAGGGTTAGGGGTCGGAGAATGCATCACAATTATCAAGTGCACAAAGCTTCACAGGAATATTTACTCCTTGAATCACATGACCAGTGTTAGGTGACATGACCAGTGTTAGGGCAACATGACCAGTGTTAAGGCAACATGACCAGTGTTAGGGAGACATGACAAGTGTTAGGATGACATGACCAATGTTAGGTGACACGACCAGTGTTAAGGCAACATGACCAGTGTTAAGGCAACATGACAAGTGTTAGGATGACATGACCAATGTTAGGTGACATGACCAGTGTTAGGTGACATGACCAGTGTTAGGTGACATGACCAGTGTTAGGGAGACATGACAAGTGTTAGGATGACATAACCAATGTTAGGTGACATGACCAGTGTTAGGGCGACATGACAAGTGTTAGGATGACATAACCAATGTTAGGTGACATGACCAGTGTTAGGGGGACATGACCAATGTTAGGGAGACATGACCAATGTTAGGGTTAATAGTTGTTCATTTGCCTATTGTAGTTGCTAAGTGCATACCCTCCCTCCCTCCTCCTCCCCCTCCTTGCCCTTAACACGTTGCAGTGTATGTGAACACAAATGGTTCACCAAGTTACTTCTAAGGGGGTAGAGATGGAGGGGGTTTACAACACTGAGCAGTTCCTTAGAACATGTGAATACACTTCAGGATGCCATGGAATTCCCCCTAGCCCTGCCAACCATACCTAGGTATGACCACTGGTATATGTGCAGTTGGAACCCATCCCTCTGCATGTGGGTATATAGGAGAGGAGAAGAGGAAGAAGAAGAGGAGAGGTGAGGATGAGATGGTGAGGAAGAGGTAAGGTTGAAGACGACACTACTAACGGGTAGCTACAATGCACCAAACTGTTTGGATGTGCACACATTCCCAGGGCCATCAGTACTTATCAGCTAATACAATGCATAAGGAACCAAAGCTTCGTCACTCACAACCATTCAACCATCAGGGCTGCCAGACTCCCCTTAAAAATAGGACACGTGATGATTGCCGCTTCCCCTTTGTACGACTTAACGCATCTTCACGTGTGCGTACCAACAGGGACGCACACGGAATATACACTCTGTTGAAATCACTGCGTGCTGAACACATGAATGCACATTTGAGTACTTGAAATACCTAAATGCCCTGGCCACTGCCCATTTCCTGCTGGCGCTGCTATTAACATCCGGTATGTTGCGGGCCGCGCTATACCTGAGAATAGCTATGTAAAGGAATACTTCAATACGAGGGAGGGAGAGAGAGAAAAGAAAGGTGCTTGGTCCCACTGGTATACAGCACGTGCGGGAAACCTCGTGCAACTGTTCATGTGTGCATCATAGTCGCTCAACGCATCTGTATACGTACAAGGTTTTTTTGACCACTTACGTATGCAACGCTGCTTATAATGCAAGCGCTAGGATGTTTAGTGTGTGCGTGTGTACTAGTATGCGTGTGTGTGTGTGTGCGTGCGTGTGTGTGTGTGTCCGTGTTTGTGTGTGTGTGTGTGTGTTCGTGTGTGTGTGTTGGAGGATACACGTCGCTCAGCTGTTGTGCTAAGTAGTCGGATGACCAGTACCACTTCACTACGAGAAAGAATACATCCGGAGAAGCAGGGTCAAAGTCAGTCACCGCGCTCAACCCGGGCGATTCGTCTCGCTCTGTGCCCAACAGCAGAAAATAAAGACGGCTCAAAAAAAAAACGAAGGGTCCCACATATTATGTGCGTTTGCACTTACCAAATTTGAGAAGCACACGTCGCAGGAGATCAACTAGCGTTGTCTCATCTGACATTCCTAATTTCGTATGCAAACCGCGCGTGAGAAAGACGAGACTATAATCTCCCGGCCCGAGGTTCCACAATAAATTATATACAAACAAATTAAAATCCTCATGCAACGGTCACGGGGCACTAATTAGAGCTCCTCGCTGTTTGATACACGCCAGCAGAAAGTTCTTGGACTTTTTTTTGTTTGGTTGAGATGCATATCTGTACACCGGGAGACACGTACACTACTGCGTGGGTGGACGGCGGGTTTTCCAGGTGCTTTCTGGACCTAGTATGCTCCATCGTGTGTGGCGGTGTTATTATCCTCCTCGGATTCACGGGGATCGTGTTCGAAAAAAAGAAAGACGAGGGTCGCCAAAATGCCAGCTACTTCCAGTGCACTTCGTCGAGGCTGGTGCTTTTCGAGTGCGCCGTCTGCGTCATCACAGCGCTGACGTACGCGGTCGACGTTGCCGTCAGGGGCGCGCTGGGCATCGCCGGCGACGAAGTATACGGCTCCACCCTCGTCGTGGACGGTCTCGGCATGGCATCGTGGTCGTTTGCCGCCGCGCTGGTGACGAAGGAGACCCGGCGTGTCTTACTCGGCCGTTTCCACGGCTACACCCTGATGTTCTTCTGGCTCCTGAGCGCCGTCTGGCTGTGCCTGGACGTGGTCTCCTGGAATAACCCCTACTGGTGGTGGAAGCTCGACTGCCGGGTCGACGTCTCGGACCTGTCGCTCTTCATTGCACGCGCCGTTCTTATGGCGGCGATTCTGGCGCTAGCCTTTCTGCCCCCGCTGTTGAGACGGCGCTCCCGTTACACACTCCTCGTCGACGCTGCGGACGACAGCTGCGACGAAGAGTCGCTTCCCGCCAAAAAGGGCGCGGGGGCGGCCTCTTCCTCCGCCGCCGCCCATGACGCGCGCTCCGGCACGTTCGCCAAGGTGCACACCGACGTCTCCGCCTTCAGCGACTTCTGGCGCAAGACCAAGCTCATCTTCCCCTACGTGTGGCCCAAGGGCCAGTACGTCCTCCAGCTGAGGGTCGTGGTGTGCCTCTTGCTCCTCGCCGCGGGCCGCGTGGTGAACGTGTACGTCCCCGTCTTCTACAAGACCATCACCGACGAGCTGACGTACTACGCCCCGCCCAACGCGACCACCCCGAGCGACAACAACAACAACCCAGTCTTCCCCACCTCCTTCATCCTCTACATCACCGGCTACGTGGGCCTCCGTTTCCTCCAGGGGGGCTCCGTGGGGAGCATGGGGTTCCTGAACAACTACCGCAGCTACCTGTGGATCCCCGTGCAGCAGTACACCACCAGGGCGATGCAGGTCACCCTGTACAGCCACCTCCACGACCTCTCCCTCCGCTGGCACCTTGGTCGCAAGACGGGGGAGGTCCTCGGGGTCATGGACAGGGGAACCTCCTCCGTGAACAACCTCCTCAACTACGTCCTCTTCAACGTGGCCCCTACCTTTGTGGACATAGGGATAGCCGTGGTCTACTTTGTGGTGGCCTTCGACGCCTGGTTTGGACTGATCGTCTTTGTCACCATGGTGGCTTACGTGTTGGCCACCATCCACATCACCGAGTGGAGGACAAAGTACAGGCGGGTCATGAACCAGAAGGATAACGAGACCAGGACCAAGGCGGTCGACTCGCTGCTCAACTTTGAGACGGTAAAGTACTACGGTGCCGAGGGCTTCGAGGTGGAGAGGCTCAACGCGGCCATCTTAGGGTACCAGAGCGCAGAGTGGAAGTCCATCGCGTCCATGAGCGTGCTCAACTTTGCTCAGAACGTGGCCATCACCCTGGGCCTGCTGGTGGGGTCCCTGCTGTGCGCGTACAGGGTCATCCAGGGGTCCCTCACCATAGGGGACTTCATCCTGTTCAACACCTACCTCATCCAGCTCTACTCCCCGCTCAACTACTTCGGGACGTACTACCAGATGATCCAGCAGGCGTTCATCGACATGGAGAACATGTTTGACCTCCTCGGGGTGGAGAAGGAGGTGAAGGACGCCCCCGACGCCCCCGCGCTGGCGATACGCGAGGGAAAGATTGAGTTCAGAGGGGTCTGCTTCCACTACATGCCCGAGAAACCCATCCTCAAGAACGTCTCCTTCACTGTCAACTCTGGAGAGACCTTCGCCCTGGTCGGACCGAGCGGCGCCGGCAAGAGCACCATCGTCCGCCTCTTGTTCAGGTTCTACGACGTCCAAGGGGGTGCGGTCCTCATCGACGGGCAGGACGTGAGGCTGGTCCAGCAGGCGTCGCTCCGCCAGGGGATAGGGGTGGTGCCCCAGGACACCGTCCTGTTCAACGAGACCATCCTGTACAACATACGCTACGGCAAGGTGGAGGCGTCTGACGGGGAGGCCGAGAGGGCCGCCGCCCACGCCGACATCCACGGGAAGATTGTCGGGTTCCCGCACCAGTACCGGACCGTGGTCGGGGAGCGGGGGCTGAAGCTGAGCGGCGGGGAGAAGCAGCGTGTGGCCATCGCCCGCACGATCCTCAAGTCCCCCTCCATCGTCCTCCTCGACGAGGCCACCTCCGCCCTCGATACGGAGACGGAGAGGAACATACAGCGGTCGCTGATGGAGGTGTGCAGGGGGAAGACCACCATCATCGTAGCACACCGGCTCTCCACCATCATACACGCGGACCAGATCCTCGTCCTGAAGGACGGGGAGATATGCGAGAGGGGGACCCACAGGGAACTGATCGAGGCCGGGGGCGTGTACTGTACCATGTGGAGCCACCAGCAGAAGAGTCTGAGCAAGGGAGAAGAAAAAAAGGAGGGGGAGGAGGAGGAGGAGGGGGGCATGTAGGTTCTGTCTGCTGGGTCACTTTTTCTTCCTTTTTACATGACAGTTCATAATCATCACATCCACTGCATTTTGTATGTTAGAGTGTCAGTTCCAGTGTTATCATTCATTTACATGTGACCATAGAGCTGAGTGTGATTGAACTATGGTGTTTGATAGTCTCGTACCCAGACCGTCTATGACGTAAGAAACAGTACTTACGAAACAACTCTGCTTCCACGTAGCGGTGATGTAATCCATCCGCAGCGTGTGATTGAGGGTCTGTACGAGACTCTTTGTTAGTCGCCATTTTTCATTGTTCAAATTCGTGTGTATCTTGCACGTGCATTATAATGAGGTTTTATAATACGATCAATTTCATATCAACCTAAACAATCGAACATAAACAACCCTTTGGTATAAATACTGAATGTTAGCCATCTGGTCCCCAGACGGCACGACCAGAATTTGCGTGTATCGAATAAATGGATAACTTATCCGTTACAGAAATGGGTCCTAATCAGTACCAAGTTACTGCCCGAACAATATTGGTACATACACGATACAATATGAATACTTTACTATAGAAAAATATTTTAGGTGTGTGTGACCACGTGATTGATTATGAACGACGACGACGGCGAGATAGCCATGCTCATCGACGAAATCGAAGGCAGGCAAAGTACCGATCCTAGTGAGAAATCCCCTTCGTTAGACCTATGTCTACGATTACCAAAGCTTGAGGCAATCTTTGCGTTCGACCCACTCATCTTAACCCGGGATACTCCACTGGATACTCACTGCGACAGCCCTTTACATTTTGATGATTTAAAAGATGACATCGATTTCGTCTTCATCAAAGATCTAGAGGTCGTTGATTTTTATTCTTCGGATAAACAATGTCGCGAAAACGCCTTCCAAAAACGTATACTACAACCGGTATTGGACATTCTCAAGGAAATGGGGGAGAAATGTATGAAGCGTCCGGGAAAAGCCAGGTACGTAGGTCTGTTTCGCTGTTTGTCATACATAGAAGTCGCAAAAGAAACTGGTCTAATAGCCATCGCTGTTCGGGATATTTTTAGCCACCCACCACAAGGGTTCAGAGCACTACGGGATGCCTACAATGAAATAGAGACCAAGGGCACATTAAGTGATGAAACATTTGATAGGCTCGTTCTCTTTCGTAAATTGGCAGGTTATTTCTATGACAAGAAGGCTCTTAAGTTTTTGATTACAATGGTTGAGCCTGTCCTAAAGTTTAAAGCAGACCAGAAAGAAGAAAGGCTATCTATGTTGAGGTTCCTGCAATTGGCTGGAGAATACTTCAAACATCTGCTTCCATCCACACTCAAATTGTCATCAGACATGGCCATTGAGTTAATAAATTTACGTGACAGGCTTTCACATATGAACCATGCTAATCTGGATAAAATATGTTTGGGCGATTCGAATACAGAGCAGGTGTTTGAGAAAGTGCGAGGTGACATCATACAACTTGAGAACAGATTGAAGCATATGCTGAAGTGCTACAATGAACAATACAGTGGTTTATCTTCTGATGATATTTGGAAAAAATTGAAAAATTTTCCAGAAACTGACCTTGGAAAGCCCAAGACCCAACAGGACACTCCTCCACATATCCAGCAAGACACTTCTCTACAGACCCAACAGGACACTCCTCCACAGACCCAGCAAGACACTTCTCTACAGACCCAACAGGACACTCCTCCACCGACTCCTCCACATACCCAACATGTTTGGAATGGTTTGAAGAGCTTGTTGAATTTAATGACGTGGGGCACTCCTTCAGTAGTAAAAAAGAAACCTGAATGTATCATTTTAAAAAAGAAAATAAAAAAGTATGTTGATCAACTTCTCTCTGGTTTTAAAGGTATTGACAAAAAGAAAGTTGTAAGTATCAGAAACAAACTGAATGGTATATTCTCGTCTATACAGGATAAGCCCTGCCATGGTTATGGTAACTTGTCAGAAAAGTATGCAGAGTTAGTAGAAAATATTAATGATGCTTGTGACCCGGACAATGAGGGATGTGAGGTGGAGGACAATAAAGTTTTCAATTGGTTAAGCAAACCCTCTTCCACAGTAGAGACACTCTTCCATGAAATGCACAGGACAGGCATTTGTACTAAAGCAGATAAGTACAAGTTACGCTGCAAGCGAATTGAGAATATTTTGGGTGTGATAGAAAGTCTTCGAATAATGGCAAAAATTAATACAGATTTAATAATTGAGGTAAGTAAACAAGCAAATGAGAAAGTTCTTAATGCAAAAGCAGATCGTATGATTTCTGCAATTCAAGATCTAGAAATGCAGGTATGCTTGGAAGTAAGTAAACGGCTAAATGGTCTTCATACAATGCTGCTAAACCGTAAAAAGGATATTAAAAGTGTTGACACAGAACCAAAACTTAAAGACATTCTCAGTGATGCTGGTAAGATTATAGATGATTTCTTAAAAGAATGTCCAGAGGGTCCTCAGCTGCAGCAAGAATTGAAGAATCCATCACGAGAGCAGAAGTTTTGCCAGATAGAGTGTTATATTAAGAGAAAACAAGTTAAAAAGGATCATCGATTTCATCTACCCACACAGCAGATAGTGGCAATGCGGGAGTGTTTTACAAATGGCACAAGCTTAATGACGGCATGTGAGTTTAACCTTGTTGTAGTTTTTGAATTATTGAAAGAAGTAAGTGATTACCCTGAGCTCAAGTGCTTGACGGTTACAAGCCAAATTAGAAATTACCTCAGCCATTTGGATCCTTTTGGGAGTGAACTTCTGTATGCAGAGGAAGAGGAGGAAGATAAAATGAAGGCACAATGTCCAAGTAGTCCTCAGGAAGTAATTGCAAAAGAAGTGTCTGTTTTATGCATAAATGTAAAGTTTATTTTGGAGGATTTCTTGAGCACTTTACCTAGGACTTGTGACTAGGATCATGCTCCTTTTAAAAAAACCTTGAGCTTTAATTTAAGGATTTGCCAGCTCTCTGCTGATGTATAAAGTCACATAAACGAACCATTTCTATAGGGACTAATTTTGTTTGAACATGTATATGAAATGTGAGCAACGTTGCATTCACAAAAGTTCTTGTTGTTGTCATTCTTATAGAGATATAAGTTAGTGAAATTATCTGAAAGTCAAACACAACGCATGCAAGTACTAGGGAGGAGGGGATGAGGAAGGAGGGATGCCTTATATCATATGTGTTTAGGACTTAAATGAATGCACATATCAACCAAGGGGTGGAAGAAGAGTGAGGAGGAGAGGAGGTTGGATGGGAGAGATATATGCAGCCCTTTGGAGTATCATGATAGAGATCATCTGATGCTCACTCAGGGTCACCATACAACCGTACCCTGCCCTCCTGAATTTGAAACGCTGGTGGGCACCAGGCTGTTGCCAGATGTATTAGGTTATCCAAAGAAGATATCACTCACTTAAACTGCAAGGAAGTGTACTTCTACTTGGCAATTGCACTGGACACTATTGTTGATGACCTCTATGTTACATTGTTGTGAGCTGTTTTGGATTGTATTGCGTTTGTGTGTGTGTGTGTGTGTGTGTGTGTGTGTGTGTGTGTGTGTGTGTGTGTGTGTGTGTGTGTGTGTGTGTGTGTGTGTGTGTGTGTGTGTGTGTGTGTGTGTGTGTGTGTGCGTGTGTGTGTTGTGGTTGGTTCCCCTCCCAGTGTATAATCTTGTGGTGGTAGGTGGGAACAGGCATTATCTATGTTTTGATATGAAAGCCTTTGTAGCTGTTTGTTTATTTTAATAGCATGTGTAGGAAGAGGTACAACTGTTTTTTCCAGTTGCCATCAAGTGTGACTTGAACTGGATGCTCCAAATGTACCCTGATAGCACTTTTTAACCTTGCAACCATGCTGCATGGTGATGTGGTCTCGAGAGTACTCAGGTGTTAGTAAATTGGTCACCTCCTACTCCCTAAATGATCTTGGGCAGAACTGCACCTGGGCTGAACCCTGTAACTGTCTATCATTGAAATCAGAAGTGTCAGCTTTGGCTGTGTGTGCTCCCCCCCCCTCCCCCCCCCTGTGATGGTTAAACATTGGAGCTGAAAATCACATCCCCAATTGCCTTGGGACTTGCCACCTCTATAGTCAATGGTGCTCGAGGACTTTTGTGGCCAGTTGAATCTTTCATTGGTTCATGCTGATGCCGTGACTACAAGTATTGTTTATAGATACTGAAACTAATGTAGAGCAGTGTGTACATTTTCGCTCCTCTGCCAATTTTATTTTAGAAGTGAATATCCATGTTCATGCAGTGATGTGTGGGCCCATCCCCAAAATGCCAAATACAGGCAATGTACAAGAACCATACAAGTCCATTTGTGCAAAGTGTACACAATACAAACCTGACGACAGACCTATAGCTACTGAAGTGTTAAAAGAGTGTTATCAATGTTCATGCAGTGGTGAATCACATGCAGCAGTTCACATTCAACATGTGTTAGGTGAAAGTAATTCAGCATAAGACCACCAAATATATGC
>OY811982.1:7776358-7807789 GCA_963681505.1 Eunapius fragilis | reverse complement strand
ATAAAGGTGAGTACATTGTACTGAGACATATATAATGATGTCACGGCTATGGATGCACAAACCTAGGCTGGAACATTGTTGAGAAGAATAGACAAAAGAGACCACTACAAATGCATTTATGAATTCGAGACAAATCTTCCAAGTGGTGCAGACACCTGTGCATGCGTCAAAAGTGCCAGTGGAAGCACCTGTGGAGACCCCAGTGAAGGCCCAGTGGAGGCCCCAGTGGAGGCCCCAGTGGAGGCCCCAGTGGAGGCCCCAGTGGAGGCCCGAGTGGAGGCCCCAGTGGAGGCCCGAGTGGAGACCTCAGTGGAGGCCCCAGTGGGGGCCCAGTGGAGGCCCCAGTGGAGGCCTCCACTGGGGTCTCTACTGGGGGCCTCCCCCCCCTCCCTCTCGGCCCCCTCCCAAATCCCGGATCCGCCACTATATTCACAGTGATTGCAGTGATTTTGGTATGCACGAACAAAAATCAAGGAAACAAGTAACTATAAACATTCTCTACGAGAAAGCTGGTGGTATATAGGATTTTGGCTGTATGATGAGTTCCATTTGGAAGCTAGCAAGGCGCTTATAAAAAGTTGTTGCAATTGGACCTATTCCACCAGTAGTGGAGAGTACAATGTGAACATGACACATACTTCGTTCGACGTTTTAGTAAAGTGTTCCTAATCCTGACTCTGAAATAATTGGATGTTGTTGAGACAGTGTTGTAGGCCGGTAAAATACATTATATATACCTATTAATGACTACAGATCATATCCAGTAGCTACTCCCTGCGCGAGAGGAATATAATGTAGGTCTTGAAAATGCTCAGCATGCAAGCTGTGCTGTACGAGTGTCCATAGTGGACACCCTCGCCGGCTCCATCAAGTTCCCTTCACATGCATGTTAGGATGCTCACGCCACTCGGTGGATGCCACTCGCTCCTCCAAATCAGGGCTTTCATTTCCATCAGTAGACGCCCCCTCTACCTTGCATTCACCCCCCCCCCCCCCCCCCCCCCCCCCCCCCCCCCCCCCCCCCCCCCCCCCCCCCCCCACCCCCCCCCCCCCCCCCCCCTTCCATCTGAACATGTAGACACCGCTCCGAGGCCATATGCACCGTGGATGGCCCTCGCTCCTTCACACCAGGGCACACCCTCTTAGCTTCCATTGATGCCGCACTTCCACGTTGGGACACCGTCCCTCTTCTATTTATCAAGTAGATGCACCCTGAGTAGCCAAGCGCACATCCAGGAAATTAGGAGGGTGGGTGGCTGGATGAGACGTATTACTAGAAGGGGGTTCATGCAGGACGGACTCCTCCCCAGCTAAGCGCTGATTTTTTCAATGAGGTACATACCTTATGCATGAAAAAGTGTTTTCTTTAGCAGTATACGCACCGGCCTACGTAGTGTGATGAATCGAATTGCATAAAAAACTGCAGTGCAATATTGCACGGCCTCTAACGCATCAAATGGAACATCGATACATAATATGTTTTGCGTTACAATCACAGGAAAAAAAGCATCGAATCATTCATAAATCATTTAGAAATGTTTGTGTGATTGAACAGAAAATCACACAAAAATCATACGCTTTAATGATTTTTGTGCGATTCTCTGTTCAATCGCGCAATGATTTCTAAATGATTCTAAACGATTCGACGCTTTCCCCCCTGTGAATTGCTATATCTTCCGAACGCTTTGGGCTATCGATTTCCTATTTTCCACTTATCCGCATTTCTAGGCCCCATGAATCGGAGGGAGGGTAAGAATAGATCGTAGCGATACAGGGTCCAACCGGAGGCCACTTAGAAAGATCATCTGCCAACAATTGATGACACTAGTAGTTAGGGATACCAAAGGCATCACTATACGTTCCTGAATTATATGCCCGTACAGTGGCGGACGCAGGATTTAAAGAAAGGGGGGGGGGGGGGGGGGGGGGGTTGTAGTGGAGGGGGAATCACCAAAAGAGGGAGGGTGCGGGAGGGGGATGAAAAAATTACGAGTTTTCAGCTAGCTGAGCATGCTACCCCGTTGAAGTTAGCCGCACATTCAGCCTCACATTCTTCGGCCGCACATTCCAAGCAATTATCACTTACAATTAGGCCGTACGGCTAATGATAATCATTTCGTTTTGAATATTCATTGTTGTGCCATGCATAGGTTTGTATTTGCAGTTATTATGGCAATGTGTGGGTAAAGACATTCGAAATAGCCGCTTCTCGGGTTGTATCAAACTTCGTCGTTATAAGAGCGGTGATAGTCTGAAAAGGGAATCACCGAATGCATGAGTACTAGTACTGAAGAATGTACCTTACTTCAGGCCAAACGATGAATTAAAAATTGTGATTCTGAAACTGACGCGGTAGCGTTAATATCGCTTTCTACCTCTATTATGAAAAGGGTGATTTCTGATACCTGTATATTAAATCATACTGTTATATATTGTAAGACCATTATTCTGATATGCACATACCATATCCAGGCACTTCTGTAATGGCCATGCAGTCTCTATCAACTCTGTTGAGTTATTGGACAGCTCGTGCATGATGCATGTGTACGATATTCAGATTGAGTTTGTCCCGTCAGTAAATTTCTTATCCTTGGCTACGATATGATGCTCAAGGCATAGAACTGACATCACATATATGTTTACCTCCATGTATGCATGCCCTTCGCAACTTTCCTTATGAAGTTTTCTACTGAAAGGGCATTCGCTGTTCACTATATTTTTAAAGGATTACTAATGAAAACTGTAGGTGATCTTACGTGAAAGGAGCTCAAGGTCTTCTCAATGAGGGAAAAAACTTATCATAATGATGTAAACCCCACTTCACAGCACATATATCATCCACATCTGGCTTGTTGTAGTAAGATGGGATCAGGATTTTTTCCATTTTCTTAGAACCAAAACAGCCTCTTTCACTACTATGAATGTTGCCATTACTGCTATCATTGTGGTCAGGGGTACTTTGATTCGAAAATGTGTCACTTTTATTGTCATTACAATGCACTGGAGCGGGGGAAAAAACGTAAAATATATGCATCACCATTTATTTCACATGTAGCATACCCTACTGTCTTCAGGTATAATAACAGCTTTACAATGAGCATTGATGGGCAATGAAGTAGTGTTTCCTATCCAAGTAAACAAGAAAGGATAACAAGCTAATGTCACTACCAAAGCCATACCTTATCCACAGCATTCTCTTATGAAACATAGTTTTTTATAAAGACAGTAACGCATGCTTTTTATCCTGAATAGTTATTGACCTGTTGATATATTCATAGGGAACAAATCACTAACTGAAAGCTCATACAACATTTGGAGACGAAACCTTTCCACCATATCCTGAAAGGGAAATACTTTTGAAAGGCCTGCTGGATACATTAGCAGTGTACTTGGGTGTAGTCAATTGTAACATTTTCCAACACAAGCCTAGCAGCCTGTTGTGCGATATTATTGCAATGTGCATAAATAATGATGTAAAATAAACTTACTAGACATGCATAAATACCACAGTCACTTGTGTTTCCCTGACTGGGCAATTTGCTGTTGTGAAATGTGATAATACATTTGATATCAATATGACAGTTCTCTGTTCCCACAGGATAGGTGTGCACATGTCAGGATGGGGGACCCAACACCACACTTAGCTCCCCAATGCCTGACTGACTACTTAGTGACCCCCAAATGAAATTATTCACATATCATCTTCACTAAAGATGGATGCCACCTATGAAAGCAGATCCAGACATTCTCATGACAATTCCCTGTTCCTACGGGTATGTGTACATGTGAAGATGGGTAACCCAATATCATGCGTAGTTCCCCAATGCCTGACCTACTTGTGACCCCCAAATGAAATTACTCACATATCATCTCCACTGAAGATGAATGTCACCTCTAAGTTCTAAAGCAGATCCAGACATTCTGATGACAATTCCCTGTTCCCACAGGGAAGGTGTGTATATGTGAGGATTGGGAACCCAACGCCACACGTAGTTCCCCAATGCCTGACCAACTTGTGAGTGACCTCCACATGAAATTGTTCCCATCTCATCTTCACAGAAGATGGATGCCACCTCTGTAAGTTTTATAGCAGATCCACACATTCTGATGACAGTTCCCTGTTCCCACAGGGTAGGTCTTTACATGTAAGGATGGCGAACACTGCCATGGCTAGTTCCTGGATGCTGTCTCCTTCCTGGGACCATCTTTTCAATGGCCTACTTGACAACGCTTTTAAGAATAACCAAGTAATCTGAATGGTGCTGCAAAACCGATGTTTTATAATTTTGAATATGCAAAATAATGATACATTTCAGTACATGGTTATGCTTTTAAAAACCAGGATTCGGGTTGGTGTGGAGCATATGTTTGTTCAAAGGCTTGGTGTGCAGGTATTAATAGATGAAATCTGAGGAGTTACTAAGACCAGTTGCAAAAGTTTTATCATTAATTTTACAATTAGAAGAGATTGTACGGATCTGCTTTAGAAATTACAGAGGTGGCGTCCATCTTCAGTGAAGATGATATGTTAATAATTTCCTTTGGGGTTAACTCACAAGTTGGCCAGGCATTGGGGAACTACGCGTGATGTTGGGTTCCCCATCCTCACATGAGCACACCTCCCCTGTGGGAACATGGAACTGTCATCAGAATGTCTGGATCTGCTTTAGAACTTACAGAGGTGGCATCTATCTTCAGTTAAGATGATGTGTGAATAATTTCATTTGGGGGTCACTCACAAGTCGGCCAGGCATTGGGGAACTACGCGTGGCGTTGGGTTCCCCATCCTCGCATGTACTCACCTCACCTGTGGGAACATGGAACTATCATCAGAATGTCTGGAACCACTTTAGAACTTACAGAGGTGGCATCCATCTTCAGTTAAGATGATATGTGAATAAATACATTTGGGGTTCACTCACAAGTTGGCCAGGCATTGGGGAACTACGCGTGGCGTTGGGTTCCCCATCCTCACACGTACACACCTCCCCTGTGGGAACATGGAACTGTTATCAGAATGTCTGGATCTGCTTTATAACTTACAGAGGTGGCATCCATCGTCAGTTAAGATAATTTCATTTGGGGGTCACTCACAAGTTGGCCAGGCATTGGGTAACTACGCGTGGCGTTGGGTTCCCCATCCTCATATGTGCTAACCTTCCCTGTGGGAACATGGAACTGCCATCAGAATGTCTGGACCCACTTTAGAACTTTCAGAGGTGGCATCCATCTTCAGTTAAGGGGATATGTGAATAATTCATTTTGGGGACACTCACAAGTTGGCCAGGCATTGGGGAACTACGCGTGGCGTTGGGTTCCCCATCCTCACATGTACTCATCTCCCCTGTGGGAACATGGAATTGTCATCAGAATGTCTGGATCTGCTTTAGAACTTACAGAGGTGGCATCCATCTTCAGTTAAGATGATATGTGAATAATTTCATTTGGGGGTCACTCACAAGTTGGCCAGGCATTGGGGAACTACGCATGGCGTTAGGTTCCCCATCCTCACATGTACATACCTACCCTGTAGGAACAGGGAATTGTCATCAGAATGTCTGGATCTGCTTTAGAACTTACAGAGGTGGCATCCATCTCCAGGGAAGAATAATGTATTGCTTCAATATGTTTGAACTGATCTGCACACATGCAGGCTACCTATATATGTACATGACAGAACAAATGATTGTGTCATAACAACTATAGCACTGCATGAGATCAGTTCAATGCACTATTTCAGAAGATGAATGGTGGTTCAGAGTATGGTGCAACTCAGTCCCTCAATGTTGGAAACCAGTGGTGCATGCACTTTTCATATACATGTAAGCTGGGTGCATGTTACCCAATCATGAAATTGATTTGGTTGACAACCTGAGCTATGAATAACTGATCAATTGGTTTGGACCCGTTCTGAACCGTCGCATACATTGGTCCAACACTAAGGATGTTTGCTACATTTTTTTAAGCATCTAGGAACTGTGAGCATAGCGCATGAGTTGCATGTTGTGTCATTTTTGATTTTTGATTCAATTCGTGTATAGACATGGTATTATATTCTCTGAGTTTGGTGAAAGCTGAGACTTAGATGCGTTGCGTACCTACCATGTCCTAAGAATCGCCGTTAGAATGGCCATATATCGACAACCGTGGACCAACCTCATACAGCCATCAAACGCACGCATCCGCCGCCCGCCGCTAATGGAATGTTAACTTATTCATTGTAAAATGTGCGGCTGAGGAATGTGCGGCTAACTTCAACGGGTGAGCATGCTCGTTACTTTTGAAGTATCATGACAGGGTAATTTAATTTTGCAGTACATATACATGCATGCACAAACACTCTTAAAAGTACTATTAATGTGCATGAGTTAGTCCATAAACAATGAGGCTTGGAACAATCTTCTTGGATGTTCTTGGATGAAAGCTTTGCACACTTCTTCAACAGGAATTCGTTCAGAGAAGTGCATAGCTATTATGGCGAGATCACTGCGATGCTGCTCTGTCATAATGGATTTGTACAGGTCTTGATCCTCTTCATCAAGCTGAAGGAGCGTTCAGCTTCAGCACTAGAGATTGGCAATGTGCATCCAATCAACAGAAGACGATGGACGTTAGGGAATGAGTCTATATCGCAGGCACTAAGTGCTTGAACAAGATTATTCGGAATCGTCTGCTCTTTATCTTTATTCAATAACATCTTGGCTCTCCACAATCCTTCCCACCGCCTAAGTTCACTTGGAAGAGACTTTGGGAAAGCTAGATCAATTTCCCATTTAAACAAATTATCTAAGATGCTATCAGGGTACTTGCGTGTGGCAACCAGTATAGATGGCACAAGGTTGAAAAGACAATGGGTGTGATTTGTTTCATCTGCCTTGAATCGTTCCTCCATCTGCCCACAGAGATAGTCCAAGAAAGGAATGGCAACAGTTCTTTTGTAGTCTAAGTGCTCCATAGGGCTGCTACTAGGAGTGTTACTTCTATTCCTCTGCAGGGTGGTTATTCGAGGAACAGATTCTGTAGCTCCTATACTTCATTTGCCAATTTTACAATCTCATCATACCATGCTGCAAAGCCTGCGTCAATCGTTTTCCTTGTTAATTCAAGGGTCTTCATCACTTCATCTACGATTGCATACGCCTCTAACACATCTTGATCACGCTTCTGCAACTTGACTGAAAGCACCTGTACTATGTCCAAAGTATTCTTGGTAATAATAAAAACTGCAATGTTTTGAAATGTTGTTAGTGCAGCCATCATCCCTTGTGCCTTTGCTAAAGTATCCTTATCCCAATCCCATGTGCCTAAGTCAGGATCTTGATGAGGGTGAAGCGTGGCATCCAAAAATGTAACATATGCCACGTGCATTTCGAGAAAAACCTCAAAGCAAGTGTGTCGTTCCACCCACCTTGTTTTGCACAGTCCCACTAGTTTAGTTCTGGAGCACGTAGGTAAATACACTTCTAGAATTTTTTCGAAAAATCTCTGCCTTTTCAGACTATTCGATAAGAATATAGATAAGCGTCATTTATTGTACCAATAAGATTGCGAATTTCTTGAACTTGACAAGCTGAAGCAAGTGACAGGTTTAGGCAGTGACAGTAACAGTGGGTATAAAAAGCCAATGGAGACACTTCTTTTATCTTTTCTTGTACCCAAGCTTTTTCTGAAGACATTACTGCCGCCCCATCATATGCTTGCCCTCTAATGTTTGATGGATTGAGAGAAAGAGAAACACTGGTCAGGGATTCCAAAAGCTTAGTAGCTATAGCGGTGGCTGTGGCGCTTTCAAGGTGAAGGAAGTCAACAAGGCATTCTTTTATTTGAGGATCCTTTGGTGTTAATAAGCTCACAAGCCTCAAACATACTGATAGTATTTCTTGATTTGAATGCCTGTCTGTACATTCGTCAGCTATTATGGTGAAAGGTAAGTTCTGACTTCGAAGCTCTCCAGTTATCTTTTGCTTTATTTTAGTTGCGTAGACATGAATTAGATCATTTTGTATGGTTTTACTTGTGTATTTGGCATTTCATTTTGCACAGCTCAGATGCTTTTGAAGAACACTGTTCTCCTTTGCCATTAACTGAAGGATGGTTACAAAATTTCCATGATTGGTATCTTCATTGCAAAAGTCAACATTGTGATCCCAGTGTCCTCGGAAGGGCAATGCTTGCTTGGCTAGGAATTCAACAGCCATCACAAGTTGTCACAGGATTTCATTTTTTTCTTTAACTTGCTGGTCACTTTGTGCCATTAAACGCACATCAATTCTCGAGTCAGGATTTCTGACCCCTAGTAAAAATAAGTCCGCTTGTTTAGTAGCATGGCAATGCGTTATACTTTTTTCATGGCAATCAAAAATGCCATCTTTGCCGAGAGCCTTGTTATAGAGACTCCGATACACTGTAAGAACAAGACTACCTGGTGTAGCACCTTGGCTACCTCCTCTTTTTGACCAGGGAAAAGGATGCAATACCTACAAATTCCCCCTTCAAGAACGTTAGTGTACGAGAGCCATGGGAATTGTTCCATCCACCTGCGCTGAAACGTTACGTGCCATGTCTTTCCACCCTTAGTGACAGGGTGTGAATGGAGAGCAACACCAGTGGCAGCCGCAGGCTTGGTGTGACAAGTAAGATATTGCATTCTTTGTGCATTTGACAACTCACTAGGTGTCTCAGTGTACCCCAACAGCCTTTTGCAGCTTGTACCACTATTCCAAGGTCTGCACTAGTTGCTGCACGAACCTGCAGACTGTGTGATGGACCGGCTTGTTCGTTTTGGACTGAATCACTTAAAGACGAACTGGTAGGGACGTTCGCCACATGTGATTCAGCTGCTTCTGCGACATCCAAATTGGAAGACGCTTCTGGTAAGATTGGTGTGACGATCACATCCAATTGGATTGATTCATCTGTAACCTTGTCTGCGATGGATCCGCAAAATTTTTTCACAGGGGGAACCGGGGAAGCGAGATCTTGTGCTTCTGTTGCCCTAGTATAAGTAATTTATGGTGCATTTGAAAAAGGTTCCATTAACATGCAGAGCTATACGAGAAAACTGAACCTACAACCTCTCTGTGCTCATGATGCATTTACACCATTATCATCTCATTGACGCGTGGTGAATTAAATTTACTTATGAGTATTATGTAATAGGAGGAACGGGAGGGTTGCAACCACGCCCCCCCCCCCCCTCCGTCCGCCAGTGGCCGTATGAAGCGACAGCTCGTTTGTCTGATAGTCATTGCAAGACTGGGGACCCGACTAATTGTCACAGCGTTAACCAATGACGCAATAATAGTTAGGACACCAAAAAAACACGGTGGCAGTGAGTGAACGCATGTGTGAACCTTCTCGGGATGACACGGCAACCCCTCTATTTTTGGAACAACCTTTGTTGTTAACCGATTAAGACCTAAATATGGTTTGTTATGTAGAGGTTATTTGATCTTAAATGTGGTCACTAAAAATGTTTTGTGGCAGGAAAGGGTAATCCAATGATACCCGCTGAAGGAAGGATTTTTCAAATTGGTATAATCTTTCTGTGGTTTGTGGTCATGTCCCCCAAAATACCTTGGTAGCTGTAAACAACTATTTGACGCGAAAATGAGGCTACAGGACTTAATCGGTTAAAAGACGATTTCATTAAAGTTCACCGTATAATACAATCATCTTTATCAAGGATTCAAGTCGCTTGGTAGTTACTACTACCTCCATCGTTCAATTAGCAGTTAACGATATCGTTGCATCGCGTATATTCAATATGGCTGCATACGTGGCAAGAGCTCATGACGACGAAAACGTCGATGACAGTACCTACGAAAGCAAAATCGCCACCTACCTATCCCTCAAGGAGCAGAAATTGAAGCAGCTCAACAAGAATCTGAATGCAGCAGCTTCTCAAGCAGAGAAGGAGGAAGTATTTCGCGAGTATCTTGTCAGCATTTTCAATGAGAAGAAATTCATAACAGGTTCGAAAGGAGAGTTTAATGAGAAGTGGCAAGCATCCTGTAACGAGTGTTTAGTGGTACTGTTCACTTTAGCAAACAAGCATGGATGCATGCACATCTTGGAGGAATACGATCAGTTAGTGGTAGACGATATGCAGCCAGGCTCAGGGCTCCGGATGCAACCACTGGATGAAATCATGTGTGCCAATTGCACTCCGTCGATCGCTGTGTGTGAGAAGCGAGGGATGATGTTATGTTCTGAAGGGTGCTGTCTGGTGAAATATTGCTCCCTGAGATGTCAGAAGGAGCATTTGCCAAAACATAAGGTTGTTTGCAAGTCAATGTATGCTGAGACAGCATGGCTGAAGGGCAGTAAGTACGATACAACTGCAGAGGATGCCAGTGGGGAGCCCCAGATTGTGGATCGAAGATTCTATTCAAAGGCAATCCAGTTTCCGTCCAGTGCCACGAGCCTCCCAACACCATGCAGTGCATGCCTGGCTGAGAGTGGGGACCTGAGTGACATGGTGTATACGATCCTGAGTGTTCCAGATGGATATGAGGGCGAGATCACCCTGCATCTCAACCATGCTTCACCTAACATAGCTTTCTGCAACCTACTGTCACTGCTAGCCATGGGCACCCTCGGAGAGTTGAGTTGCGACATGCTTATACAATTGTGGTATTCTGTTGCAATGACTGAAAAACAAATGTTGAACATCACTAACATGGTAGTAAAGCTAGTGCAGGACTCTAAGCAAAAGGTGACCAAAGGTCCGTACTGTGCATCTTTGCTACAACTGCCACAACTCACACTCACAGTCGACCTCGAGCCGAAACTTTTATTTGTGATGTACACCGAGAATACATTTGAATCACATCGGCACATTAGAAAGTGCATGGAAGATCGGGATAAGCACTTGCTCAGCCCTCAAGGCAAACGATATGCTGTCGAGATGCTCACCACACTGTCCTCTCACCAGAGAGTCTCGTGGAACAGGTTTGCGGAGCAGGGCATGCTGCTCCCTCTAGGAGCACACAATGCACACCACAATGTGCAGAACCCATTCCTGTTCGATGTTGATAATCACTGGCGGCCAGAAAGTCAGCTTGATCCTCTACAGTGCTGGCCGAGGGCTGAGATAATTGCAGCAGGGGAGAAGTGTAGCATACCCAGTAATGACATTTATGGTGCATTGTTCTTCCTTATTAGGCAGAAGCTCTCTGAGTGCATCCAGAAGCTAAGCAAGCACAGGTTTCACATCGTAGTCACCTGCTGTGAGCCAAGTGCCCTCGTGCATCGACTCCAACAATCCAAGACAGCAATACACTATATCTCAGGGGTGGACGCTACAAAGCTGCAGTATGCACGTTCAGATGATAAGGAACTCTCAGCCCTCAGTGTTAGGGCTCTGAAGGAGATCATTCAGGGTGCAGGGCTATCAACAGAAGGATGCCTGGAGAAGAGTGATCTCGTGGATCGTGCTGCCTTGATTCTTGGATGTGCTGCACCATCCGATGGTAGGTATTCTGCTGCAGCGGATGCAACATTGCCACCCACACAGCAACAACTCAATGAGGCAAGTAAGTGGAGAAGGTTTATAGAGGCACAAGCAAGCCTTGATCCTCCTGATTTCCTTGCTGTCTGCTATCTTGCTCGGCATGGTGATGTAACATGGATGAAGAAAGGTGTCGATAAGTCTATTCCTGAATGCCTTGCCCTCTATGGCTGGCATCAACTATGCTGCTTTTCATCTGATAATGCACTAAGTGCCTTGTCACATCTGCAGAGAGCAAAAGACATGAAGAATGCTTATGGACTACTTTACTGGGGTTTGGTCATGGATAGTGCATATGGCGACATCTCTGACGCTTGCTCAGTAGTGTGGACCTGTTACTATGAGTCTGCATGCCTCGGAAATGAGGATGGAATGTTTAATGTTGCACATGTCTTGGCAGCTCGTGGAGATCACAAACAGGCAGTTGTGTGGTGGAAAAAAGCAAGGCAGCATGGGCCTTCGTTGTTCGAGCTGTATCGCTGTTACCATCATGGGTATGGCTGCACACAAGATCATCTAGAAGCAAGGAGGTTCTTGCAACAGGCTGCTGATCAAGGCTATGGCCCTGCATGTGCTATTTTGAGTGAGTGGTATGGTTCAGGCTGGAAGAATGTACTCCGTAAGAACGCAAAGAAACAAGCACATTGGAGCAAGCAGGCCACCATCTCATCAGAGAAGCATATCTATAGACAGCCCTTGAGGAGCTTATTTGGGACCAATGCCACTCCAGCCTGGTGGAAGTGTCTAAGAACAGTGGTGGAGTTGATGGAACGAAGTGGTGGAGGAACCAAGACGGAGGGTGCATTGAGTGCAGAAGTAGAAGAAACATTTGACACAAGGAAGTTTGCTTTTGAGGGAGTGGAGAAATTTATTATGCAAATGAGCCTGATGCCATCCAATGGAGGTGGCTTGGGTGCAGACTTCAAATCAACTCCACTGCATTATTCATTTCTTTTAAGAGCAGAGAGCTTGGCCCTAACATCAGATGAACGGCTGCAGCTGCAGGGCATTGTGCAGGAAATCACAGACCTTCTGACCCGCAGCAGAGTGATCACCTCGGTGGAAGTATGTGGTTCATTTGGGAAAGGCACTGCTGTAAGTGGTTGTGCTGACCTCGATCTGGTGGCGATAACTGCGAAATGCTTTGAGAGCAATATGTACCTGTCCCTGCAGCACCATGTAGCCACTCTGCTTGAAGACCTCAAGGTGGATATAAAGTATAAGCCACTGGCTGTATCCTTCACATACAAGAATGTGGGGATTGATGTGGTACTAGCCAGCCCTAACATTGAGCCCCTTTCACAGTGTTACCTTCCACCACGTCCACGTTTCTTTCGTAGGCCCTCGTTATCTGTTCAAGAGTGTGCCTTCCTCCTTGTACAGCCCCCACTGTTTGGTGCTGTTGTACGACTATTGAAAAACTGGCGAGCAAGTGCAGAGAATTGGCCTCGTCACAGTAGGCCACGTTCCTATTTACTGGAGCTCATTGCATTAGCTGCAGTTCAGAAAGTCAAAGCCTCACAGTTCACTGAAGAAAATGTCCGCAGTGGCTTTGTTACTTCACTTGAGTTGCTGCTGCAAGTAATCAGTGGCAACCTGAAGTTGTACTGGGTGGACAACTACCCTGAGTATAGTATCGGGTTTGAGAACCATGATGGGCCCATTGTGATGGATCCCTTTGATCCCACTAACAACTTGGCTGGGCTTCTTCAGATCCAGGATTGGTGTCCCCTGAGCCAGTTGGCTGAGCAGACCCTCATTGCTATAAGAGATCACAACCTCGTGCAGAGAGTCATCCATATTACACCAACTGCTGAACAAAGTGTGTCTGCTATCTCTCCCCAGTATAGGTTTTCGTGCTTCGTTCTCAGGGCAGAGCAGTTTGTAAGAGCAGGCAATCTAGAGGAAGCACTCGATGTCCTAGGAGCTGCATCACAGATTGACAACTCAAGTATAAAACTGCAATGCTTGTGGTATGAGTGCATCACACAGCTGTTTGCTGAAGAATGTAGGGCAAAGCAATCACCATTGACAGAAGCTGAGTTGCTTTTGGGGTTGAATGATGCTGTTGTGGACACAGAACGTGTGTCAGGATTTCGGAAGGAAGGGGACAGAGTGTTTTACCGTCCTCCCAATTTTGTCTCCAAGGATAGTGGAGCATGCATGGAGATGGATATCCCATTCTCAACTTACATGAGTTCACTTGATGAGGTTGATAACGACTCTTCAGAAGAGGAAGACATCCCACGGATTGTGAAACTGTTCCCGGAGCCCAGTGAAGATGAGCTCTACACTCCACAAATCACCAGTGTAGTCTGGAAATCAAAACTTAAGGATGGAAAGTACTTTGCATGGCTGATTTTGAAGCAACTGACCGATAAGATGCCTTCAAAAGAGCAGCGAGATATGTACATGAGGGCTAGTCTGCAGTGTGTGTTGGCACATGATGCACTTTGTGTGGGTAAGGATGTTATTGGCCTTGACCGTATGACAGCTTCCATCCTGGCAACAACTCAAACTACACACTTTCATGAGTTACATGCCCTCGCCCTCGCTGCTGCTAAACGAGTGTTGAGAGAAGTTTCATCAGAGAGGCATGTCTTACCTCACTGTGGCCTCAGTCTACAAGTGGCAGCCAGCATTGTCCAAGTGCACATGCATGTGATGATGAAGTCATGGGCCAAGGTTAGGGAAGCTCTGAAGCCTCTATTGAAACGAGATGACTTGTGTAATCGAGCTGATGTTTGTTGTCATATTGGGGGTAGCTTGATGTGGACAGGTGATTTCGATGCAGCTATATTATGGCATGAACGGGGGATAGTTGCGGACCCCACCTTCCATATAAATCACTATGCACTTGGGCTTGCAATGATTTACTCGAAGTCGAAAAATGAAGCCGACCCAGAGCAAAAGTCACTCATCTTGAAGACTGCAGAGAAGCACTTATGGCAGTACATCAAGCAAGGGGTGCCAGAAGATAAAAAACGCTGTGATGCAATGTATGAGCTGGTCTACGTGGCTGTGATTTCATCGAAATTTCATGAGGCGCGCAACATATTGGAGATGGCTATTGAGGCGGATATTAGGCGCACTGAGATCTACCATGAACCCTGCAACAGTATTGCTAAGCAGCAACTGCTGGTGATTGAAACCCTAATCGAGCAAGTTAAGACGGTGTCTAGAGCCTTGAGAAAGGATGATCCTCATGAGAAAAATCTATTCTATAACACTGTAAGAACAAAACTGGGTGGAAATCCACTCCTTATTGATGTTGATATTGCGACTCTACTGGAGAATGTGCTGAGTGTATGCCAGCATGCCATGAAGGAGAAAATGGCCACATCGTGTTGGAGTGGTGACAAATCGATGTCAGAAGTAGTTGCTTACATTCCAAAGAATCCGACACAATGTAAAGACAGTGATTACAATGTTGGCAGGGAAGATGATGTGAATGAAGAGCAGGGGGAGATGAAGAAGGGCATGCAACATATTGTGGTGGACTGCGAAGGGTCTGGTGAATTTCTTTCATTGGGGGAAGCACTCAGGAGTGATTGCATTGTCACTGGCACAGTGATTACAATGAAAGGAGGCACGTACAAGGAGACCATACTTTGCATTGTGCACGAACATCTCACCATAAGAGCAGAGAGCAGTAAAGAGAAGGTCGTTATCCAGTCATATTATGGGATCCTAGTGGCGGCCAATCATGTGACCTTGTCAGGGTTAACAGTGGACCTTTTGAGTCCCAAGGGTTACGATGGTGTAGAAGAACTGAATGTCCTTGCCATCCATGTACGAGTAGGCATAGCCGTGGTGCTGGAAAACTGCAGTGCTTTTAGTGTGACAGGTGCAGCAATCGGTATAGGGGACAGAACGTACTCTAATGAGATCGAGGTCACAATGGTGATGTGCAATGCAAGATCAAGTGTTGGCAATGCATTTGTTTGTGAGGGCTCCCACACCAAGGTGCAGATGCAGCAGTGCAATGGCACTTACTCCAAAAACGGGCTTGAGGTGCGAATGGGTGCCACAGCTCATGTGAGAAGCTCATACTTTTCTTGCAACAAGAATTCTGGTGTGCTTGTATGGCATAATGCGAGTGTAGAGACAGTTGTTGGACCAGATAACGTCATCCAGGACAATCAAGGCTCAGGAGCCCTGCTGGCGTCACGGGGCATCATCTTTCATCATAACAAGGTCACTGGGAATAAGCTTTATGGGGTAAATGTCCAGGCTGATCCCGCCCCTGGCTTCAAAGATGTCGAGGTCAAAGTGGAAGACTGCAAACTCTTTCAGAATGGCTTGGGTGGAGTCCAATTTTGCATGGGAATGTGTGGTGTCATCTCTGGTTGCCACATAAAAGAGAACAATGTATGTGGCATTATGGTGGGCATGGGTGTGGAGAAGTTGAGTATTACAGGTAATCGAATACAAGGTAATTATTCCCTGCAGGAAACTGGCATTGTGATGCTGGGCAGGGCAAAAGTGGCAGACAATAACAAATTCAGCAACAATAGGATGACTCCTGAGAAGGAAGAAGAGTTTTTGAAGACAGTGCATGCAGTAGAGTGTATGGAGGCAAAGTCGGAAAAGGCAAATGAGTTCACTAAGTCAATTGAAAGAAAGCATGAAGGTCAGAGGCGCCGTGATATTTTAGTGCGTAAACTGATGGCTCCTCACCTGTTTGGACGACTTCAGTGTGCTAAGTGTGGTGCTGAAGGTGGGCCTCGCAAGAAGATGTTGCCTTGTGTCAAATGCAATGAAGTGGTGTACTGCTCCACGCAATGCCTTGAAGCAGATGCCAATCAGCATGAAGAGTCGTGCAATCCAGTGCCATTCTACGAGACTTACAGTTTTGATGCAGAACACCTGCAACGTATGCAAGCAGAGCGAGAGAATGCACGCATGGTGTGTGCCAACTGTAATGCCATCGCAAACAAAGAGCCTTACAAGAAGTGTGCCAAATGCAAATGCGCTGCCTACTGTTCGAAAGAATGTCAGAAAAAGCATTGGCCTGTCCACAAAACTGTGTGCAAGAGTGCTTTTGTCACTGTGAAAGCCACCACTCAGAATCCATGGGATGCCAAGCACTCATCCATGAGTGTCGCTTACATGTATATGGGTCCTGATGGCAGTGTAAGGATTGGGGACCCAATGGGTGTGTATCAGTTGTCAAGTGATGCAGTGGCAATGGTCATCAAGATACAAGGGAGCGAGGACGATCTTATCATGAAAAATACCCTCCTTCAGTTTTATAATCAAAATCGGAGTGTGAGTGGGTGGATTCAAGCTTCCATGAACAACACAGGGGAATTAAAGAATGCCTATGCACTCATTTGTGACACAATTATTCAGTTTGGGGATGCAGGTCGGTGGGGTGGCAAGAAGGGCTATTTCCAGGCGGTGGTTCAGAGGGACATGGAGGTGAAGGTGAATTGTGTGACTCTGGTTGCTGAGAATATTGAGTGGTGAGAGCTCAGGTGAGAGGGTGCTATGAGCATGGGTGTGTGATTAGCAAGCTGACCCTAAGGTCCAGCTACTGAGGTGTACCATTTATCTCTTGTTTGCTTTGTTAAAGGGAGGCAGACATAGAAAAACAAGTGCCCTTAACAATACATGTAAAGTGAATCTTGTCTTCTAAATAGTTAACCTTTTTTAATTTTGTATTTTTGAACACTTGGGCGATAAGTTAGGAATTATGGAATGCAGAATGAGCAGCTGCCTGCATGCATGTCAGGTGACACATGGTCCCTTTATTAATTCGGTTATTCTATTGCATAGTTATCTGTTTACATATTCTGCAAATAATGATGGGTGGTTTTGAGTTGTTGGCAGTTACTCATGCAATTCAAATTGCGTGTAAGGAAAGAATTACATTTCTCAGTTTGCCCTAAGCCAACGCTACACAAAACACCGTTGGGTTGAGACACAGGGTGTTTCAATCAGGATGGTCTATAATGCACCGCAATCTTCCTGACTCTTGCACCATATGAGTAGTGCGTTGCAACAAGAAGCAACAAGTCATTCCTGCTGTAGTTTGCCGGCACATTGATAGCATCAAAACCAACGTGTATCTCCAATATGATTTGCAGTAGCATACTCATAATCATCATCCCTGCTTTCGTTGTTGCTTCTGCTGCTATACTACTCTGGTACTCCTTAATTAAGCCAAGTTTGAAAAGAGAAGGGGCCTACTAAGAATGATCTTACATCACGACACAGTGACGGATAAAGATGTGCTATGAAAAACGACTTTACACATTTATATTTATATCTTTAAAACAAAACACACAAAAATCATAAACTTGGCAGGGTACTTATATTATCAGTACAGTACTTTAGAAAATGAAATAAAATCACACATCACCCTCGCTTTAATATCATGTGTATACAGAAATGCCCCTTATTCAAATAGAATTTCAAACAGTTTATAGGTGTTTTAAAAATCGTTCTGATTATAGTAATACTGAATGTGTTTTTTGTTATGCAAGGCAACATTAATCATCAGTTCACAGTGTGTTTGTGACTTATGTCAAATGACTTAAGACACAAAATCCTTGATGCTATTTCATGTGTCCTTTCAAAACTTAGATACCTTCATGTGGTGGATTTTGTATACTGCTACAATATAATTAACAGGAATTTCATGATGCTTGCAACTGTCCTTTTATGACACTTAATGTACATTATGGCTAGGAGTTGCACTGCACTTTCAACCACACAAGGTAGTTTCTGTTTGATTTTTATGTATACATAAGCTCAAAGGCATATACTGTCGTTAGCTTTGTGCATCTCCTACTATTTGGTAAATGCCATTTTCGGTTGGTGAGCATGTGCCGTGTAATGCAATTTAGGTTCTGGTGAAAAATCCAGCAAAGCAAAGGTTTGGAAGCAACAAAGGAACTGGATGGGGTGGTTGATGATGTCTAAGTAATTGGGAGAAAAGTTAAATACTTAGTATGTTTTAGAGGTAGGGGTTTCAATGGCCTTAGCAGACACAGCCCTGAAATATGTCAAGTCATTGATGCCGAGCCTTACATACATGTACTTGCTGTTTATGTAGCATGTATTTTAATTATATTCATAGCAAATCAATCACCACAATTCGGTAAAATATGTCAGCTATGTATGGTGAGAAAACGAAACTTATGTAGCGTAACGTGAAGTCAAAAAATTCAAGTTTATTGGGGGTATTAAATAAAAAATTATTCAGTTTGACAATATTTCAGTACCGCGTCCAAATTTAAAAATCATATTTTGATTCTACATGTAATGATATCTAAAATGAAAGAAAATCTCTTTTTTTGCTTAAAAACTATCCACAAGATTTTCAAGACAAGTTTTTAAAAGTTTTTGCCTCATTACTGGAGCCATATTCATCAACCACTTACCTTGTGTAAGCAAATCAACTCGCTGAAGTAACCATAGTTTACTTAACAGCTGTAATTGGTAAGAGCGTTGCTCAACAATCTCATCGATAAGCCCTTTCCTCTGTTCCTACTGCGGCGTTTTATGTAAACGGGCAAGTGTTTTCAATGAATATAATTAGCTGCCAATTGTGAAATAATGTTTATAGTTATAATTCAACTCACTGAATTTTTTGTTAAAACGAGTTGGGCTAGTAAAACCAATATAAGGAACGTTCTTATCGGACCCCAAAGGCACCTTTAAAATTAAAAAAATGGCACATTATTTTTACTTCCTCGATGCTGTCCCGGACTATAATGTTTGTGGCTGTCCTATCAGTTTACTTAATCCGCCACATGAAGGTAGCTAAGCTTTGAAAGGCCACATGAATATAATGAATGATTTGTGACTTAAACTTGTCACAAATGCATGTATGTTTATCATCCTAAAACTAAATTCAAGACAATTTCTATCAATTAATTCATATTTCATTGCTTTAATTATTGAAATTGTGGCTCAATCTGTAGCAGTATAACTTAACATGTGCATTGTCATCTGCTCTTGAAATGCACACGACCGGTATGGAAGGAACACTGCAGAGAGCTACTAGCACACACCCTTCCACCTTTTAGTTACATATGCCTCTCTGGGGGCAAAGGTGGAAGGGTGCGGAACCCCTCCCACACTAACTTTAGGTGCCCTAATCAATTTATGAATAATTTCAAGCTTAGCTTGACTCTGTACTTCCAAAGGACTGAGTGCTAGTTATAGAGGCCAATGAATATTGATTGTTTGGTATACACAGAGGTGGGTGGGAGGGGTGGGGTGGAACAATGCATTCCCCTGGGGTGGACGTCTGATCATTATATGGGGACTACAGTATATTTGGAGGGGAACCATTGGATCCAGAGGTGCCCATTCTACCAACATTTCCTACTGTTGCTGGAGATCCATAATAAACACACATCTAATATTGCAGTATGCAGTCTATAAAATGCATGGTGGCACGCTCTCTGCATCCTGTTGTATGGATGTACATGTATTATACTTGTATTTACCTGTGAACATGTGTATGGCTATTAGCGAGGTGTCAAGCAATTTATTTTTTGCATTGCTAAATTAATGTCACAGTTATTTGAAAAAAAATACTACATCTCTTCCTCCCTTTCCTATCTCACCTAACACCATATTAACTTTCTCACATCAGCAGTGATAGTAATGGCCTCCTTTGCAAACTTCAAAGATTGTCTGGTTGAAAGGACATCAGCTAGTAGTATTGAGTGTACTAATTTGTTTTAATTAACAATTGTATTGTATGGAACATATTACTTTGGAATAAAATTGATGTAGCAATGCTATTATATGGGGTCGTGCATAGCAAAAAGGGACATAGCGAATTTTCCAGACTGGCTTGCAATTTTAAAAAGGTATAGGCCACTTTAACTCCATGATGGATAGACTAAGTAAGAAGTTGAAGAGGACATCAAAATGTCTCTTAGAATATGAAACAATTTGAAAAATATGCGCTGGTTCCTTTTCACTACCTCGATCCCATTTATATTCTTATGTGCGTATAGGAGTTTATATAATTAGCCAGGATGTTTATTGCCATTTTAGGGCCAGTCTGCTTGTAGTTTTATATTACCGACAGCGATTTGCTAATAAACTCTCAGCAATAGAGCAGTTGCATTGACGCCACGCGCGCGTCTTGTATTGCCTTTAGTTACGTAACTTAATATGTATGTTGATAATTATATAACGTCATGCACGTATACATTGATCCGGCTCGGAATAACGGAAAAGTCACAACTCGCTGCATCGGAAAATAAGGCATATATTCATGCATGAGGAGCTGGGAAAGCTGTTGGTGTACATAGCACACCCTTACCGCTTTCATCAATAAAAATTCATTTGGTGTACGCCAGTCCAGATCGATCGATATCGTTAGATGATGAAATAAAGCAGTAAGGTTGCGCTATGAACACCACGAATACGCCTTATTTTCCGTTGTTGCGAGCTGTGATTAAATTGCTCCGAGCCGGATATGTAATAAGTTGCCGCTTTAAGAATGCACAAGTAATAAAAACATTCTCTATACGAGATGGTATATAGGAATCAAAGGTGATGGTGGTGTAAAAAGCAAGGGAACAAGGTTTCTGATTGAAAAGGAAAAATGAAATAGACCTATATTAGCAATATGTTGTCATATATAAATGTGCTTGCTAATATAGGTCTATTTCATTTTTCCTTTTCAATCACAATCCTTGTTCCCTTGCTTTTTACACCACCATCACCTTTGATACCTATATACCACCAACCTTCTCGTATAGAGAATGTTTATTCCTAAATTTTTTGTCGCCATGGGAATGGTTAAATATAGCACTCCGTATTACGTAATGATTACGTATATCGGTTTTATGCCTTATTCATATATCCGTCTGATACCTGATGATGTCCTTCCAGGAGATTCTAAAGCGATTGGTATAACTTGCGCTCTTTAAAACCATTCCTAAACCGATTGGGCGACGACGACGACGGAGAAAAATTGGCCTGGGACGAGGAAAAACACGAGCTTTTTTGTTCTCTTATAAAAGCAAACAGTTTGAAGACTGGAACATTAAAATGACCGTCTTGGTACGCGAGTTATAAGCGGGTCGCGTTTTTTTTAATGACTTCATGATATTGCAGGATTCGATCCTATATGGAACCTACTCGCGTAGGTTCCGATATATAGCGTATGTTTCCTGCGTTGTCGTTTTGTTGTTCATCTCGTGCGCATGCAGCGCATAGCGACAAACTTAGTGATGCAAGTCAGGTGCAACTCTTAATAGCACTACACGTGGCGAAACCGGTCGGATCAAAATTGGAACGTAATTATTAAAAACATTAAGTCATACCCGGCACTATCACGCGTTGAGGGTGATTAACGTGCCCCGGCTCTCCGGTTCCACCACCCCCCCCTCCCCTCCTCAGGACCCGCCACTGGACAATTGAAGTTGAGACACCCACTTACCACCCTCAAACGCGTGGACAGCCAGTGGAAATTAATGCCACCTTTGTCTGCTTTGCCACTTCCACAACTGAACTCTGGGGAAACACTGCCTTTTACCTTCGCACGCCATAGCATAATCAACAGCAATCGATTTCACAATCGGCGAGCGATGCCACACGTTCACCTATTCAACAACGATTCAATAGCTAGCCATGCATGCACTAAACATACAAGTCATAAAAAATGCAGCTCAGCTGTACTGTGCAGAGATTACAGAATTATCGAACATGCATGCAATATAAAATAACACCAACCGAAGACAAAAATATACTAAACAAAAAAGCTAGGTTGCAACACTACGATACGACAGCCCAAATTATGAGTAAAAGTAGACAACTCTTGCCGATGGGATACACAACGAACAACGTAGCCGCAGCGATGCTTGCTAGGAGAACCGCAAGAAACAAGAGGATCTTTTAAATCACACTTTCTATTGCTGGAGGTCCAGCGATAAGTATAGTCATTTCGTTGATATGTTGTGATGAAAAACAGATCTCACGTGATTCTAATGGTATAATAAGAAACCAATTAAATTGTCTGCAAATAACAGTGGTGTCATTTGCACTAAGGTAGGTGTCGCAGATACCAGTCCATGTGTTCTGCACACAGAGCTCCACAGTGCCTTCTGCAGGGGATGGTCCGGCAATTAATCGCACGTCACCTAGTTAACAGTCTGTGGAATGATGAGGCTTTGTAACTGCAATGAATATGTTGACTCATTGTGGGGGTGGGTGGTGGGTGGTGGGTGGAGGTTTGTCTATGGCACCACAAAGCGTGGGTTACCTTCACCATTGAGTTTTTAATATCAATTTATGGCTATGAATGAAATATACTAAGGCCACTTATGGAGGCTGCATACACCATCGACTTGCAAGTGCTGGGGCATGGTCCGATGGTGGAATGTCAAATAGTTGGGCGTAGCCTGTATCAATGCGAAGTGTCCTTGCTGTTTCATGGATGCACAATTATTGCCAGATGTCAGAAGCAATAATTCCACCGCCAAACAGACAAATTACTGAAATCGTCTACGTGGGCATTTTCATAGTATCATGTTATTACGTACATGTATACTAAATTTACACGGCTCAAACCACATGCACTACTAGTATACTTCACACGCATATTATCGCGAAGCCGGAAAGTGTGGCTACAGTTCCATACAACTGATATACGTTGTAAGTACCTTCTGAGAGTTCTGTCTCCTATTTTTGTGCGCTTCCAACGGAGTAGAAATTGTCTGCAAGGTCTAGAAAGTACGTTGAAGTCGATACGTTCGTCGAATAATTGTGACTTTGACGTCATTCATTGTTTGGCTTTTAAATGGCGACAAGTTTTAACATGAGTGCTAAGGTTGTCGGTTGTCAATGGTGGTTGCTAAGGCATTACGCCATTTTTTAATTGGCCGCATAGGGCTGTGTACGTGTGTATACGTGATAGCTAATTATTGTAGTTTACAGACAATTAATTATCAGTTTACTGATGATTATGAAAAGCTAATAGTAGTGGTGATGGCAAGATGTTGTGTGTCGTTAGGGTGCGTGAGTGGTGTTTCTTGAGACTACATGCTCAACAGTGGTTTCTTCTTTTTCAGCACGATTCGAGAGGGGTCTTAGAATAGCCCGTTTAGCAGGGGTCTCTTTTGACATATAGCCAGATGCGGTTAAGTTATGTCTCTGACTCGAGGTACGTGCGTATTGTATGTGATTACTGATAACCATGATTTGTGGTAGTTGGTTATCTTTTGTTTGTGTATCACGTGACATCCGTCTTTGAAATGGTCACTTATTGTTAGTAGCCTCTAGCTAAGAGAGAGCTTTCTGGAGTTTGGTCATCTGTTGTCTGAAGTTTGCCTCGTCTATGTTGGTGCGGAGGAATCTGTATGCTTTCCAAGGGCAACGCTTTTTCCTGTACCTCACGGGTGGAAGCCGTTGACATACATATACTTATTTGTAGGGTTTGTGTATGTCTTTATATCAAATGTCATATCTGTGCCTGTGTATACGGTGACTTCTTGGAAGTGGATTTCTGTTGTTGAGCATTCTGTCAATTTCATGGTTGGGTGGATTGTGTTGAAGTTCTGTAGAAATGTTTGGAACTCGGTCTGGCTACCTGACCAAAGGATCAGGATTACGTCTATGTATCTTAGCCATAGTTTAATTTTGCCTGGGTTGAGTTGTATGAGTTTTTGTTCAAGTCCATCCATGAATATACCACCATACGAGGGTGTCATGATGTTTCCCATGGGAACACCTCTGTTTTGGAGGTAGAATTCACTATTGAATTCAATTTAGTGACTTTGTCTAACTGTTCAGCTAGTACTGAGAGATTTGGCATTTGGGTGATGGGTTTTAGGTTTTTGAGAGCTCTGAGGACTGTTTGGCTTCCTTCTCCAGTTGGCATATTTGTGTATGTGTTAGTGAGGAGAGAAAGAGAGAGAGAGAGGGGGGGGAGGGGAGAGGGAGGGAGAGAGAGTGAGTGAGAGAGATTTTCTTAAAAGCAAGTGACATCACACACTCCAGTCATGATGAATGCTGCACATTTTGTTAGTCATTATTTCAGGAAATCAAGGATTATAATCAGTGACTTTGGGTACTACCCCATCATGCCCTAAGCAATATAGGTGGAGTTCAACTATCTTCCTCCTCTTGGCTGCAGTCACCCCCCCCCCCCCCCCCACACACACACACACCACTAGGTGCCCTCCTTCCTTTTATTTATTTATTGCACAAATAATATAGCAAGCTTCCATATGAGGATTGATTGAGGATGCATGCACAGGCACAGAGGTGTACAATTAAAAAAAAAAAAAAAAGCACTATCAAGTGGTATGGGCCACACAAAACAGCCTACAGTTCAGCTGCTCACTCTCCTGATGATGTTGTCCAGCAGGCTCGGTCTCTTGGACTTCACGTTCTGACAGGTGTTGCACGTTGCCATGGCGTCACGGTACTCCTCCACCTGCAGCGTGGTCTGCTCAATGCCGTGGTTGGCCTTCAACATGGCCGAGGCGGCGTCCAGGACGTCCTGGTAGTTAACCCCCGGCTCCAGCGCCAGGTGTGCCGCCAGCGCCGTCCTGGTGAGGGTCAGGGACCAGATGTGGAGGCTGTGGGCGTGCTTCACTCCGGCTATGCCCCGGAGGTCCCTCTTCACGTCCGCGTAGTTCACGTGACGCGGCGCCGCCTCCATGAGGACCAGGAGGGCGTCCCTTAGGATGTTGCCGGTGGAGAAGAGGACCAGTATGGAGAAGAGGAAGGTGCACACGGGGTCAGCCACCTTCCACGTGGGCTCGAACTTGATGATGTAGCCGGCAATGACCACACCCACGCTCTGTATGAGGTCACCGATCACGTGTATGAAGGCAGCCCTCACGTTGATGTTCTGAGCCAGCTTCATCACGGAGCTATGCCCACCTTTGACCTCAACATCTCCCTCCTCCATTTTGATGTCAACATTGCTGTGCTCGTGATGTTCACTGCCATGGTGATCATGTCCGTTGTGATCACCTCCATGACTGTGACCATGGTGATCATCTCCATGACTGTGACCATGGTGATCACCTCCATGACTGTGATCATCTCCATGACTGTGACCATGGCGATCATCTCCATGGTGACCTTTGTGTCCGTGACCACCTCCTCTTCCATGGCTGTGCCCGTGACCGCCTCCCCCTCCATGGCTGTGTCCGTGACCTAGAACGGCCATCATGAAGACGTTCACAAACACCCCTCCGGCCGCCGTTAGCAGCATGATGTCCGCGTCTATCTCGTAGTTCTGGTTGATGATCCTCAGGATGGCTTCGTACACCAACACTCCCGTCAGCAGCCAGATGATGAGCACGGATATGACCGCGCCCACCACTTCCGCTCTGTACCACCCAAAGGACATCTTCTGAGAGGCGGGCCTCCTCGCGATCCAGATGGCAAAGAGGCTTATGAGAAAGGCGGCAAAGTCGGACAGCATGTGGGCGGCATCGGTGAGGATGGCCAGACTGTTGGACAGGAGGCCGCCTACGACTTCGGCCGTCATGAACACCAGGGCGATGCCACACGCTATCCACAGCTTTGTCTGCGCGTTCCTGCTCGTCTCTTCCGACTGGTTGTCCTTTGTGTGGCATTCACAGTGATCTGCCTGCGGCGACTGCGACGACAGGGACAAGCTATCGCTGTGCGGGGTAGTGCCGTAGCTACCTGTAGTCCGGCGAAATTCGTGGGAGTCGCAGCGAGCGCCGCCTTCGACATTCTCGTGGCGTAAAAGCAGCGGCGACTTCTCTTTGGCGGTCGACATGAGGACGTTGCTGCGTTACTGCTGTACGTGTGCACACAAATAAAGAATAGTGCTGTGTGCATCGTTTTAGTGCTGTGCAAAATGAAATTTTTACCTGCACACAAATGGAGATAATTCGCATACAAGTACCAGCAGAAGCCAATGCGACCGCCATGCATGATGACTGCTGGGATGGCTTCATAGGACGTGAAGCCGAGCTTGTCCCGACCACGCCCAACTATTTGATATTGCATGAAGTCAATTCAACATTTCATTGCAGTTAAAAACCTACAAGATTCCTACAGTAAGTGACATTGGAATCCCACTAGTTTAAACTTTGTAAGGGGCACCGTAACATAGCCGCCGATTATCTGTTTCAGCTCCTCATACACGGTTAACACAGGGAAAAAAGTTAGGAATACTACAGAGAAATACCACGGTTTACTACTGCAGTAATAATTATACAGCAGTCTTACATTACTTTGCACCAACAATATATCGCTGTTATTTTAAATGCTGCAAATATCCAGCTATTGCTACAAAATGTCATAGAACGCATTGAAGACCATTGTAACTGGCGTTGAAACAATTGCATTCTGATGCAAATGATGAAATGCAATGATTTACCACCAATGTCGAAATACAGTCACGTGAGAAAATTCATATCTTTAGCCTCGTTCGCAGACACACTTCAAATCGTTGGGCGCGGCCCAACATGCATCTGCGCAGGCGCTAAGGTCGTACTATATAGCTATTACGCGGGAACTCCTTTCGAATTTAAAATCTAGGATGCGCGGGGTGGCAAGGGGGTGGTTAGGGGGGGGGGGGGGGGGGGGGGCACACACAGTTTGCTTGTATCAAAGTGGTAAGATGATACACATTTGCTTCTTTGCGTTTTATTGTCCGAGCTTTCATTTTGTCCAGAAAAATGTAAAGGTTTTAACCGATTCCGGCCAGATTAATTATCCGCAATTACGCACCATACGGCCGTAAATTTTTTTCATTTTTAACGGGCGAGGGTTGAGTGGCATATAAGGAGCAGAAGAAAGCAAAATGTGTATGGGTAAGTAACATTCAATCATTAGTATACATTCCCCGGCATATTTTGGTACTCGTGTTTGGTCACGATCGCTGATTTGTCTGGGTCGCGTGCGTGTACAAAATACGCATTATGGTACTACTTTAGCAGAGAACAAACATCCATTTCTTCAGGCGGAATAAGAAGTAAGTGGACCTTTCTAACGTTTCTTGTAATTAAAAGTATGGTTTTCTTACGCTAGTGAACGAAAAACGTTAGCAGCAGCTACATAATTTCGAGGTATGTTCTAATTGATGCGCGCGTGCTGTTTCCCGTTTGCCTCGTCATTGATGAATTGTGGATGGTGTGTTTAATAGTCAGGGAGTGTTGTAGGTTGTGTTCGAGTACTGCTGACATGGTTGGTACATGTATGTGGGGTTGATTATTATTGGTGAGTGGAAGCTTTTGTGTGGTGTGGGATGCTGGAGGCTTGTAGGTAGTGTATGCGTATTGTGGCTTTTTGGAGGAGGATGTGTGGGGCTTGCAAGTATTGAGGTTTATAGGGTTTTGTGTTAGAGGATTGTAAAGTGTGTGTGGGTGTAGAAGGTTTGTGTGTGTTGGTGTCGAAGGTTGTATGTGTTGAAGGTTTGTGTGAGTGTTGGAAGCTTGTAGGTGTGTTTGGGTTTGGAAGGCTTGTAGGGTGTGTGGGTAGGTTTCTAGGGTGTGTTGGTAGGTGTTGAAAGCTTGTAGTGTGTGTGGGTGTCAAAGGCTTGTAGGGTGTGGGTTTACGAAGGCTTGTGTGTGTGTGGGGTGTCAAAGGCTTGTGTGTGGGTGTTTAAGGCTCTGCGGCAGAAAATAACTTCAAATTCTGAAGTAACTGCGTATTACGAGACATTTGTTTTGGAAGACACTGTTGCACTTGATGATTTAAAGGCCGCTGAACAAGTTAGAATTGCGCTGAACAACCGGAAGCGCTCCAAACCAGTACTGTTTTGTTCATTGGCATATATCTGTTTGTATATCACTTGTGTATCATTGTAAGTGCATGTTTATCTCTCTCTGATTTCTGCAGGTGTCCCCATTTTCACTTCCAATGTCTTCAGTTGCTATTACTGTAAGTGCTATGATTACAATTCCTGCTTTGAATGCCATTTAATTGTAGGTGTCACATTCTAGCCCTACTTTTGCTGGTGATCAGGTAAATTTCCAGGATGTAAATTGTCAAGGTGTTCATAGATTTACTCCCCCAGTTGGCATCGGATTTCTACAAATCTACAAAGTAGCTAAGTAGCAAATTTTAGTTCACAAACTAACTCCTGTATCCGATATTCCAGAGCTTCTACTCCAAGTCAACCTGTTACCATGCAAAAAACGACCCCATCACGTCCTCCAAGAAGGTCTCTGCTCGCAGAAGCATCAACTCTCAACCCGTGCAACAGTCATTAGAGGTACAGTATTTTTTCATGCTGTGATGACCTACCTGGATAACTTGTACAGGGTGATCAGCCAGAGAAAGGAGCAGGAATATTTGAGGTGAGTGTAAAGGCACACTACACCTATCCGTCAGTATATTGATGCCCATGCAAACATCAAATGCAAAGTGCATATGGCAGACCACTTACCTTGTCTCTGTTTTTCAGATTCAACCTGTAGTGATGAAGAACGTGAAAACACAACTGAGTATGAATTGGCTAGGGCCCAAAAAATTCAACAGACAAAATGCAAGGTGCATATCGAGTGAGTGCGTGTGAATTCTATCTGCGATTTGGTGGGACCATCACTGTTTCTAGAAGTGATGGCACTGTTGCATAAAAGATAACTTCGTTGTTATTTAACCATTGATGTTATGGAGTTAGGTACAGGGCTGTAGTACAAGTGATCACGGGTTTGAATTCTGACCAATGCATAGTTTTTTTCACCCTTTTGCTTTTTGGGTGAAATCCCCTGCACTTGGTATGACGGTCACACCTGATTTGGTGTGTCCTACCTTCACACCAAATAATTGGGGGCCTTCCCACTTTTGATGTTGCTGCTAGACCACTTTTACCTTGTCCCTGTTTTCAAAGTCAACCAGTGATAAAGAACGTGAGACAGAACTGAGTATAAACTGGCTAGGGCCTGAAAAATTCAGAAGAATAGAGATTTTCCTAATCAGCAAGAAATGGTATGTTACTGTTCAAATTAACACATTCCTATAACATGACTTTCTTGTAACTTACTACCAGTAATACAATGGATGATGATGATGCTGTACTCGTTGCATCACAGTGGTGGCATTCACAACACAGTGCACGTGTGTGCATTACGGGGATTGTTGCTCAGATTGACGGGCTTGGAATTCCTAGACCAAAAAAGAACTGCACATTTCAAGAACTTCTAATCTATTTTGGAAACAGACTCATAGAAGAGAAATTAGTACAAATAAAAAACCGGCTGGATTGTGTAAAGAGGATGTAATTGTGTTAAAAATGTAATTGATGAAGTTTATTTCTTTATAAAGTTTAGTCCTTGTTAATGTTAATTAATGGCTGCACATTCTCGTTCCCAGACTAATGAGGAATTACTACAGTGCTATACAATGTATAATCTGGGCACTAGTAACGATATTTGTTGTATTTTCACACACACGCATTGCTCCTGTGAGTCGCTAAAACTATTGCAATACAGTATTACTACAGTAGCAAAGTATGCAAAAGTAGAGCAAATTTTACTACCAAAGTAAAAAATACATGCCATGTAAAACACCATTTTTATAGCATTCGCAAATCACAGTTTACATCGGTTTACAACAACATTTACATCAGATCATATGGAACTACTCTAGAACTTCAGGGTAGCAAAACAAACATTTTTTCCTGTGTAATTTTGTCTGTTCCACCACCTTGGCTGGGTCTGAATGTTGAACCTGCTGGACTTCAGACCCTCTATCAGGTGGTGGCTCCATGGGGTCAGGGTGGGGATCCTGTGTCTTATCTGCTCAGAGAAAGCACGCATGGATTCCCTCCCCCCTCCCCCCCCCCCCCCCCCCCCCCCCCCCCCCCCCCCCTCCCCCATCCCCCGCTGTTGTTACATGTAGACATGGAGATGATGTAGTCACTTGTTAGAACCTCACTTTTTTCATCAGGCACACATGAGATTATCAGTTGGGATGAGCAATGGCCTAACACCTGATCATAGCCAGCAGATATGTCCTCGTAGCAAGTTGGAGAATGGTTTGTCTGCTGCTTTCAACATATAGAGGCTACACCTGCCATCTAGATGCAATTAGCCTGACAGCAGGGACAGCTGTAGTCATGCAAACATGCAGCTAATGACCCAAAGTGTGAGGTGTTGGGGTGTGGAGCAGTCGTGGGGTAGGGAGGCCAAAGGGTCATTTCCCTGCTATAACTTCACTCCTCACAGGACGTGAAAAGCAAAGGCAGCAGCTGACACTATAACCAGGTAAGTGGGCAGGCTATTCTCTCTAGAGACCTATAATTACTTATGAACATGTATCATGTGATGTATTGTGTATCATATAACACACTTTTATGGTCCTGTTGGTCCTCAACAGTCCTGCATGGAGGCAGAGAGACTGAAGGGACTACTCACCCCCCCCCCCCCCCCCCCCCCCCCCCGTCCCCCCATAAGGGAGCTCTGGTAGTGGTGATGATGAGGACCAATGAGGTAGCGCTTGTGGTGGAGAGGAAGGAGAAGTGAGGACTACTACGGTGGGGTGGGGGGTGGGGTAGGGATAAGGGGCAAAGGGACACAACTCATGGTGGTGAGGAACAAGGAGAGGTTTGGAGCTTGGGGGCCAACAAGGCTGGGAGCAGAGGGTTTAGGAGTGAAGAGGAGATGAGCCTTATGTTCTTGTCTTTGGTGTTCCACTTAAACTTAGTGATGCAAGTCAGGTGCAACTCTTAATAGCACTACACGTGGCGAAGCCGGTCGGATCAAAATTGGAACGTAATTATTAAAAACATTAAGTCATACCCGGCACTAGCTATCACGCGTTGAGGGTGATTAACGTGCCCCGGTTCCACCCTCCCTCCCCCCCCCTCCCCTCCTCAGGACCCGCCACTGGCAAGTTGAGGCACCCACTTACCACCCTCAAACGGGTAGACAGCCAGTGGAAATAAACGCTACCTTTGCCTGCTTTGCCACTTCCACAACTGCAAAATTAACAGCAATCGATTT
>OY811982.1:7510271-7776158 GCA_963681505.1 Eunapius fragilis | reverse complement strand
GGAGGTCCGGCGATAAGTATAGATAAAATGATATGTTGTGATGAAAAACAGATCTCACGTGATTCTAATGGTATAATAAGAAACCTATTAAATTGTCTGCAAATAACAGTGGTGTCATTTACACTAAGGTAGGTGTCGCAGATACCTACCAGTCCATGTGTTCTGCACACAGAGCTCCACATACGATTGATTGGTGGACTATCCCCTGCAGAAGGCACTGTACAGTGCCTTCTGCAGGGGATAGTCCACCAATCAATCGTACGTCACCTAGGTAACAATCTGTGGAATGATGAAGCTTTGTAACTGCAATGAATAAGTTGACTTCATTATAGGGGTGGGTAGTAGGGGGAGGGTTGTCTATGGCACCACAAAGCGTAGGTTACCTTCACCATTGAGTTTTTTTTTTAATATCAATTTATGGCTATGAATGAAATATACTAAGGCCACTTATGGAGGCTGCATACACCATCGACTTGCAAGTGGTGGGGCATGGTCCGATGGTGGAATGTCAAATAGTTGGGCGTAGCCTGTATCAATGCGAAGTGTCCTTGCTGTTTCATGGATGCACAATTATTGCCAGATGTCAGAAGCAATAATTCCACCGCCAAACAGACAAATTACTGAAATCGTCTAGGTGGGCATTTTCATAGTATCATGTCAATACGTACATGTATACTAAATTTACACGGCTCAAACCACACTACTAGTATACTTCACAAGTAAATAAAAACATTCTCTAACGAGAGAGTTGTTGGTATATAGGATTGACCAATGGTGGTGTAAAAAGCACGGAAACAAGAGTGACAGAAATTTTACTGGAAAATTGAAATAGGCCTATATTTAGCACACTCACAATATAACAGCACATGCCTGAGTAATGGGCTAAATACAGACCTATTTTAATTTTCCAGTAAAATTTCTGTCACTCTTGTTTCCGTGCTTTTTACACCACCATTGGTCAATCCTATATGCCAACAACTCTCTCGTTAGAGAATGTTTTTATTAACTTGTTTTATAAGTTTTTTTTGCCTTGTCAGCAGTATCGGAGTCAATAATCCAATATCTTTAATTATTTTTATTATTTTTATAAGAATTAGTTGAATGTATGATGATGTGTCCTTGACCACACCCTCTTCTTCGGAGACATCCTCCTCTCCAGCCTCCTTGCCATGCTTGTTCTGGCCAGGTGGGCCAGGGTGGCAGTGGCCATGCAAGCCAGGAGGGAAGCACTGGTGGTGGTGGTGGTGGTGGTGGTGGTGGGTGGGGGCAGCACTGGTGGTGGTGGTGGTGGGGGCAGCACTGGTGGTGGTGGGTGGGGGCAGCACTGGTGGTGGTGGGTAGGGGCAGCACTGGTGGTGGTGGTGGTGGGGGCAGCACTGGTGGTGGTGGTGGTGGTGGGGGCAGCACTGGTGGTGGTGGGTAGGGGCAGCACTGGTGGTGGTGGTGGTGGGGGCAGCACTGGTGGTGGTGGGTAGGGGCAGCACTGGTGGTGGTGGGTAGGGGCAGCACTGGTGGTGGTGGTGGTGGGGGCAGCACTGGTGGTGGTGGGTAGGGGCAGCACTGGTGGTGGTGGTGGTGGGGGCAGCACTGGTGGTGGTGGTGGTGGGGGCAGCACTGGTGGTGGTGGGTGGGGGCAGCACTGGTGGTGGTGGGTGGGGGCAGCACTGGTGGTGGTGGGTGGGGGCAGCACTGGTGGTGGTGGGTGGGGGCAGCACTGGTGGTGGTGGGAGGGGGCAGCACTGGTGGTGGGTGGGGGCAGCACTGGTGGTGATGGTGGGGCAGCACTGGTGGTGGGGGTGGGGGCAGCACTGGTGGTGGTGGTGGTGGAGGCAGCACTGGTGGTGGTGGTGGTGGTGGGGGCAACACTGGTGGTGATGGTGGGGGCAGCACTGGTGGTGGTGGTGGGGGCAGCACTGGTGGTGGTGGTGGGGGCAGCACTGGTGGTGGTGGGTGGGGGCAGCACTGGTGGTGATGGTGGGGGCAACACTGGTGGTGGTGGGTGGGGGCAGCACTGGTGGTGGTGGTGGTGGCAGCACTGGTGGTGATGGTGGGGGCAGCACTGGTGGTGGGGGTGGGGGCAGCACTGGTGGTGGTGGTGGTGGAGGCAGCACTGGTGGTGGTGGTGGTGGTGGGGGCAACACTGGTGGTGATGGTGGGGGCAACACTGGTGGTGGTGGTAGGGGCAGCGCTGGTGGTGGTGGCGAGGGCAGCGCTGCTTCAGGTGGTGGTGGGGTGAAGGGGAGAGGAGTCGGAAGATGAATGTAGTCATCCTCTCCCTCCTCCGACCCCTCGTTGGTGAAAAAACCTCCGAGGCCTTCAGCTGCCATCTACATGTACGTGACAGAGAGTATGATTAAATTTTTACCTCTTTCTTTTTTCAAGCAAAGTGCAAAGCCTAAAATCAACATAGTATTAAATTTTTACCTCTTTTTGCAAAGTGCACTATTCAGCGAGTGAGTGACTTTTATACCTTACAAAGCCTTAACACGTGTGTAGACTGCAGTGCTAAAAATCTATTGGTCCAATTCCATCATAAAATTGACAGGGAGGGAAGGGGTGTATGTGTGTCAGTTGTGCTAAAAATCTATTGGTCAAATTTGATCCAGTAAAAAAGCTCCCATCTAAACATGGAGGTGTAGCCTAAATGCAATAGATGGATAGTGTGGGAGTGAACTACATGGCTCAGTGTAGATCGATAAGTAAGGAAGCCTTACCAGATTAAAACAATAGACACTAGTGTACACACAGTTAAGTCACCATGCATGCTTTACATGTGAAGTGAATGGTTTTGTGCAGATCCGTGTTGTACATAGTCGGCCAGGCCCTACTACCGCGTTTGGTCAAGTAGCAGGGCGACAAGCCCGACCAAACGTGGCCCGACTAAGCTGTACAAATGTTGCATGCACAGCTTTTTAATACAACATGCCATAACATACCTTTGGGTGGTAGTGGTAGTTCTGTGACCCCTGCGGTACCGCGTCCTCTCGGAAGCACATTTAGCCAATCGGACAGCGGGGTCATTCCAATACTGACGCCTTTTAGATGCTTTAATGGCAGCTGAATTGTCCTCGTATTTCTGCCTTTTAGCAGCGCGGTTTCCCTCGAGGTCCTCTTCATATCGCCGCCTTTTAGCAGCACGGTTCTCCTCGCGTTAGTTTAATAGTGCGTTGTAGTTGTCAGAGGCCATTTTCTTTTTGGGATCGGCCTTGTAGCTGTCGCGTACAGAGGCCTTCTTTTCGGGATTCGGCCTTGTAGCTGTCGCGAACAGAGGCCTCCTTTTCGGGATCGGCCTTGTAGCTGCCGCTAAGAGATGCCTTCTTTTTTTTCGGGATTGGCCTTGTAGAGCGCTCGGTCTTTAGCTTTGTTCTCGTCTTGCTTTTGGAGGTATTCCGCTCGTTGCTTTGATCTCTTCCTTTGATTACACGAAGGCATTTTTAGAATATTAAAACAACTTCACTAGCCAAAAAACTTGAACAACTAAACTGCGATAGGAACATCAATAAATTTAAGGTTAGAGTATTTAAAATTTTTTTTAGACGCCTAGCAACCAGTTCGAACAAGGCAAAGGCAGCTGTCCTCAATAGCCTGTATGGCAGGCTAAATATTAACCTTGTTAAAGCAAATGCCACTGCAATGCTGTCTAGATGCTTTGCCTCGGACATGTACACTGTTTCAGTAGATTAGGTAGTTCCTTATTTAATTATGATATGTCATGTTATAATTTTCACTGTCATAACACAGAAATATAATCATTAAAGATATGACAGTGAAAATTATAACATGACATATCATAATAAAATAAGGAACTACCCAATCTAAACAGTGTACATGTCCGAGGCAAAGCATCTAGACAGCATTGCAGTGGCATTTGCGTTAAGATTTAGCCTGCCATACAGGCTATTGAGGTAATAAAAATCTATTATTTATCATTATTAAACAGAACTTGATATATATATATATATATGTGTGTCTATATGACATATAAGGATAACGTGCCGGTAAATTTCGAAGCGATTGGTACTATTGCCGTTCTTCAAAACCGTTCGCAGGAAGAGATCAAAGCAACGAGCGGAATACCTCCAAAAGCAAGACGAGAACAAAGCTAAAGACCGAGCGCTCTACAAGGCCAATCCCGAAAAAAAGAAGGCATCTGTTAGCGACAGCTACAAGGCCGATCCCGAAAAGGAGGCCTCTGTTCGCGACAGCTACAAGGCCGAATCCCGAAAAGAAGACCAAGCATTATTTTAGGACTGGGCACGAGAAACAGGAAATTTTTTGTTTCTCTATAACCACACCGTTTTATGACACGGAACCGACGTAGAACTGTAGATCGTTGTGCTCTCATTCCATCGCGATAAAGAGATAAGCGATCCGTTTCTCCGTTGTCCCTCCAGACGCTAGTGACGTTTTTCAATGACTTCATCAACCCTCAATTAATATTGAACCTGCTGCTGCAGGTTCAGATACGCGTATTACTATACCACCATCGCGAAGCCGGAAAGTGTGGCTACAGTTCCATACAACTGATGTACGTTGTAAGTACCTTCGGTCTCCTTTTTTTGTGCGCTTCCAACGGAGTAGAATTTGTCTGCATGGTCTAGAAAGTACGTTGAATCGATACGTTCGTCGACTTTGACGTCATTCATTGTTTGGCTTTTAAATGGCGACAAGTAATTAGTTCTAAGGGTCAATGGTGGTTGCTAAGGCATTACGCCATTTAAAAAAAAAAACGGTACGAATGGCCGCATAGGGCTGTGTACGTGTCCCATATACATGATAGCTATTGTATAGTTGTAGTTTACAGATAATTAATTATCAGTTTACTGATGATTATGCGGAGAAAAGCTATTAGTAGTGGTGATGGCAAGATGTTGTGTGTCATTAGGGTGCGTGAGTGGTGTTTCGTGAGACTACATGCTCAACAGTGGTTTTTTCTTTTTCAGCACGATTCGAGAGGGGTCTGGGAATAGCCCGTTAGGCAGGGGTCTCTTTTGACATATAGCCAGATGCGGTGAAGTTATGTCTCTGACTCGAGTCTCGAGCGGAGGTACGTGCGTATTGTATGTGATAGCCATGATTTGGTTATCTTTGTTTGTGTATTACGTGACATCCGTCTTTGAAATGGTCACTTATTGTTAGTAGCCTCTAGCTAAGAGAGAGCTTTCTGGAGTTCGGTCATCTGTTGTCTGAAGTTTGCCTCGTCTATGTTGGTGCGGAGGAATCAGTATGCTTCCCAAGGGCAACGCTTTTTCCTGTAACCTCACGGGTGGAATGAAGAGCCGTTGACATACATGTACTTATTTGTTTTGTGTATGTCTTTATATCAAATGTCATATCTGTGCCTGTGTATACGGTGACTTCTTGGAAGTGGATTTCTGTTGTTGAGCATTCTCCTGTCAATTTCATGGTTGGGTGGATTGTGTTGAAGTTCTGTAGAAATGTTTGGAACTCGGTCTGGCTACCTGACCAAAGGATCAGGATTGAGTGAGTGAGAGAGATTATTTTTAAAGCAAGTGACTCCATTCATGAATCAGTGACTTCGGGTACTACCCCATCATGTCCTAAGTCATATAGGTGGAGTTCAACTATCTTCCTCCTCTTGGCTGCAGTCACCCCCCCCCCCCCCCCACACACACACACCACTAGGTGCCCTCCTTCCTTTTATTTATTTATTGCACAAATAATATAGCAAGCTTCCATATGAGGATTGATTGAGGATGCATGCACAGGCATAGAGGTGTACAATTAAAAAAAAAAAAACACTATCAAGTGGTATGGGCCACACAAAACAGCCTACAGTTCAGCTGCTCACTCTCCTGATGATGTTGTCCAGCAGGCTTGGTCTCTTGGGCTTCATGTTCTGACAGGTGTTGCACGTTGCCATGGCGTCACGGTACTCCTCCACCTGCAACGTGGTCTGCTCAATGCCGTGGTTGGCCTTCAACATGGCCGAGGCAGCGTCCAGGACGTCCTGATAGTTAACCCCCGGCTCCAGAGCCAGGTGTGCCGCCAGCGCCGTCCTGGTGAGGGTCAGGGACCAGATGTGGAGGCTGTGGGCGTGCTTCACTCCGGCTATGCCCCGGAGGTCCCTCTTCACGTCCGCGTAGTTCACGTGACGGGGCGCCGCCTCCATGAGGACCAGGAGGGCGTCCCTTAGGATGTTGCCGGTGGAGAAGAGGACCAGTATGGAGAAGAGGAAGGTGCACACGGGGTCAGCCACCTTCCACGCGGGCTCGAACTTGATGATGTAGCCGGCAATGACCACGCCCACGCTCTGTATGAGGTCACCGATCACGTGTATGAAGGCAGCCCTCACGTTGATGTTCTGAGCCAGCTTCATCACGGAGCTATGCCCACCTTTGACCTCAACATCTCCCTCCTCTATTTTGATGTTAATATTGCCGTGCTCGTGATGCTCATTGCCATGGTGATCATGTCCATTGTGATCACCTCCATGACTGTGACCATGGTGATCATCTCCATGACTGTGACCATGGCGATCATCTCCATGGTGACCTTTGTGTCCGTGGCCACCTCCCCCTCCATGGCTGTGCCCGTGACCACCTCCCCCTCCATGGCTGTGCCCGTGACCTAGAACGGCCATCATGAAGACGTTCACAAACACCCCTCCGGCCGCCGTTAGCAGCATGATGTCCGCGTCTATCTCGTAGTTCTGGTTGATGATCCTCAGGATGGCTTCGTACACCAACACTCCCGTCAGCAGCCAGATGATGAGCACGGATATGACCGCGCCCACCACTTCCGCTCTGTACCACCCAAAGGACATCTTCTGAGAGGCGGGCCTCCTCGCGATCCAGATGGCAAAGAGGCTTATGAGAAAGGCGGCAAAGTCGGACAGCATGTGGGCGGCATCCGTGAGGATGGCCAGACTGTTGGACAGGAGGCCGCCTACGACTTCGGCCGTCATGAACACCAGGGCGATGCCACACGCTATCCACAGCTTTGTCTGCGCGTTCCTGCTCGTCTCTTCCGACTGGTTGTCCTTTGTGTGGCAGTCACAGTGATCTGCCTGTGATGACTGCGACGACAGGGACAAGCTATCGCTCTGCGGGGTAGTGCCGTAGCTACCTGTAGTCCGGCGACATTCACACATCTCGTGGGAGTCGCAACGAGCGCCGCCTTCGTGGCGTAAAAGCAGCGGCGACTTCTCTTTGGCGGTCGACATGAGGACGTTGCTGCGTTACTGTGCACACAATTAGGAATAGTGCTGTGTGCATCGTTTAGTGCTGTGTGCATCGTTTTAGTGCTGTGTGCAAAATGAAATTATTACCTGCACAAATGGAGGCGCCCAAATGGAGATAATTCGCATACAAGTACCAGCAGAAGCCCATACGACTGCCATGCATGATGACTGCTGGGATGGTCACATGGGACGTGAAGCCGAGCTTGTCCCGACCACGCCCAACTATTTGATATCGCATGAAGTCAATTCAACATATTCATTGCAACCTACAGATTCCTATAGTAAGTGACATTGGAATCCCTCTTGTTTAAACTAAGTTAGGGGCTCCGTAACATAGCTGCCGATTATCTGTTTCAGCTCCTCATACACGGTTTTGTCTGTTCCATTTCCTTGCCTGGGTCTGAATGTTGAACCTGCTGGACTTCAGACCCCCTCTATCAGGTGGTGGTTGCATGGGGTCGGGGTGGACATCTTAGGTGGATCCTGTGTGTTATCTGCTCAGAGAAAGCTCGGATTCCCCCCCCCCCCCCCCCCCCCCCCCCACCCCTAATCCCCTGCTGTTACATGTAGACATGGAAGTGATGTAGTCACTTGTTAAAACCTCACTTTTTTCATCAGGCACACATGAGATTATCAGTTGAGATGAGCAATGGTCTAACACCTGATCATAGCCAGCAGATATGTCCTTGTAGCAAGTTGGGAGAATGATTTGTCTGCTGCTTTCAACATATAGAGGCTACACCTGCCATCTAGATGCAATTAGCCTGACAGCAGGGACAGCTGTAGTCATGCAAACATGCAGCTAATGACCCAAAGTGTGAGGTGTTGGGGGGTGGAGCAGTCAAGACGGACAGTAATTGGGGTAGGGAGGCCAAAGGGTCATTTTCCCTGCTATAACTTCACTCCTCACAGTACGTGAAAAACAAAGGCAGCAGCTGACGCTATGACCAGGTATGTGGGCAGGCTATCCTCTCTAGAGTCCTAAGGCCACTATAATTACTAATGAACATGTATCATGTGGTGTATTGTGTATCATAAAACACCCTTTTATGGTCCTGTTAGTCTACAACAGTCCTGCATGGAGAGGCTGAAGGCCCCCCCCCCCCCCCCCCCCGTCCCCCCATAAGGGAGCTCTGGCAGTGGTGACGATGAGAACCAATGAGGTAGCGCTTGTGGTGGAGAGGAAGGAGAAGTGAGGACTACTACGGTGGGGTGGGGGATGGGGTAGGGATAAGGGGCAAAGGGACACAACTCATGGTGGTGAGGAACAAGGAGAGGTTTGGAGCTTGGGGGCCAACAAGGCTGGGAGCAGAGGGTTGAGAAGTGAAGAGGAGATGAGCCTTATGTTCTTGTCTTTGGTGTTCCACTTAAACGTGTTGATAGCAATATTAATTATCACGAGAACCATCAAATAATACAGATCAAAAAATAATTAATAAGCAATAATTACAAACCTAAATTTGTCGCCATCAGTTTCATCCATGCTGATCAGAGTGCTTTGACCCGGCGACATTCCTGCTCTGGAGAAGGTGTGACCTAGATATGTCACATGTGCCATTCCAATCTGACACTTGCTTCCTCTGAGGGTCAGTCCTGCTTCTCTCAAGCATTGAAATGCTTGCTCCAGAGTCGATTTTACACTACCAAATTTTAACAAACCATATCAGACGCATTATCCATCATTAGGGTAATGCCTTTTAATTTACTGGACTATCCAAGAAAAATACTTAAATCTTTGATATTCTAGGAAAGTTACAGCCCTAACACCATATACGATTTTTTTAAAAATTTGGTTGTGTAGTCAATAGGTTTGAATGGAGCACTAAGCATTGTGGGAGGAATCGAAATGCCCAGTTTTGCAGTGTCATGTATGGCTCTTTTCTCCAGTAAATCTATTTCAAAAAATGGCTGACCTTTCAACATGATAACCTACTTTAAGAATCATGAAAGAACCCTAACACTAAAAATCCATGTGGAGTGTGATTCATAGGTGTGAACTTTGAAGAATAAGTAACTCTTGTACCATAATGAATAATGAAAAAAAAAAAGTCATTAACAGTTATGCACATTTAATTTTGAAAAAATGATTGGGTGGACCCTAGAATAATAGGCTGGTTGCTCAAATTTTCCTCTCCTTGCTCAATCTCAGCACAACTTGCAATGACAAAGCCACCCATGCAAATCGTACATGTTCGAAACCCACATCATTCAAAAAAGGAACTGTTACAATAAAAATGCCAAAGTAGTCCTAAAAAAATCACACTGCAACACACAGAATATGGGCAGAAATGTGTAGGAATTATGATACACGCACGTGAGTGCTGTCAAGTTCCACACCTCACGACGTCTCTTCCATGTGCTCTTTAAGGTGAATACTGCTCACCTCACTAAGCTGGTTATCCTTTAGAGTATCATATTCATTATCAATAGCCATGTGTTCCAACTGCAGTGTGTTCATTTCTCCAGTGATTGTTACATTGTACCTGCATTTCGTGCTATACAGTACTTATTTCATCATTCATTCATTCAGGTAAAACACGGTCAACTTACTGTCGGAAGCGCAAGAGGAGCAGAGCTGACACAACAAGTGCAATCATGGCAACAGCTACAACAGGCATCACAATAGCAGCAATTGTTCCCTCTAGGCTTTGTGTAGATGCTGGCACAGAGAATGGTGCAACACTGGCAACTACAAAGCCATTCACAGCCAATGTGCTGTTTCCAACCTTTTAAAGAAGCATTTGTTGTCATTTTAAGACCCAACCACATTAATCCACTTACTGTGAGGGCCTCTGTGATGATTGCAGCACTTAGCACAGTGCTGGATGTATGAACCTGCAGTATGATCATGAGACCATCAGTACTGCTTGTAATTTTCTTGATGGTTACAATGTACTGAGCATTTGTTGTCTGCCTGCATGAAACAGAGAGCATTGCCACATTCTGATGAGGCATACAGTTTAACTATGTACCTCAAACATCTGCCACTATTGCAATATGTTTCTAAAATATCCTGAACTGCACTCAAAAATTTATTCTGTACATCCAAGGTGAACTGTGGATAAAAAAGAGCTTGCATAGTATCAGTGAACACGATATGGTATTGTAACTATACAGTTTCGACAGTGTAACCAGCAAGTGTGACTGCAACAGTATTTAGAGTTTCAGGTAAAGCTGTATGATAAGAAAGAGTATGTGTCAATATATCCCGCTATGATGCGATCTGGTAATGTATTAATTTGTGCCTTGAATGTAGCAAAATGTACGTTATTAAAGGTATGGAATGACCTGCACAAGTCTTCCTGTCAGCACTTAAGAGGAAACCAGTTCTGCAAGAGCAGATGTAACTTCCGTTTGTGTTGCTGCAGACTTGTAGGCTGCATGCTTCTGAATTCAAGCACTCATTGATATCTTTTAAAAGTAACCAATTCACATTCTTTGTAATTTGTACATAACGTTTCCACTTCTTTTACCAGTACATGTGCTGCCATCAGAGTCTAGCTGATAACCGAGCATACAGGAGCATAGTACTTGGCTTCCATTGATGCTGGTACAGGTGTGTGAGCAGCCTCCATTATTTGAAGTGCACAGGTTAGCATCTATTAATAAACGGATGAATGCAAATGCAATGAATTTGATTTGATCTTCCAACTGCAGGTAAAATAATACTAGTGGTTATACGCATCAATAATATTTCAGGTGGTCCAATGCATTCATTTATCACCCTTTCTGGATTTAAATCTCTGGTCACTATTAAAAGACTCTTTGTATACAACCTAAATTGGCCCATCCATCACAAAGCGAATAATTAGCCATGCGAGTGTTACTTTCCTTTTCTTGTCCTGAAAAATCATCAGAAGGGCAATTTTGCTCGACTGTCACATATCAATGTACCACACACACACACACACACACACACCACAACACCACAACACCACACTACATACAACACACACACATGCACACACACACACACACACACACACACACACACACACACCCATATTCAGCTTCCTACCTTGGCACACCACTCCTGCATCTTCACCATGCCCACAGTTGTGGATGCCCCATCCACTGAAGGGACATTGGTTCAGGGATGACTCTGAGCCAGCACATCTCACATTATCCATCCAGATGGTTCCATTGCCTTGACCAAACTCTGCATCGGTGGAGGCTCTAACTGCTCCATTATATCCCAGCTGTCTGCACACCACCTGAAATAAAAGTGCTTGTAACAAAACAATTATATATGCAAATGAGTTGTTCCTCCCTCCTCCCTCCCTCCCTCCTACCCTCCCTCCCTCCCTCCCTCCCTCCCTCCCTCCCTACCTACCTCCCTCCCTCCCTCCCTACCTCCCTCCCTCCCTCCCGCCCTCCCTCCCTCCCTCCCTCCCTACCTCCCTCCCTCCCTCCCTCCCTCCCTCCCTCCCTCCCTCCCTCCCTCCCTCCCTCCCTCCCTCCCTCCCTCCCTCCCTCCCTCCCTCCCTCCCTCCCTCCCTCCCTCCCTCCCTCCCTCCCTCCCTCCCTCCCTCCCTCCCTCCCTCTCTCCCTCACTCACAATAGCATCATTGATGTCCCAGGAGTCATCACACACTGTACCCCATACTCCATTGTGCTGCACTTCCACACGACCATTGCTGGGGGTGGAGCCTCCTACCAGACGTAGTGGAGCAGTAACTTCAGTGGCTGAATGAGAGGAAAGGAGGGGGATATAAGGGAAAAGAAACAAGTGCAATATAGATGTACACTAAAACAAAGTACATTAGTGGTAAGTATTCTAATTGTTATTCAAACAATGCACCGTACTCAATGGACTTAATAATCTACTAATAGTAAAATCAGTACTAGCGGCTCTACACAACATTAACAGACAAATGGTGGTCTAATGCATTCAGATATCACCCTTTCTGGTTATTTTATCAAGGTTTCAAATTTTCTGTTAACTGTTAAGACTGAGCCACTTATGAAATCATTATGTAACCTAAATTGGCTCATCCATCACAAAGCTATATCCCACTAAATTTATAATTAGCCACACATTTCAATGTGAGTGTTACTGCATCCGGCTTCAGAAGGGAGATTATGCTCAACTGTGCCATATCCATGTACCACACAACATTACCACCCCCCACACAACTCACACACACATACACCCATATACAGCTTCCTACCTTGACATTCCACTCCTGCATCTTCACCATGCCCACAGTTGTGGATGCCCCATCCACTGAAGGGACATTGGTTCAGTGATGTCTCTGAGCCAGCACATCTCACATCATCCATCCAGATGGTTCCATTGCCTTGACCAAACTCTGCATTGGTGGAAGCTCTAACTGCTCCACTATATCCCAGCTGTCTGCACACCACCTGAGATAAAGTGCACATAACAAAACAATTATATATGCACATGAATTGTTTCTTCCTCCCTCCCTCCCTCCCTCCCTCCTATCTCCCCCCTCCATCTCTCTCTCCCCCTCTTTCACTCACAATAGCATCATTGATGTCCCATAAGTCATCACACACTGTACCCCACACTCCATTGTGCTGCACTTCCACACGACCACTGCTGGGGGTGGAGCCTCCCACCAGACGTAGAGGAGCAGTAACTTCAGTGGCTGAATGAGAGGGGGAGGAGGAGGATATAAGGGAAAAGAAACAAGTACAATATAGGTTTACACTAAAAGAAAGCAAATCAGTGGTATAAGTATGATACTATCGAAAATTTTGCTAGAAACTTCCATACATGTATAGGATTTGACCCCGACCATGAATTTCATTAAAAATACGCTGCCCGTCTCTCAAAAATGAGCTGTTTCGTCTTTGTTTTATGCCATAGAACCGCGCGCGGTTGTAGAGAACAAATAGTCTCGTACCCAGACCACATTCGCAGCTGCGGATGGATTACATCATCGCTACACTGATTCTAGGCACAGTAGTGACGTCATTGGGTGTAAGTGTCGCGGCAACACTCATTAACAGTGTCATATAGGTCAATAAGTTTGTAGCCACAAAATGAATAATGCAAGTTGTGCGATGGTCCCGTATTAGAAAGCAGGAATAGGCAGTTTTAATGGGTTTAGCGATCGAGACAACTAAAAAAAAAAGGAATCTGGGAGAGAGTATTTGTGTACAAGGTGCTTTGACTCGAGCAAGAAGTAGTCTCGTACCCAGACCCACACTCGCAGCTGCGGATGGATTACATCACCGCTACGCGAGAAATGGGTCCGGAGACCTGGAGACCATAATTGGTTCTACGTACGCGCGATTTTAAGCGTACAATCAGAATGCAGGTGCTCCGTGACGTCATGATAATTACATTCCAAATGGTAATAGCATTTCATTATACATTGAGCAGTGGCTGTGTCAAACCTGGAGCTCGACATGCAATAATTCAGGCGTCTCAACAGCTGGGCTATGCGACGATTCGTCCAGACCAGAACAGAGCTATTAAAAGCTTCATGGAAGGGCGTGATTTAGCTTGCCGACGAGGACTGGAAAGTCGTTATGCTTCTCTGTGCTACCCTACGCGTTCGATTACTCAGTCTACAAACGCGTTGGTAGTATCGTCGTGGTCGTTTCACCCTTGATTGCATTAATGTAAGTATTGGGCTATTCCATTTAATGCGCAGACTAGCCTGTACCTCACCGGATACAAGAACATGCGCTTTACCAAACTACTAGTACAATTATAACTACAACTCTTATAGCGGCACAATATCAGCTGTATACCTACAAAGGCTAACGCGCGTTCGTTTTGAATAGCAGGAACGAAACCGCAGGTTATAAAAGGTATCAAACATGTAACGGGACTGGGTCAAGAAGGGGTCATTTGACCCGTTATTAGTCCCCAACAGTGGGGCATTTGATTTAATAAATGTCAAATCCCCCATATGTCCCGGATGGGGGGGGGGGGGGGGGGGGGGGGGGAGTTGCAGTTACCATTGATAGGTGCATAATTGATACATGAAACTAGGTTGTTTTTGTATAGCTTTGCAATATCACCACATAGTCGGATATCATTGCATAGATGCCACTCAAAGGTGCACATGATACAATATAACATGCACAAGTCATGCACGAAAGCTTTAATCAAAGATACGCAGTCTATTCTAGGATGCATGCTGAAACAGATACATTTGCTTCAGCTTTAAGATTGAGATCATCTGTACGTTCCTTGTGCACACGTAGAAGCCTATCTTGTCGCATGGTGGAACGTAGATAGGTGTTTAATCTCCTCAATGCACTAAATGATCGTTCACATGAAGCATTAATTGCAGGCATGAGTATCAGTTTCAGTACTGTCTGATACCTATGACTTCTTCGCGGCTGAAAGAGTTTTCATATATTCAACAATGCCAGAAATGTTTAGTGATAAGCGTTTATCATTGAAGTCCAAAGCAAAGATTTGCAATTGACACTTCAACTGGTTTTTTAAAATCAATATCATTGCCATAAAATTTGCTCAAAATCCCAGCTCAGATGTTAAATCACTACCTTTGATGGCATTCAATAACAGCTCCTGCAAGTTTTGTAAGTGTTATACCCTTCCTGTTCAAATCTGGACTTTATAGAATTAATAATTAAATGAAGTACTTCTCAATATTGTTGCCTATACCAGAGGTTTGGTGTATCTGATTAATCACCAACGTGTATATCTATATTTTTAATTTTTTTGCTTCTTTTACAGTCCAAAAAATCTACCCAGGCAATTGCCTGGGTTGCCTGCTGGGCTCCGCCGGCCACGCGGCACCACGATACTACCAACGCATTTGTATAGACTGAGGTAATCCAACGCGTAGGGTAGCACAGAGTAGCATAACGACTTTCCAGTCCCCGTCGGCAAGCTAATAAAAACATCATGCCCTTCAATGAAGCTTTTAATAGCTCTGTTTTGCTCTGGACGAATTGTCGCATAGCCCAGCTGTTGAGACGCCTGAATTATCGCATTGTCGAGCTCCAGGTTTGACACAGCCATTGCTCAATGTATAATGAAATGCTATGGCCATTTGGAATGTAATTATCGTGACGTCACGGAGCACCAGCATTCTGTTTGTACGGTTAAAAATCGCCCGCGCATAGAACCAAATTTGTTAGGCAGTTTCCCAAACCACTTTTCGCGTAGCATTGATGTAATCCATCCGCAGCTGCGAGTGTGGTCTGGGTACGAGACTAGAGAACAAAAGGGTACTGCCCGTCCTCGTACTCAGTCCCGGAACATGGCCTCCTTCTCCTTCTCCTCCTTCTCCTTCTCCTTCTTGGCAAAGCACAACTCAGGATAAGCATACTTTTAAACAATGAAAATTTCACCAATTACTTCAGGATAGGCGCTTTCATATAAAATAGCCGATGTTATATTTTGGTAAACAATCGAATATATGGTATATGTAAGACGCATAATTAGATATCATTTCAGATATCTTAAAGTAAAAATAGCGGTATCAAGCAGACCCCTTACTAAAAACGGTCCGCTGAATACCCCGTTGCCTTCAAATCCTATATCCCACGAACTTTCTCATTGAGAAAGTTTTTAAATTTACTTGTTCTAAATTGTTATTCAAACGATGCACCGTACTCAATGGACTTAATCAATAATCTACTAACAATACTAGCGGCTCTACGCATCAATATTAGATACATGTATTAACAAGTTGTCCAATGCATTCAGATATCACCCTATCTGGTAAGTTTATCACGGTTTCAAATGTTGATTTTCTGTTAACTGTTATGCTCAACTGTGCCATATCCATGTACCAAAACACCACACCCCACGCAACTCATACACACACACATACATACGTATGTTCAGCTTCCTACCTTGGCACACCACTCCTGCATCTTCATCATGCCCACAGTTGTGGATGCCCCAACCACTGAAGGGACATTGGTTCAGGGATGACTCTGAGCCGGCACATCTCACATCATCCATCCAGATGGTTCCATTCCCTCGACCAAACTCGGAATTGGTGGAAGCTCTAACTTCTTCATTATATCCCAGCTGTCTGCACACCACCTGAGATACAGTGCACGTAAAAAAACAATTATATATGCACATGAGTTGTCCCTCCCTCCCTCCCTCCTCCCTCCCTCCCTCCCTCCCTCCCTCCCTCCCTCCCCTCCCTCTCTCCCTCCCTCCCTCCCGCCCTCCCTCCCTCCCTCCCTCCCTCCCTCCCTCCCTCCCTCCCTCCCTCCCTCCCTCCCTCCCTCCCTCCCTCCCTCCCTCCCTCCCTCCCTCCCTCCCTCCCTCCCTCCCTCCCTCCCTCCCTCCCTCCCTCCCTCACTCACAATAGCATCATTGATGTCCCAGGAGTCATCACACACTGTACCCCACTCTCCATTATGCTGCACTTCCACACGACCACTGCTAGGGGTGGAGCCTCCTACCAGACGTAGAGGAGCAGTAACTTCAGTGGCTGAATGAGAGGAAAGGAGGGGGATATAAGGAAAAGAAACAAGTACAATATAGATGTACAATAAAAGAAAGTACATCAGTGGTAAGTATTCTAATTGTTATTTAAACGATACATCGTACTCAATGGACTTAATTTATAATCTACGAATAGTAAAATTAATACTAGCGGCTCTACACATCAATAATAGATACATGTATTAACAGGTGGTCCAATGCATTCAGATATCACCCTTTCTGGTTAGTTTATCAAGGTTTCAAATTTCTGTTAACCTCTTTTTATAACCCAAATTGGCCCATCACAAAGCTATAGGCCACTAAAATTATAATTAGCCACGCATTTCAATGGAAGTGTTACTGTCCTTTTCTTGTCTTCAGATGGGTGATTTAGCTCAACTGAGCCATATCCATGTACCACATACACAAATGCCACACAATACCACTCCACACAGAACTCACACACACATACACACATACATACAGCTCCCTACCTTGGCACACTACTCCTGCATCTTCACCATGCCCACAGTTATGGATGCCCCATCCACTGAAGGGACACCGGTTCAGGGATGACTCTGAGCCAGCACATCTCACATCATCCATCCAGATGGTTCCATTGCCATGACCAAACTCTGAATTGGTGGAAGCTCTAACTGTTCCATTATATCCTAGCTGTCTGCACACCACCTGAGATAAAGTGCATGTAGTGCATGTGTTCTTTCTTCCTCCCTCCCTCCCTCTCTCTCCCTCCATCTGTCTCCCTCCATTTCTCTCTATCCATCTCTCGCCCCCTTCCCTCACTCACAATAGCATCGTTGATGTCCCATAAGTCATCACACACTGTACCCCACACTCCATTGTGCTGCACTTCCACATGACCACTCCCGGGGGTGGGGCCTCCTACCAGACGGAGAGGAACTTCAGTGGCTGAATGAGAGGGGGAGGAGAGGGATTAAAGGGAAAAGAAACAATCACATAACAAGATAGATGAACAAAGCACATCAGTGGTAAGTATTTTAATCATTATTCAATGGATGCACCGTACTCAATTTAATAATGTACTAATAGTAAAATAATGATTTATAATGAAAGAAACACAAAATTATAATTACACTGCATCTAAATCTAAACCAGCACAACCATGGTAAAATTAATACTAGTGGCTCTACACCAGATACATGAATTAACAGGTAGTCCAATATATTCAGATATCAGTTAGTTTATCAAGGTTTCAAATTTTTGATTTTCTGTTAACTGTTAAAAGCCACTATGAAATCATTTTTGAACCTAAATTGACCCATCCATCCCAAGGTTATAGGCCACTAAATTAATAACTAGCCACACATTTCAATGGAAGTGTTACTTCCTATTCATGTCCTCAGAAAGATGATTTTGCTCAACTGAGCCATATCCATGTACCACACACACACACGCCACACACACATACATAAACACAACACAATACTACTCCACACACAACTCACACAAACACACACACCCATATACAGCTCACTACTTTGGCATTCCACTCCTGCATCTTCACCATGCCCACAGTTGTGGATGCCCCATCCATTGAAGGGACATTGGTTCAGGGATGTCTCTGTACCGGAACATCTCACATCATCCATCCAGATGGTTCCATTGCCTTGACCAAACTCTGCATTGGTGGAGGCTATAACTGTTCCATTATATCCCAGCTGTCTGCACACCACCTGAGATACAGTGCACGTAACAAAACAATTATATATGTATATGCACACGAGTTGTTTCTTCCTCCCTCCCTCCCTCCCTCTCTCCCTCTCTCACTCACAATAGCATCGTTTAAGTCCCAGGAGTCATCACACACTGTACCCCACACTCCATTGTGCTGCACTTCCACACGACCACTGCTGGGGGTGGAGCCTCCCACCAGACGTAGAGGAGCAGTAACTTCAGTGGCCAAATGAGAGGGGGAGGAGGGGGATATAAGGGAGAAGGTATAAGTACAATATAGGTGTACACTAAAACAAAGCACATCAGTGGTAAGTATTCTAATTGTTATTCAAACACTGCACCATACTCAATGGAACTTAATAATTTATCAATAGTAAAATCAATACTAGCGGCTCTGCACATCAATAATAGATACATGTATTAACAGGTGGTCCAATGCATTCAGATATCACCCTTTCTGGTTAGTTTATCAAGGTTTCAAATTATCGATTTTCTGTTAACTGTTAAGAGCCTCTTTTTATAACCTAAATTGGCCCATCACAACGCTATAGGCCACTAAATTTATAATTAGCCACACATATCTATGTTACTGTCCTTTTCTTGTCTTCAAAAGGGTGATTTTGCTCAACTGAGCCATATTCATGTACCACACACACACACACCCCACACAATACCACTCACACACTACCCGCACACACATACACACATATATATTCAGCTCCCTACCTTGGCACACTACTCCTGCATCTTCACCATGTCCACAGTTGTGGATACCCCATCCACTGAAGGGACATTGGTTCAGGGATGACTCTGAGCCAGCACATCTCACATTATCCATCCAGATGGTTCCATTGCCTCGACCAAACTCAGCATTTGTGGAAGCTCTAACTGTTCCATTATATCCCAGCTGTCTGCACACCACCTGAGATAAAAGTGCACGTAGCGCATGAGTTCTTTCTTCCTCCCTCCATTTTTTCTCTCTCCATCTCTCTCCCTATTCTCTCACTCACATAGGCATCGTTGATGTCCCAGGAGTCATCACACACTGTACCCCACACTCCATTGTGCTGCACCTCCACACGACCACTGCTGGGGGTGGAGCCTCCTACCAGACGTAGAGGAGCAGTAACTTCAGACGCTGAATGAGAAGAGAGGAAGGAATATAAGGGAGAAGAAACAAGTACAATATAGATGTACACTAACAGAAAGCACATCAGTCTAAGTATTTTTATTTTTATTCAAACGATGCAATGGAACTTAATCGGAACGTACGCGAGTAGGTTCCATATAGGAATCCTGCAGTATCATGAATGTCATTAAAAAGCGTCACTCGCATCTAGCGGGACGGTCAAGAGTCGGGTCACTTCGCTCTTAGTGGCAATCGTGGGATATAAAAAAGGAGGACAGTCCTGCGTTGTATCTGTGTCATAACTTCAGGGCTGTGGGAAGCCATTAAGGATTGGACCGATGAGGGGGCGGAAAAAGGTCCTCCATCGGGCCGGATCTGGGGCGGAACCCTATCCGCTTTGCAACTTTCGCACTTTATAAGTCACAAACATAGAATAATTGCATAGAAATATAGTGGAAAGTAAATACAGGGCCGTAGCAATGAAAGACAAAGTGATCCAGCTAATACAGTAGTTCACTGCAAAATAGGTTGTCACATCTCAACTAGAAAGGTGACGGGTTGTTATATGTAGTTGAAAAAAATATATCATGCTACTACACTACAATGTGAACAGATTGTCACTAGTGCAGAGGTATACACATTGCCGACTTGTCTTTCTGGTCACTATGTATGTGCTGAATAAGATATGATGTCTTATGTCAAGGTGCAATGTGATGTCAAAGCACACAAAGGCTACAATACAGCCCATGATATGTGTATTCATGTGTGCTGTATTCTGTGTATGTGCACTGTTTGGCATTCAAGACTCATTTTGTTTTGGCAGGCAACTGTCAGGCATTGTGTGTGTAGCATGGCACCAAGTGAAGAGAATTGTTCTTAGTGTACTAATGTAATGACCAGTGTACTCGTGAGGTAAAGAATTAAAACTTTAATGAGCACAAAGCATGTATATGGTTGAGTGGCCAAAAGTAGGCAACAATGAGTGAGTGTAGGGACTCATGACACCCCCGCCTGCACAGGATAATACATGTATTTCTGATCAAACAGATTTACATGGGGGACCTATTCCCTTGGCTATATAACAGCAGACATGTCAGAACTGTTATTGTCTGTTCCAATTGGATTTGACATACTAACTCCATTATGCACTGTTATAATATAGGGGATTACCAGCTAAACCACATGTCATTGAGGATTGCTTGCCTCAGCTTGCTACAGGTGTTAAATCAACACCTGTAGCTGTTGACAATGCTTCAGCGGCGACGGAACCGTGGCCGCCGAAGCCGCGATGGCGGCTCCACTTTTTGTACCGATGATTAGTTATTCACGATTGATTGAATTTTCACAGCAGTTAAATCGCTGGCGTGGAGGTATATAAACACTATGAGTGATAATCATTTCAGCTTAATAGTTATACTGTATACCTGCTGCTCTCCACGTTTCTTAAAAAGATGGCTTCAAGTTCGGCGATTGCAAGTTGTATTCCTGATAAACTACATCAACATAGAAGGAAGGTATACTCTACATTGTGTTGCGATGTACCTAAGGGACCTCACCCACATCAAAAGAGTACTTGTTTCACATATTTGCACGTTAGTATCGCTGATTTTGGTCCTGCCTGCAACAAATGCTACAAGCGAACGTGCGAAGAATTTGTACTATGACGCAAAGTGCGGTTGAAAATGTAATGCTACGATTTTATTTTCAGAGCATAGGCTTACCTTGTTTGGAAAGTTTAGTTGCAGTGAGTGATGTGTACTAGAGTGTAAACTCACTCTTGTGGGATATTCATATTATACTTATTCATATTACTAATCCCCATACTGGCGGCTACACTTTTTAATTCCTTCCGTCGCCGCTGTGCTTCAACTATAGCTTGCTATAGTTAGCTTCTCTGACAACTTCCTGTCATGTTGCGATAATGGCTCCGGTTCAGGAGCCATGGGTTCATCTTCCTCGCCGCTGCTGTCTCCATATAATCAATGTACATTATTATTGATTTTTAATTAGAACGCATGTCTCATTCACAGAGAAACTACTTATATTTATGCGCACGCGCGCGTTATTAACTTATTGAGAACTATCGTTTCATCCCCCTGACGACATGTTTTGCAAATGCATAAGTGTTAATCTACTCAGAATCCCTGTGCATGATTAGGAAAAAAGGCAAGGAAACAAGTAAAAATTTCTCTTTGAGAAGTAGAATGGGATGTAGGATTGGCATTGGTGGTGTAAAAAGCAACGAAACAAGACCAATTATGGATTGGTACCAGAATACAACAAGACGGTCCTACATTTAGCAAGTTGAAATTCATGGTTCTTGGCTAAATGAATGTAGGACCGTCTTGTTGTATTCTGGTACCAATCCATAATAGGTCTTGTTTCGTTGCTTTCTACACCACCAATGCCAATCCTACATCCCACTCTATTTCTCAAAGAGAAATTTTTAAAATTTACTTGTACATATTAGAACAACATCTGTAACTGATTCAAGCCTTGATGTACCTGGAACATTCACTCTGCTAAAATTAATGTTTAATACCAAACTAGGTATCTAGGGGGTAGTAGTGCTATGTCATAACAATAGGGATGTATTATACAACTGTAAATACATATGCTTGATGCAGCTCCAGAGGCTGCCTAGCTCTCTATAAACACAAGCCAAGACAGGGCACAACAAATACTGTTGAATTGACGTGAAAATTTGTCACCTGCATGATGAATGTGAGTGCATCGTGCAGATTGACAAGAGCATTAAATGTTGGGGTCTATTGTACTTTTAAGGCTTAATAGCACACCCATAATTAATTAGCTGGCCTGGTGAACCACTAGCTCCCTTTCCACTAGCATGCTTCAGTTGTGGACATAAAGTGTTACAAACCCCGTGTATAAGCATAGCATCATATTTACTGGTCAATGACAATTAATATCCATTAACCTCTTACTCTTAGCTATTAATGAAGTAAGACAACCATTTGATCCTAGGATTTGAAGTCATTGCTTGCAGGCGATGCACTATTAGCTGGGCTTTGGGGATACATGGCTGCATCCTCCTCAGAGAGAAATGCCACACTATGCAAGGCCTGAATACTTGTATATGTTGTCCTTTTTGCTTGCTCTCTTATAAGGCATGCGTTTTCACACCTTGCAATGCAGCTGAACGTGTTAGAAATGGTACTCCATTGTACGTGTCATGATTATTCATAGAAAACAGGCAGCCCTTTCAGGCCGAAAACAGCCGGCCGCACTTATAGTGGACGACATAAACCAACTACTTGAAGCTTTCACATTGCCTGTTGGCAGCTACATGCAATTCGCGCATCTTTCATACCTATTCGATCGTGCCGTACCTCATATGCCTATGAAAACGTGGCGCGTGTATAAATTGGAAAGCGTAATTTATCGTTTCAGGTGTGTGTCTTGAAGCCAGATGATTGCTGGTACTACTGCATATGTTTATAATAACACCAGATGTAAGCCTCTTGCAAGGCACATCGCTGAACGTATGGTGTCGATAATGAGGTTAACCGCCATGATTTCTATACCGTAACGCTCTAATTATCAAACTAAATGTCCAGGCGTGAGTGCACAAGTGCGGGACCCCCAAAAGCTTCCGCGGGAGGGGCACCCCCTGCCCCTCCCCCTTTTGATTATTCATGTTGGACCCCCCCCCCCCCCCCCCCCCTTCCAAAATTCCTGTATCCGCCCCTGCTGACCAAGGGTACGTTACAGTAAGTTTATTGTGGTGCATGTTTATCTGACAATTTTGTACAGCTTCTCAGATTACGAGCAGAAGATAATGAAGGCTTGCACAAATTCTTGAATAAAAAACAGGATAAATTCACAAGCCCAGACATACAGAATGAAATTTTGGAGATAATGTCTTTGACTATTCTAAGAAGCATATGTGGTGAGTTGACTGGTAAGTGGTACTCAATTATGGTTGACGAATGTACAGATGCATCCAATACTGAACAAATGGTATTTTGCTTACGTTACGTTGATGATAATCTTGAAGTACATGAGGATACATTAGGTTTCTACAATTTGGAACGTACCGATGCAGCCTACATCATGACTGTATTGCAGGATACATTGTTGCGCTTTAATTTACACATCAGCAACTGTCGTGGTCAATGCTACGACGGTGCTGGTAATATGGCAGGTGTGCGATCAGGTGTTGCAACAAGAATTACTGGTTGTGAAAAAAGGGCCCTATTTTCACATTGCTATGGTCATAGCTTGAATCTTGCAACTCAAGATACCTTGAAAGCTATAAAAATCATAGGAGACTGTCTGGATACAGTTTATGAGATTACCAAACTAATTAAGAAATCGCCAAAGCGAGAAGGAATTTTTAACTCCATTAAGGATGACATCTCGAATGATAGTCCTGGCATTCGTGTTTTGTGTCCAACTAGATGGACTGTGAAGGCAGAAGCATTGGCTTCAGTATCTGAAAACTACAGAGTGCTTCAACTTACATGGGAGTCAGCTAAAAATGCAACAACTGACACTGAAATGAAAGCAAGAATACTTGGAGTTGCTTCTCAGATGGAGAAATTTGACTTCTTCTTTGCTCTTGAATTAGGTAGAAAGATTCTGTGTATGGCTGATAATCTATCACGCTCACTTCAAGCAAAACTTATGTCTGCATGCGAAGGGCAGAAACTTGTACAACTAACACTATCAGTGTTAATGTCATTAAGAACAGATGAGCAATTCAGTTTATTCTGGCAATATGTTGAAAAGCGGCGATCCATAAATGATTTTGTGTGCCCTCCTGAAGTTCCTCGTCATAGAAAAGTCCCTCGACGATTTGAAGTAGGAAGCAGTGTATCTGAACAGCAAAACATTTCTCCAGAGGATCACTACCGCCATATTTATTTCCAGGCATTAGATACAGCTTCAACAACGATAACCGATAGGTTCAATCAGCGAGGGTATCAGATGTTACAGAAGTTGGAGTCTGTATTAATTTTGGATGATGGTAGTAAGCAGCCACTTATCCAAGAGATAATAGAATTTTATGGTTCAGATTTTGATAGTGCTGACAGACTTACGACGCAGTTACGCATTTTGACATCAAGTTCGGGCATTGAGAGGCTTAACTTGCAGTCAATTATTACGTACATTAAAACATTGACACATGAACAAAAGGAATACTTTTCAGAAGTGACTAAGATTCTCAAACTTATTCTACTCATACCTGCGACTAACGCGACTTCTGAAAGAAGTTTCAGTGCTCTTAGGAGGTTAAAAACATGGCTTCGCACCACAATGAGCCAGCAAAGAGTTAACTGGTGCATGATTCTGCATGTGCACAAAGATCGTACAGATAAACTGTCAATCACTGACATAGCAGATGAGTTTATCGGAAGAAACCAAAGCAGAATTGATATGTTTGGTTTATCTAAGTAATAATGCTACATGTACATGTATATACCTAGAGTGGAGATATCGAACGCTGCATTTTTTTGAAAATGTGCCTGTCGTGTCCTTTAATGCTATTTGTAATGTAATTGATTATGTTATATGGTTATGGCGTGGCGCAAATGCAATGCACGAGTGTCGCATTGCCGCATGCGTCTGTATATAGTCTTTCTGCAACTCGTATCCTATGTCTTGTTTACGTCACGTCATCGATATTACGTAGCGAACACTGATATGGTCCATATCAGTAATCGCTACGTGATATTTACTTCCGACGATAAGTGAACATTATCTAGCGACTACTGATATGGACCATATCAGTGTTCGCTAGATGACGTGCGTAAACAATGACGTAATACAAGGTGCAGAAGATCTATTAAAAAGCTTCAACTGACTATTACTAACTTCTAATAACTTAGCAGCAAATATTTGTGGGGGCTAAAGCCCCCCCTGCCCCCCCCTTGTCTACGCCCTTGTATCGGGCCTGAAGCGGACAGCACCCCCCCGCTTTTCGTATCGGGCTTGAAGCGGACAGCCCCCCGCTTTTCGTATCGGGCCTGAAGCGGACAGCACCCCCCCGCTTTTCGTATCGGGCTTGAAGCGGACAGCCCCCCGCTTTTCGTATCGGGCCTGAAGCGGACAGCACCCCCCCCCCCCCCCCCGCTTTTCGTGTCGTGTCTAAAGCGGACAGCACCCCCACCCCCCGCATTTCGTATCGCGGGTCTTAACCCCCCATTTTGGAAAACCCTGTATCCGCCCCTGCCGTTATTATCTTTCGCTTTGTCGGCCATGAAGCACGTGTCATATACCGCAAATTTAATTACTCATACTCAATAATAGAAGTGGGGGGGAGCTATAGTCCCCCCCCCTTCCTACGCCTAATAAACGTACCTTTGGGTGGTCGTTTTGTTGTTCCTTTTGGTACCGCGCTTGACATACGTTTGGCAGATCTGGCAGCATCTTTCCACTTTTAGATGCTCGAGTGGAATCAGAATCGCTGTTATTTTATACTGGTGCGTAATGAACATTGTGATAGCTGATGTAATGTGCTATTTGTAGATCAACACCAAATAAGGTACTACTAGCTTCAGCTAATTGCCCGATATGTTAGGCGTCTAACAGACACATGAAGATAACACGCGGACGCATCCTGAAACGATTGGTACACATGGCGTGCTTTACAAACGTTCCTGTCGTGAGTTATGGTATCCAGAAGAAGAAGACGACGACGACGACGACGGAGGAGAAATTTTAGGTGGGACTGGGTAGGGACGATGGGGCGAGTATTTTTGTTCTCTAAAAGTACACCGTTTTATGACATATATAACGCAGAACTGTTCTCCTTTTAATTGCTCGATTGCCACTAAGAGCGAAGTGACCCGACTCATGGCTGTCACGCTAGGCGCGAGTGACGTTTTTAATGACATTCATGATACTGCAGGATTCCTATATGGAACCTACTCGCGTAGGTTCTGATAATAGGCTTAGGGTGCATGTATTATATGATTTCGCTTTTGTAACCTTTATCAACCTTTGGTCCTGGAGGTAGCTTGGAAACTAGTATAATATTTTAATGGTACAGCTCTCACAGATTCAAAAATAAATCTGTCATGATCGCGCAAGTTGACGTTTTTGCTACCTGGGTCTGTAAGTTTCAAGAACTAAATACAATACCAAATCCGCCAGAAAAATTTAGGAAACAAGTAATAAAAACATTCTCTTTATGTGAAGGTTGGTGGTATATAAGAATCAAAGGTGATGGTGGTATAAAAAGCAAGGGAACAAGGCTTCTGATTGAATAGGAAAAATGAAATAGACCTATACTAGCGCGCACATTTAAATACGACATCATGCTGCTAATACAGGTCTATTTTCATTTTTCCTTTTCAATCAGAAGCCTTGTTCCCTTGCATTTTACACTACCATCACCTTTGATTCCTATATGCCACCAACCTTCTTATATAGAGAATGTTTTTATTACTTGCTAATGATCTACCAATAGTAAAATCAATACTAGCGGCTCTACACATCAATAGTAGATGCATGTATTAACAGGTATTCAGATATCACCCTTTCTGGTTAGTTTATCAAGGTTTCAAATTATCGATTTTCTGTTAACTGGTTAACTGTTAAGAGCCTCTTTTTATAACCTAAATTGGCCCACATTGGTGCACATTGAGGTCGAAGGTGGATGGTTCCTACGAACAACAGGTATGCTATCTCCTTCACACACACATATACACACACCACAACATGACACAATACCACTCCACACACAACTCACACACACACATACATACAGCTCCCTACCTTGGCACACCACTCCTGCATCTTCACCATGCCCACAGTTGTGGATGCCCCATCCATTGAAGGGACATTGGTTCAGGGATGTCTCTGTACCGGAACATCTCACATCATCCATCCAGATGGTTCCATTCCCTTGACCAAACTCTGCATTGGTGGAGGCTATAACTGTTCCATTATATCCCAGCTGTCTGCACACCACCTGAGAGAAAAGTGCACTTAACAAAATATTTACTACTGATCAGGAGAAAGTAAGTGGAATGTAGGAAATGAACGTGGTGTAAATGGACAGAGGTGGGTCTAGGTGGCCCCCCCACCCACCTCCCCTCCCCGGGCCCAAAATAATTTTGCCGCGCACATTTTTTGAAAATGTAATAGTCCGAATTTAAACTTCAATTTGTGAGTGGGTCTGGCTACGTGACCTCTACGCAAACCTGGTGAAACTGAAGCATGAAATATTAACATATACGTTAACGTATGCGATAGCGACAAATTTCAACAAAGCGAACGGGAACCATCTGTGGCGTAGCGAGGGAGAGGGAATACGTCCCCGGGCGCAAGGAATAGGAGGTGCCGAAATTGACGAGAGATTATTAATTATCACGCCAGCGCAAATCCACGAAGTTCAACGAGTTTCGTACACCCCCCCCCCCCACACACACACTTTTCGTATGAGTTCTGAGCTGAAAATCATGTATCCGCCCCCGGTACGAATAGCGCAGCGTAAGGGTGAGTGGGGGGGGGGGGGGGTGGGGGGGGGCATTAGTGCATAATGGCATAATGTCCCCGGGCGCTCTGCGCCACTGGAAACCATTGTTACAAGCGATAGCACGTAAGGACATGCCCCGCTCCTTGTGAAATCATTATTAGATCCCCCTCCCCTTCCTGAAATCCTGGATCCGCCCCCTGGAGTAGGAAACTGCGCTCCACCCGCCCTCTCTCATCGGAGTGAGAGTCAGTGAATTGTGAGTAGGTAATACTCGTTATGTTTATCGAACGGCACCATAGCAATTGCTTCTCTTCGTAAAGAGCGCGGGCTGCACGCTTACTGTCGGCTTCACAAGTACATCTATTATACAAGTGATATAGGATTGGAAGGCAATAGTAGTGTAAAAAGGAGGGAAACAAGGGTCTAAAATTAAGGGGAAATGTTCCTATTTTTCGCACATAGATAAACAACGTATTGTCCTACACATACAGGACTATTACATTTTCTTTTATTTTAAATAGACTCTTGTTTCCTCGTCACTTATAGATTCAGCTATTAAAGCATAAAAAATTAAGTAACAGTGCAATTCACAGGAGGAGGAGAAGGAGGAGGAGGAGAAAGAGGAGGAGGAGGAGAATCAGAAGGAAAAGAAGGATGAAAATGGCGGAAAATATGATATATGCACATGCAGAGACCCAACATGCTATTACCAGCATTGATTTAGATACTGCGTTATTCTATCCCTTCATACTCACCATTAGATTCCCTCCATCCAGCCCTTCCCTAACTCCCTCTTCCCCTTCCTATCTCCCCCTTCCCTGCCTTCCTCTCCCCCTCTCCCTTTCCTCACTTCCTACATCTTTCCCACTCCTTTCTCTCCATTCCTCTCTCACCCACCCTCTCTCTCCCTTCTGCACTTTCTCCATATCTCTTACTCACAATAGCATCATTGATGTCCCAGGAGTCATCACACACTGTACCCCACACTCCATTGTGCTGCACTTCCACACGACCACTGCTGGAGGTGGAGCCTCCCACCAGACGTAGAGCTTCAGTGGCTGAATGAGGGAGGTGAAGAGGAGAGGGATGGAAGAGAAAGATGCACAGATTAGTATTGGTACTGTACACAATGCATGGATCTGAATTAATAATCCACCAATGGAATAAATTAATACATTAATAGATTAATAGATATAACAGGTGGTCTGAAATCAGTTTCATCATTTGTATCACTGCAGTCATAACCATACAATACTGCATACAATGCCCTTGATCGTGTCATGTGTATCTGCAGGTCTGTGTGTTGAGTCTGCCGTATACCTTCCATCGTTATTGATGGCAAAAATGGCAATTATGGTGCGTACCGCAAGTGATTAGCATGTGATACTAGCTAACCTAGGCGGTACACATTTCGTTGGTACACCAACCCTTATGTCATTAAATATTAGAATATTTAACAGACTTTCAACGTGTTAATTCCAAAGTGCTACCAATTTTTAAGAGAATTTGCATTCACTCGCAAGCAAACATTGTACATAATGCATAAGTTACATGAGCTTGACGTCAGTGCCTCCAATAGAAAGTGTCCGCCAACCAAGCTAGTATCACATGTTAATCATTTACCACCGTTTTCTATACATCGCATACTGCCGACAACGTACGAAGGTAACAATTTGTGAAATTAGAAACGACCTACAAATGCCTTCGTTGTGGTTACTACTGGATGTACTACCAGATTCCTCATCTCTTTGCGTAAAGGTCCATAGCTCTCTCCATAAATTCCCGTTCTCCGTACGCGCCCGCTCCACAGAATCATTCTCTTTAATCATTGCGCAACGTCAATATCACTACTTAAAACAAATCCCATACTGCACGGAGGGATACAGGGGGGGGGGGGGGGGGGGGGGGGGGACTGCTTAGCGGAAGAGTGGGAGGTACCCCGCTTTTCGTGTCGGGCCTGTAGCGACCCCGCGCCCACCACCAGTACAACAAATATCACGAAATGCTAATGCTCCACCCCTTTCCAATCAAACGATATGGACCCGGCTCGATGCTTACCTTCAGTGTAACAGAAGGAGGCAACCCCAATAGCTATTCCGAGTAGAATGATGTGACTCAGTTTCAGTGGCTCTTCGCCGGCTCCTATTCCCATCATGATGTAGAATGAATCACTTTTCTTTCAAACTATGGGAAGTCCGGTGTCGCGCGCGCGCTGTGATTTAATAATTCATAATATACCCCACGCTAATGGTGCCACGTGATCTACGGCATCTCGATCACATGCAAGCGCATGCGTGCCTGTCAAGAAATTGTGGACATCAGTCGATTGATACGAAAATTCTGATTTCCCCGTAAAACACTTTAGACGTTAATAAAACAGCTAATTAATAGTTTAAATATTTTTCGCCTGGTAATAAATTAATTGAACCAGCTATATCCCTGTCGCATAAGTGCATCGTTCTGATGACCACGACGCAGCGCTACCATCGATCTACTCGCTTAACTTGATTTCGAAGACAATTCTAATCTTGGCAGTGCATGCGCTCCTTTTGAAGTTAATTACACAAGGACCATTGTACGAGCCGTTTATTCATATCTGCTTTCTGTGATCACATGGAAAGTTCGATTTTTCTTTAGAATTCACTATTGGCACACACAATAAGAACCACACACAAACACACGCTGTTAAGTCCACAAACAAACACAGACACAAACACACACACATACACACACTGTTCAGTCCTCATCAGGCACTTTGCTGCACACATGTACCCATCCCACACTAAACACACACTGTTCAGTCCACTACACACCCAACAGTGCAGTTTCTAGTCCAAAAAATACACAAGCACACACACATTGTTCAATCCTCCTTAGACACATACATGCACAACACGATACACTTTTCAGTCCATACACTACCATGCACACTGCAGTCCACCACACTAAACACTGTTCAATACATTTACGCACACACACGCACACATATGCATACTAGAGACATACCGACATGCAGAAACATAGCAATACACCACCTACACACCAGGACGGAGTACAACACCTACAAATCAAGGGCACACCTACACACCAGGGACATACCAAAGCACCATGCAGGGACACACCCACACATAGGGACCCTCCTGCATACCAAGTATACATGGAAACAACTACATTGTAGAGACACACCACCTATACACTCCAAACCTACACACCAAAGGGCACACCTTCCACACAGGGACACATGCATTTACATACCAGGGACACACCTACACACAGGAACACACCTACACATCAGGGACACACCTACATACTAGGAACATACCTACCCACTACACCTGAACAATGTGTGTGTGAACTGGATTGTGTGTGCATAGTGTGTAGATGGTTGCATGTATGCGTGGACTGAACTGTGTGTGTGGATGTGTGCATGTGTGCAGTGAAGTATGAGGATGGTGTGTGTGTGGTCAGGACTAAACAGTGTGTGTTGTATGGTGTGGTGTGTGCGGATTGAATTGAGTAACAGTCCGTGCGTGGATGTGTGCGGGCTGTTTTGATTGTGGTGTGTGAACTGAACATGTACAGTGCAGGTGTTTGAGTGTGTGTGTGTGTGTGTGTGTGTGTGTGAATGCAATCACGGAATGCAGACGTACATGTAGAACTGAATCTTTAAAACTGCTAACCTTTGTTGTACAATATCTTTCGATGCGATCGTTAACTGGGGCCCGAGACTATCTCAGTTACATATACTAGTATACCGGTACTCTCTCCCTAGACTCGTTTTTAGGGTCTAGAACCGAGAGACGGGTCATGGGGAATAAAATGTTACCGGTACATGTGAACTCGCCCGTATATGGGCATACTTGGTCAGGTCCATAACAGTAGGTACGGGTATATATTTTTCAACCGCAATATTTTGCACCAAGTTTGGTACTGCCTTATAGAGCAAATTAAATGAATTACAATGATATGTGAAACGTGTAATTTGCGTAAGTAGCGACAAAGTTATAGCGATCCAAACATTGGATTTTGCGGCAATGGCAGTTGCGCATAAAAAATTGTGACGGTTTTTGTTCTCTTCGCTATAGCAACTACAGTCAATAATATAATCACACCAAACTTTTTTTACAAGTCTTGCACACACATAAGAAGCATAGAATAGTGTTATACATCAATTTCACTAATGTATAAATCATCTGTAATATAGTCAACTAAGAATTCATATAGAGTCATTGAAACATCATCTCCATCTTGACTGCTTCCTTGTTTCCAATAAGTAGCAGTTACCTTATAAACTTTAGATAACTTTACTGCTACAATTTTACCTTGGTTTATAATACATATTCTTCGTTAACAAACCATAAGTGGAGCCCATCAATCACTTCTGGATTGGCAAGAATTGCATTTGTAATATTTATGTGGGATTCATCCATCTCTGGAAACTCTATACACAATTCTGCATTGCCTTCTGCAACACTCTGAATTTTCTTCTGTAACTTTCTTCGATAACTGCTATCTTTTTTCTGGTTTCTTTCCAACAGCCGTTTATCCTGCTCCTTAAGGAAACAAGGGTGTAATAGTAATGGAAAATGTCATAGTCCTATATTTAGTCCCGTTTGTAGCATATACTATGTTCGTGTGCTAAATATAGGACTATGACATTTTCCCTTACTATTACAGACCCTTGTTTCCTTGCTTTTTACACCACCATTGTATTCAAGTCCTTCTCATCTTGTTTCATTCATTTTTTCTTTGTTCGTGCACATTGATCCGTAATGTTCAGCCACCAATGCCATATTGTAAATAAAGCTTAGTAAGCTAGAGTGGGTAGCTACATTTACATCTTTGAATAACTTTATCGGTTTACTCTTTCGATGGCCTCGTTTGGTTTTGCAGGGTACGCTTTGCTATTCCGTACTGCACTCTCTTCGCCAAGCGAGCAGATTCAGGACTCTACCAATAACGTGGCCTTTTAGCGGACCGTTTCTTCTCGGGTCTCCTTGATGCCACCATTATTACTTTAAGATATCAAAACTGTTATCAAATTATGCGTCTAACATATACCGTATAGTTGATTGGTTACCAAAATTAAACATCGGCTATTTTATAGATAGTGGCTCTTCCAGCCTATTCTGAAGTTATTGGTGAAATTTTCATTGTTTAAAAGTGTTCCTATCCCGAGTTATGCGTTGCCAAGAAGAAGAAGAAGAAGGAGACCATGTTCCGGGACTGGGTACGAGGGCGGGCAGTACCCTTTTGTTCTCTACAACCGCGCGGTTCTGTGACATAAAACAAATCTGCTCACTTTTGACTTCTAGTTCGATTGCTATAACAAGCATAACGATCCGATTGTCGGGAGTCTGTATTTTTAATGAGATTCATAGCCGGGTCAAATCCTATATGGAAGTTTGTAGCGAAACTTCCGATAGGAAGGAGTTTACACTCGCGGGATATTGCATGATGGCTTCAGAAACTTCCGATAGGAAGGAGTTTCCACTCGCGGGATATTGCATGATGGCTTCAAAAACTTCCGATAGGAAGGAATTTCCACTCGCGGAATATTGCATGATGGCTTCAGAAACTTCCCAAGAACGTAGCCAGGCAAGGAAAAGGGGGGGGGTTCGAAAAAGAAAAAAGTGGACCCAAAGTGGGCGTTGGTCACCAAAAGGGGAGGGTGCGGGAGGGGATGTGCCCCCTCCCGCGCTTCGCGCGGAAGCTTTTGAAAACATTGATTTGGCAACACAAAGGAATTAATAGTTTGCAGACACATGTATACATGTACCAAAACACTCATAACCGAAAAATAAACAAGATGAGCAATTCAATTTCATGCGACCTTCCAAGGTGAGCTACTTGATATGAAAAGAGAAGAAGAGGCTAAACGTAACATGTCGTTTTGCTATGCAATCTAAACCGATCTTCGCTTTAAAAAATAAATAAGGCTTCTGATTTAATGGCTGCTTAATCATATGTGAATTAATGGCACATGAAAAATACTACATATTTAGGCAGATTATACATTTATATAACACAATTAATTAGTATACAGTGACAGAGTGTTTTATTAACAGAATTCAAGGGCGGATAATAAAGTCAATTTCAATCTTCCTTGGGTGCAAATGGGCATAGCGTGTAACAATTTCATCTAAGCACTTGCATCTGCGAGTCCGACTGAAGGAGTGGACTGTTCACTGTGTTGCCCATCACCTGTTGCCTTACGCTTCGCATTTGGCAAAAAGGCATCGACAAGATACAGCGGCTCGTTCACGCTCTCTTTTCTTTTGTTGGGAGCTACCCGGCATAGTCGATCGGCCCAGCGATTATTAATGCGACGGCGTATAGATTAATTATTAAACCGGCGCAAATTGCTTTTAATTATTGAGACGTTAATTTGATAATTAAAATAATAAATACAGGTTAACCATTACGTTATGTTGTACGTTATTAGTCAGTGAAGTCTAATCCTAAATCCACCTTAGATAGCTGCCTGCACGGCGGCACCGTAGTACTTCCACGTAAGCGGGTGCAGGACCTTTATCCTCTGAGGGGGGGTTCGTTCGAACCCCCCGAACCCCCCCTGGCTACGGGCCTGCTTCCTGTTTCTTCGCAGAATCCGGCCGTCCACGTCTATTATGTAGGATCTGCCAGACAGCCTGTCGACACATATTCCGCGATTCCACTGCGTCTTCCTGGCCAACATGTCTTGGACCAATACTGGTTGCCCCACTTGCAGTGGTAGGTGATCTCTACAGGAGTTCACCCGATTTTGGATTACTTCCTGCCGGTGTATTTTCTTATTCTGCATGTTCTCCTGTACCTCAGGCAACAGCTTGTTAGTTGCCATAGGGATGGCCCCCCTAGCTCTCCGTGCCAGGCCAGGAACCGTTGGCTTGGGCTTGCGTCTAATCAGTAGGTGTGCTACGCCATTCCAATAGAGCCCCAAAGGGGTCTTTACTTCTCAGCAACCGTTTTGCTATCTTCACAGCTGATTCAGCCTTTCAGTTGGTCTGACTATTACAGGGTGACTACATATTGCGTAGGAATTTCCAGCTTTTTGCGAAGCCTCTGAACTCCCAGGCTATGAACAAGGGGCCCCCATCTGTTTGCACTACCACCGGTATTCCATATTGTGCGAACTGCTCTTTAATGGCATCCAACACTCAGTGGCCACTGTCGATTTGGGACTGGAGATCTCAAAGTAGTCCGTCAGATAGTCTACAATGAGTAGATAGTACTTGCTCTTAAATCTGAACAGGTCCATTCCAACTTTTTCCCAAGGTTTCTGAGGAATGCTGTGTGCCAAGTGCTTCTTCTTCGGCAGTGCTGGAGAGCCCATTTCACAAATTCTGCATTGAGAGCACACTCTTTTTACATCTTCTGTCATCCCAGGCCAATAAACCAAGTCCCTTGCTCTTCTCAATGTCGATTCTATACCTTGATGACTCACATGCAGTCTTTGTATAATCTGTCCTCTCAGTTCTGTGGAAACAGCAACCTGTCCCCCCTTATAGATATCCCCATCTTGGACTGTTATAAAGTATCGAACATTTCACTAAAGTCTGGATAGTGGGGGCACCTGTGAAATGTTGGACGGCTGCTATCAGGTGGTGGTTGCATGGGGTCGGGGTGGACATCTTAGGTGGATCCTGTGTGTTATCTGCTCAGAGAAAGCTCTGATCCCTCCCCCCCCCCCCCCCCCCCCCCCAATCCCCTGCTGTTACATGTAGACATGGAGGTGCTTGTTAAAACCTCACTCTTTTCATCAGGCACACATGAGATTATCAGTTGAGATGAGCAATGGCCTAACACCTGATCATAGCCAGCAGATATGTCCTCGTAGCAAGTTAGGAGAATGGTTTGTCTGCTGCTTTCAACATATAGATTCTCCCTCTACACCTGCCATCTAGATGCAATTAGCCTGACAGAAGGGACAGCTGTAGTCATGCAAACATGCAGCTAATGACCCAAAGTGTGAGGTGTTGGTGGGTGGAGCAGTCGTGGGGTAGGGAGGCTAAAGGGTCATTTTCCCCGCTATAACTTCACTCCTCACAGTACGTGAAAAGCAAAGGCAGCAGCTGACGCTATAACTAGGTAAGTGGGCAGCCTATCCTCTCTAGAGTCGTAAGGCCACTATAATTACTTATGAACATGTATCATGTGGTGTATTTTGTATCATCAGAGATAATATATAGAGGGATTGGAAACGGGACCAATCAACACTAATTAACGCGGCCGATCCTAAGCACGAAGCCATGCATATGACAGTAGCTTAGCCAGATAGAGAAGATACATGAATAGACTACAGAACAAAACATAACATGATTACGACAGTTGCTTTCTGAGGCCCTTAGACTTCTGCAAAGTCTTTTTGTTGTGAGCTTTGAATTCTTCACTGTTAGGTCAGAGACTGCGTCACTGTCACAATGAAATTGGGATCTCATTGGTTGGGGAGAACATTGTACCAAACTAAGACCAGTAGATACTTGCATAGCCAGGTTGCAACGTGGGATGGAAACCATGAGACTTAAGGGTTTTCTCTTTTTTTGGTCCGTGTACTTATGCCGTCTTCCAATTCTGATTTTCCTTCTATCCATCCTACAAAAAAGCGCATACATGTAGTATGAAGGGATGAAAGTAATAAAACAGCTACGAAAGCATATGTCATCATAAAGGATAGTTTTTAATAGAATTGGCCATGGTTATACACAGCTGCACTTTTTCCACCAACTGACACGGGAAGCGCTATTTAATTTATTGTTACAACTTACTACTGGTATACTGCCATAATAGCACGCTTTAAAGCCTTGAAGTTGCAACCATTACACTCTGCAACCTTTCACGTTTATAGATCTTTAAACAGAGTACAGTTACATCGCCGAGTATTGTCAATATCCCGTGGGCAAATTAGGAGGTCAAGGCGCACGTATCTCTATAACCAATCAACCTGTGGATTTCATGTCTAGAACATTACACAATATATCCCAAAAGAAGCATTTTAAGCACAGAAGCAAGTATATAGTCAGCGTAGTTGCGCGGGGGGGAAAAAATCGGCCATTTTTTATGGTTAATCACATTTTTCTGACACCCACCCAACAAATAAAAAAATTGGACTAATACAAATGACATCTACATACATCAACTAATTTTTTGATAAGGTCTATTGAACTAATGGACTTACCTTCAGATACTTGTAAGTAAAATCCTCCCGATACCTCTGCAGATTTCCTCCCCTTTTCACAAGTTTTGAGGTGTGACTATCACTACCTCGCATGAGCCGCGCAACTGAATGGCGCACGTGATCCGTTTCCAATCCCTCTTTATATTATCTCTGGTATCATATAACACCATTTTATGGTCCTGTTGGTCTTCAACAGTCCTGCATGGAGGCGGAGAGACTGAAGGAACTACTTCCTCCCCCCACCCCCCCCTCCCCGTCCCCCCATAAGGGAGCTCTGGCAGTGGTGATGATGAGGGCCAATCAGGTAGCGCTTGTGGTGGAGAGGAAGCCTGCGTTATCGAAGGGTATCGTTGGAGTATTGACGATGGATAATTCTTTTTAGAGCCACCGCTTTTGATGTGAACAAAATGACTTTTCTATGTCCAACGTTTTTGAAAATTGAATTGATTCCGTTGTTCAGGTACACACTAATGCCAGCCGATTTGGGATATGGTCTAGAGAAGGTGACTAGCGCTTGGATAATTATATTTCAATCAGACGCTCTGGTGCAGCGGCGGATCCGGGGGGGGGCACTCGGGGCACGTGCCCCCCCCCCCCCCCCCCTTCATTTATAAATTCATAACTTTTCGGGCCGCATTTTATAAGATAGCTGCACGATTGCGCTGTCTATTGATATCCGCACGCGTGAACTCTACTACTGTACTATATCCCGGGCCCCCCGATACGCGATCATACTCCCCCCGCCCTTCGTGTCGGGCCAGAAACCGACAGCACCCCACCCCCCCCCCCCCCCCCGCTCTTCGTTTTGGGCCAGAATCCGACAGCACCCCCCCCCCCCCCCCCCCCCCGCTCCTCGTATCGGGCCATAAACCGACAGCACCCCCCCCCCCCCTCCCCCCCCGCTTTTCGTATCGGGCCAGAAGCCGACCCCACCCCCAGCCACACCCACCATCCGTGCCCCCCCCCCCCCCCCCCCCCCCAAAACCTGTATCCGCCGCTGTGGTGGACATGGATGCAGAGAAGCAGGCAGATGGAAACTGTTTTTGTCCTTTGAAAAGTAAGTATATTAGAGTGTTACTAAGCACAGGCAACCTTTTTGTACAAACGGGTTGTGTGGAAGTTGTGGTATTGATAATTCTTTGTTGAGCCATTGGACTGTCATGTATATCTTTTTAGTACGTTTAGTTATAGTGGTAGCCAATGGTTGTGACGCACGAGGGTGGCATGCTTGTGAAGCATGGGGGTTGCATGCTTGTGAAGCATGGGGATAGCATGTTTGTGAAGCATGGCCTGGGGATAGCATGCTTGTGACACACGAGGTTAGCACACTTGTAATGCATGGGGTAGCATGCTTGTGACACATGGGGGTAGCACACTTGTGACACTTGGGGGTAGCACACTTGTGACACATGGGGTAGCACGCTTGTGATGCTTGGGGGTAACATGGTTTTGATGCATGGGGGTAGCACACTTGTGACACATGGGGGTAGCATGTTTGTAACGCATGGGGTAGCACGCTTGTGATGCTTGGGGGTAACATGGTTTTGACGCATGGGGGTAGCATGCTTGTGACACATGGGGGTAGCACACTTGTGACGCATGGGGGTAGCACACTTGTGACGCATGGGGGTAGCACACTTGTGATGCATGGGGGTAGCACACTTGTGACGCATGGGGGTAGCACACTTGTGATGCATGGGGGTAGCACACTTGTGACGCATGGGGGTAGCACACTTGTGATGCATGGGGGTAGCACACTTGTGACGCATGGGGGTAGCACACTTGTGACGCATGGGGGTAGCACACTTGTGACGCATGGGGGTAGCATGCTTGTGAAGTATGGGGGTAGCACACTTGTGACGCATGGGGTAGCACACGTGATGGATGGGGTAGCACACTTGTGACGCATGGGGTAGCACACTTGTGACGCATGGGGGTAGCACACTTGTGACGCATGGGTAGCACACTTGTGATGCATGGGGTAGCACACGTGATGCATGGGGGTAGCACACTTGTGACGCATGGGGGTAGCACACTTGTGACGCATGGGGTAGGACACTTGTGACGCATGGGGGTAGCACACTTGTGACGCATGGGGTAGCACACTTGTGACGCATGGGGTAGCACACGTGATGGATGGGGTAGCACACTTGTGACGCATGGGGTAGCACACTTGTGACGCATGGGGGTAGCACACTTGTGACGCATGGGGGTAGCACACTTGTGACGCATGGGGTAGCACACGTGATGCATGGGGTAGCACACTTGTGACGCATGGGGGTAGCACACTTGTGACGCATGGGGGTAGCACACTTGTGACGCATGGGGGTGGCACACTTGTGACACATGGGGGCAGCACACTTGTGACGCATGGGGGTAGCATGCTTGTGACGCATGGGGGTAGCACACTTGTGGCGCATGGGGGTAGCACACTTGTGACGAATGGGGGTAGCATGCTACCCCATGTGTCACACTTGTGACACATGGGGTAGCACGCTTGTGATGCTTGGGGTTAACATGGTTTTGATGCATGGGGGTAGCATGCTTGTGAAGTATGGGGGTAGCACAATTGTGACGCATGGGGGTAGCACACTTGTGACGCATGGGGGTAGCACACTTGTGACACATGGGGGTAGCACACTTGTGACACTTGGGGGTAGCACACTTGTGACACATGGGGGTAGCACACTTGTGACGCATGGGAGTAGCACACTTTTGATGCATGTGGTAGCATGCTTGTGACACATGGGGGTAGCACACTTGTGATGCATGGGGGTAGCACACTTGTGACGCATGGGGGTAGCACACTTGTGACGCATGGGGGTAGCACACTTGTGATGCATGGGGGTAGAACATGTGACGCATGGGGGTAGCTAGCCTCGTCCCCAGGCCGTCAATTAAAGTTTGGGAAAAAAGACGGCCTGGTCTCCATTGCAACTCCGTTAGTGCGCATGCGCTGGCCATTACCAGAAAAAGTGGTAATCGTATATTTCGCTTGTAAACCTTTCCGTAAACTAACTTGTTACTGGTCTGCCTCGTTCTAAGTGCCAGGCTTTTTCAATTAAAAACACATCGCGCACATGCATAAAATACATAGCTACGCGTAGTATGTGCAATACAATGTGTAGGAGACACAACACTGCCACTAATCCTGCAAGACTTTGACGTCGTTGCCATACTACGCGTAGCTATGTATTTTGTGCATGTGCGCGATGTGTTTTTAATTGAAAAAGCCTGGCACTTTGAACGAGGCAGACCGGTAACGAGTTAGTTTACGGAAAGGTTTACAAGCGAAATATACGATTACCACTTTTTCTGGTAATGGCCAGCGCATGCGCACTAACGGAGTTGCAATGGAGACCAGGCCGTCTTTTTTCCCAAACTTTAATTGACGGCCTGGGGACGAGGCTAGGGGGTAGCACACTTGTGACTCATGGGGGTAGCATGCTTGAGACACAAGGGGGTAGCATGCTTGTGACGCATGGGGGTAGCACACTTGTGATGCATGGGGGCAGCACACTTGAGATGCATGGGGGTAGCACACTTGTGACGCATGGGGGTAGCACACTTGTGATGCAGGAGGTAGCATGCTTGTGACGCATGGGGGTAGCATGCTTGTAACGCATGGGGGTAGCACACTGTGATGCATGGGGGCAGCACACTTGTGACGCATGGGGGTAGTATGCTTGTGACACATTTGTCTGCTGCACAACTAGGGATGATCTGGAAACATGTTACTGAAAATCCACCAGGCATTGTATCTGGATCAATGTGAAACAGATCTATTGAAATTGGTGGTAGCACTGGATTCTACTTCTTCTGAGGTGATATCACACTCAAAGGTCTATCATTTGATACATCCTTATCTCTGGGTTTCATGAATTTCAATTTCCTCTTCCAGGTCACGGGGAGCTGCTTGTTATTGTTGTGCGTGTACATGATTGTGGTTTGGCAAATTACATGCACACACAGGCACTTGGACTTCGTCATCATTTCCTGGTGGTACCTCAGGTTCTGGATCTACGTACATATAGTCTTCGGACATGGCAGGAAACTATCGTCACTACGACTCTTCAGCGCATCGTTGCACTATTCATATCTAACAGCAAAAACTTCCACCTCTCTATGTCGGTCTAAAACACACTCGTCTAGCCAAGCACTCGTTACACGCCTTACGCTTTGTCCTACGCACGCAATGCATGAGCGTCTACAGAACACCTGCTATGACATCTTCGTGCCCGCGTACAATCTTTCACACTGCGCTTGGATGAGATACCGATATATAAACAATAGACGATGGGTGATGTTTCTTGCATCTAAAACTGAGGACAATCACATCCTTAGTCTAAAAGTACCGTGCAGATTGGGATAATAGAATAAAACGCGGCTACTCGGGGGTATGTCGCCATGCCGCTCATAAGCGGCGTCCGCCGTACGAAGCACAATAATTTTGCCGCTTATAAGCGGTTAAACCGTTAAATCTTTGATATTCTAGCTAGGAAAGTTACAGCCCTAACACCATACCATTTTTTAAAAAAATGCGTGAGCATCTACAGAACACCTACTATGACATATGGCCCTGTTTTTGCAGTGTCATGTATGGCTCTTTCTCCAGTAAATCTATCTCAAAAAATGGCTGACCTTTCAACATGATAACCTACTTAAAGAATCATGAAAGAACCCTAACATTAAAAATCCATGTAGAGTGAGATTCATAGCTGTGAACTGTGAAGAATAAGTAACTCTTGTACCATAATGAATTATAAAAATCTCAACAATAACTAAATGCCGTGCTGTAAATGCAATGACAATGGAGCGCGTTGCAAGGGCTGTCCTTGTGCTGAGGGCAAGAAAGGTTGAATCGACTGCTACCCAGGAAGAAAAGGTAAGTGTGCTAATAACGTGTCGATTAGGCCTACAGCATCTCATACATCGTCGCAGCCGCCGCTCCATATCCTTTCGCCTTCATGCTCATCCGCTCAGGCGTCTGAACTCTCTCTCCTGTCTACGCCTTTTCTTCCTGCAGAGCATTATTCATTTCCCCATTTACCACTTCGCTCACCACAGCCAGCAGCGGTCCTTTCCCGCATACCTCCCTTGTTACCTCCCACCTCGTCTAGGCTTACTCGTTCTCGTGTACGGAATAGGACCCCTATTAGTTCCTCTTCCCCGCTACCCGAGCATCCTTTGACCGAACTCCCAGCTCTGAGACAGCTGCCACACACACAGCTGCCTCATTCACAGCTGTCAAGCTCACACTCTCATCCCCAGACCCAGTCCGCGTTTCCACCAGTGTCTAACCCACAACCATCACCCTCATCTTCCGCGCCGCTTGAACCTTCGCTGACCACACCACCTAAGTCCCCACTCGTGCCTCCCGCAAATGAATTATTGCCTCTTGCTACACCTCCTACTTCCCCAAAGCAGCTTCCCAGTCCTTCATCCAGAGCCTCTTCAAGGGCTTCCCACAGACATACATTTCTTTCACAGCCCACACTAGGTTTATCATCCATAGAAGAGCAGCATGATCACAGTCAGCCACCAATCCCTACTCTCACTCAGCCCAGTGTCCAGACAACTAGGCGGCAAAGGAGGAAGCAGTGTATCGTCGTAGGGTGCCCAGAATTGATTGCTCCCTCCATGTGGAAAGCTCATATGACGCTTCATGCCCAATGTGTACTGCCTGGTATTGTGCCAATCACCTGGCTGGAGGAGAATGACCTCCACATCTGCTGCGGTTGTGTTCAGCTGGTTTCCAACTCCAGGCTATCCGCACATTCCAAAAAGTGTGTAGGAGGAGCAGATGCTGCCCGAGGTTCAGAAGACACACCCATGCTTGTTGACAATCCACCTATCGACAATCCACCAGTAGAAGCCACAGCCCTCCACCAACCTGAACCAAGCCTCCCTACATTTGAGGAAGTGTGCCTCCTTAATCAGCCCACCTTACGCTTCATTCCTTCAAGATCCAGGCCCGCTTTTGCCCGAGCATTGTCATCAGCTTTAAGAAGTGTCATTCATGAGAACTCTGAAGATGCATCGCTTAAACTTTTTATGCTCCAAAGTGTGTTCTTCCTTCACATAGGTGCCAGGGACGTCATGACAAGCCTCCCCCAGTGGATACCTTGTGCAACATGGTGGACAGAGAATGACGTGGGCTCACTTTGGAACTTGGCCAAAGGCAGGGCAATCAGCCACATCCACCAAAGCACCTCTTCCATTCGCCAGTGCACTAGCAACATTGACAGGGTCATCTCTCTGGGCAGATCTGGCATGTTTGGGAAAGCTTGTCGGTTCCTGCAGTCAAGTGGTATTGCTCCCAACAATGAGAACACATGGCAACTTTTGAAAGCAAACACCCCAGCTGCCCTGCACCAGTAGTTCCAGCTGTCCTGGATACAGATGTTATTGTACTGCAGCCTGACTTTAACATCCTCTCTGTCCTGCGTTCATTTCCAAAAGATACTGCGGCTGGTCCCTCCGGCTTATGAGTCCAACACCTGCTTGATGTCGCTAGCATCCCTCTTCCCACTCCTATATGCACATCCCTTAGGTTAGTCATCAATATCCTGGCAGCAGGGAAGGCCCCCACTTTAGTGTCAAGGTTTCTGTCTGGGGGATCCTTAATCGCACTAAACAAGAACAAGGAGGGATGTGCACCTGACATACGGCCCATTGCTGTGGGGGAAACCTTACGAAGACTTGTTGGGAAATGCATGTGTGCTTTGTTGAAGGTCAAGGCAGCTGATTTCTTTCAGCCTCTGCAATTTGGTGTGGCATGTCGTGCAGGGGCAGAAAAAGTTACCCATGGGTTGAGGATCTGTATAGAGGAGCATTGGGGTGATGATGACTTTGTGGCATTCAAGGTAGACATGAAAAATGCTTTTAATGTTGTCTCCAGACAGGTGGTGGTGGATGAATGTGCCACGTTTTTCCCAGAACTTCTGCCATGGGTATCTTGGTGTTATGGGTCACATCCTTTGTTATGGCACCCCCTAGGTCAAATCAGTTCAGAGTCAGGGGTTCAACAGGGGGATCCACTGGGTCCCTTACTTTTTTCACTTGTCTTGCAGAAACTAATTTCCACTGTGGATGCTGATGATGAATGTGTGGACCTCCTCTACCAGGCATGGTATCTTGATGATGGTGTCTTAGCTGGAGACTGTCCAGCTGTGTCGCAGGCCATGCACATCATTGAAGAGATGGGACCTGCTCTGGGTCTGCACATCAACTTTGCCAAGTGTGAGCTCTTCAGCAGTAAAGGTAATACCTCTGTCCCACCAGCTGTAAAGTTCTCCCTTCTACCAAATATGGACATTCTTGGTGCTCCTGTTGGCGACTATTTACACTGTTCCAAATTTATTTCTGACAAGTGTGCTGAATCCAAGAAATTACTCTCAAGTCTGGTGGATGTGGCTGGAGTTGATCTCCAGGTGGCATTCACATTACTGCGCATGTGTGGAGGGTTTTTCAAAATGGTCCACATAACCAGGGTCACTCCTCCTAGTTGGCTTCTGATGCTCTAGTGTCCTTCGATGAAGATATGAGGCAGTGTTTTGTGCTCAGCTCAGCTATTGAGGTCTCAGATACGACCTGGAAACAGGCTCAGCTTAGTCTGAGGTTTGGGAGCTTAGGCATTCGTTCTCTCTCATGCCATGCTGCTGCTGCCTTCATTTCCTCACTTTCTTCATCAGGCCTGGGCAAATTGCACAATCTCCATCTTCAGCAGGTAGTTACAGACTATAACTCCAAAGTCGCCTCTCATAACGCAATCACGGTTGAGTCTGTCCTTGCTTCTCCCATTCCTCAGAGAGAGCTTTCCAGCAAGATTGATGAGGAGCAATTCAAATCTTTATTAGAAGCTTCCTCCCCAGCCAACAAGGCCCGACTGCTGTCTATATCAGCCCCTCATTCACCTTCATGGCTGTCAGTGGTCCCTTCCAAGGGCTTAGGTTTACATATGGAGCCCAATGAGTTCCAGATCGCGTTGAGGTGGTGGCTAGGTGAGGGTGTTGGTAGATCTGTGTGTCCCTTTTGTCCAGAGGTTGCCCTTGATCCCCTGGGTCACCATGCTGCAACATGCAGGCATGGGGGAGATGTGGTGGTTAGGCATAATCACTAGCGTGATGTCATTGTCGATTTCTGTCGGCGAGCTCATCTAAGTGTGACCGTGGAGAAGGGTCATGGTCTTACCAGGGACCACAACCACACCAGACCTGCTGATGTGCTCATTGCAGGTTGGGACTAAGCAAAGCCTGCAGCGTTTGACGTCACAGTAACGTCACCTCTCTGTCCAGCCATACTGAGGGATTCATGTCGAATGTCTGGTGCAGCTTCTACAGCAGCGGAGACCCGTAAGCTACTCAGCAACGGCCCCAAATGTCAAGAATTGGGGTGGACTTGCATTACCTTAGCGGTGGAGACCTTCTGCAACTGGGGTAAGGAGGCTCACCTCACTTTCTCTAGGTTGGCATCCCACCTTGCAATCAGCATGTCCTCTCCCAAACCTTCCATCTTGGCAGACATTTATGGCAGGTTGAATATCACTTTGGCTAGATCCATTGCCAGAGCCATCCTGGCAAGGGAGCACCAGATCTAGTGACTTGACATTGTTTGTGTGTGTCATTGCTGTAACAGTTATGCACATTTAATTTTGAAAAAATGATTGGGTGGACCCTAGAATAGGCTGGTAGCTCACTTTTCCTCTCCTTGCTCAATCTCAGCACAACTTGCAACGACAAAGCCACCCATACAAATCTTACATGTTCGAAACCCACATCATTCAAAAAAGGAACCTTTACATAAAAATGCCAAAGTAGTCCTAAAAAAAATCACACTACAACACACAGAACATGAATATGGGCAAAAATGTGTAGGAATTATGATACACGCATGTGAGTGCTGTGAAGTTCCACACCTCACGACGTCTCTTCCATGTGCTCTTTAAGGTGAATACTGCTCACCTCACTAAGCTGGTTATCCTTTAGAGTATAATATACATGATCAATAGCCATGTGTTCCAACTGCAGTGTGTTCATTCCTCCAGTGATTGTTACATTGTACCTGCATTTCGTGCTATACAGTACTTATTTCATCATTCATTCAGGTAAAACACGGTCAACTTACTGGTGGAAGCGCAAGAGAAGCAGAGCTGACACAACAAGTGCAATCATGGCAACAGCTACAACAGGCATCACAATAGCAACAATTGTTCCCTCTAGGCTTTGTGTAGATGCGGGCTCAGAGAATGGTGCAACACTAGCAACGACAAAGCCATTCATAGCCAATGTGCTGTTTCCAACCTTTTAAAGAAGCATTTGTTGTCATTTTAGACCCAACCACATTAATCCACTTACTGTGAGGGCCTCTGTGATGACTACAGCACTTAGCACAGTGCTGGATGTATGAACCTGCAGTATGATCATGAGACCATCAGTACTGCTTGTAATTTTCCTGATGGTTACAATGTACTGAGCATTTGTTGTCTGCCTGCATGAAACAGAGAGCATTAACACATTCTAATGAGGCATACAGTTTAACAATGTACCTCAAACATCTGCCACTATTGCAATATGTTTCTAAAGCATCCTGAACTGCACTCAAAAATTTATTCTGTACATTCAGGGTGAACTGTGCATAAAAAGAGCTTGCATCGTATCAGTGAACACTACACGGTATTGTAACTATACAGTTTCAACAGTGTAACCAGCAAGTGTGACTGCAACAGTATTTAGAGTTTCAGGTAAAGCTGTATGATAAGAAATAGTGCTGTTAATAACACATGCATAACATGTCATTTCAATATATACCGCTATGATGATCAAACTGTATATATATATATATGGGACAGTGTCCAGCAGAATCACCCTTCTGGCTAGTTTTTCAAGTTTTCAAATTTTTTGATTTTCCTTGAACACCCATGAGCTTCTGTCAAATGGTCCTTACGCATCCTAAATCGGACTATCCATCACAAAGTTATTAGGCACTGAATTTATAATTAGCCATACATTTCAATGCGAGCGTTACTTTTCTTTTGCTTGTTCTGGAAACTTTGAAAAAGTACCATAAGGGTGATTAAGCTGGACACTGTCCCATATATATATATGTAATTGGGACAGTGTCCAGCAGAATCACCCTTCTGGCTAGTTTTTCAAGTTTTCAAATTTTTTGATTTTCCTTGAACACCCATGAGCTTCTGTCAAATGGTCCTTACGCATCCTAAATCGGACTATCCATCACAAAGTTATTAGGCACTGAATTTATAATTAGCCATACATTTCAATGCGAGCGTTACTTTTCTTTTGCTTGTTCTGGAAATTTTGAAAAAGTACCATAAGGGTGATTTAGCTGGACACTGTCCCAATTATATATATATATATATATATATATGGGACAGTGTCCAGCTAAATCACCCTTATGGTACTTTTTCAAAATTTCCAGAACAAGCAAAAGAAAAGTAACGCTCGCATTGAAATGTATGGCTAATTATAAATTCAGTGCCTAATAACTTTGTGATGGATAGTCCGATTTAGAATGCGTAAGAACCATTTGACAGAAGCACATGGGTGTTCAAGGAAAATCAAAAAATTTGAAAACTTGAAAAACTAGCCAGAAGGGTGATTCTGCTGGACACTGTCCCATATATAATAATATATATATATATATATATACATATATATATATTATATATATATATATATATATAGTGTAGCAAAAAGTGCATTATTACAGTTATGGAATAACCTGCACAAGTCTTCATGTCAGTACTTAGTATGAAGCCTGTTCTGCAAGAGCACAAGTAACTTCCGTTTGTGTTGGTGCAGACTTGTAGGCTGCATGCTTCTGAATTCAAGCACTCATTGATATCTTTAAAGAGTAACCAATTCACATTCTTAATATTTGTACATAACGTTTTCAATTCTTTTACCAGTACATGTGCTGCCATCAGAGTCTAGCTGATAACCGAGCATACAGGAGCATATTACTTGGCTTCCATTGATGCTGGTACAGGTGTGTGAGCAGCCCCCATTTTTTGAAGTGCACAGGTTAACATCTATTAATAAACCGATGAATGGAAGTGCAATGATTTTGATTTGACCTTACAACTGCAGGTTTTGGCATCAGCCTCCAAGTAATAACCAGCAGTGCAATTGCAAGCGTAACTTCCAGGAGTGTTAATACATTGCTGTGAGCAGTTTCCTTTATTGGTAGCACACTCATTGATATCTGTGACATGAAAAGAAAAAGGCAACTTGATGGCAAATTCAATAAACCACTGGTAATGTTAGGAGTTACAGTTATTATTTTTCCCATCTTTGGTCTAACGGTAATGCATGTCTAACAGTAATGCATGCATGCATGCATGTATGCATGCATAACTTGTAAAACAAACTCATGACAGAATTTACTTATACGATATTCTATTTGGAGCCATTTAATCTTCACCAATATATCATTATATTTTCCTTTACCATTGCATGTATGATTGTCAGCATGATGTGTGTATCCACTGTTACAAGAGCATATGTAACTTCCAAGTGTGTTGTTGCATAATTGAGTGCAGCCATTTGTTCCACGAATGCATTCATTGATGTCTAAACAATGCCAAAAATGAATGACTGAAATTCAGCTATGACCCTCACCATTGCACGTATGATTGTCAGCATCAAGTGTGTATCCACTGTTACAAGAGCATACGTAGCTTCCAAGTGTGTTGTTGCATAATTGAGTACAGCCAGCAGTTCCACGGATACACTCATTGATGTCTACATAACACCAAAATGAATGACTGAAACTCAGCTATAACCCTCACCATTGCACGTATGATTGTCAGCATCAAGTGTGTATCCACTGTTACAAGAGCACATGTAGCTTCCAAGTGTGTTGTTGCATAATTGAGTGCAGCCATTTGTTCCACGATTGCATTCATTGATGTCTAAACAATGCCAAAAATGAATGACTGAAATCCAGCTATGACCCTCACCATTGCACGTATGATTGTCAGCATCAAGTGTGTATCCACTGTTACAAGAGCATATGTAGCTTCCAAGTGTGTTGTTGCATATTTGAGTACAGCCACTTGTTCCACGGATACACTCATTGATGTCTACATAACAACAAAAAAGAATGACAGATATTTAGTTATGGCTCTCACCATTGCACGTATGATTGTCAATATGAAGTGTGTATCCACTCTTGCAAGAGCATATGTAGCTTCCAAGTGTGTTGATGCATATTTGAGTGCAGCCAGTTATTCCATGATTACACGCATTCATGTCTAAATAACAGCAAAATAATAAACCTTTTAAAAAAATTTGCCATATCTGCCATCAAAAGCACAGCAATTAAGTCCAACAGTATGAATTTTCAAAGACTTCTTTAACATGCTTTATTGCTAATATTTATATGGTCCATCCATGTTTCAAGGGAACATGGTTTTTTATATTAGGGAATATTGCTGGATATGATGCAAGCAAACTGTTTTGAACTGTGATATGTAACTCATAATACAAATAGAATCACATTGCAGGTTCTTAATAACCATCTGATGCATTCACAATGTGCACGTGTGTACCAGATTCAAGCTTGGATTCAGTATGTTTATAAAGCACTAATTGTGCAGTATTGCAGGTTAGTACATTTGCATGTTCATGCTATGCAACTGTTGACAGGCATTCATTTATATTGACTGTGCACCCATGGAAAAAAGGCCATAAATTTTAATTTCATCGATGATTTTTAAATTCAGTACTTGCATGTAAAATCACCGCATAATTGGAAAGAAGTGTGCTCAGTCATCAATAAAATAAAAAGTTCATTTCACACATTTTTTCCCTGTGCAAATTAGTATAAATATTGTGTATCGTGGTCCCCATGAATCAGATGAATACTACATGATCCGCATCCTTATACATAGCTGGCCAGACTTTCCATGAAGGAAGGCAACGTTTATCACTTTCGAAAGTGTTGGGTTCATTCGTGGACACCTTACATTTTACATTGGACATCCTCAAAATGATATGAACAGTACATACATTCAAGACAGTTATACTAACGGTGCGTCAACAAATATATCCTGAGCATAGTTTAATGCTTGTATCCTAGATTTACATATGCATGCAAATCTGCACTTATAGTAATACTGTATCATTTCTATACAACCGTCAGGTATGCTTTGTCTTATAATTTTTAAGAATTAGTAGAGTTTTAAAAAATGATTTGGTCATAGTAAGGACCCTTCCTAAAGTAAAGTCAGGAAGGAATTTATTTGTCAAGGTAGGAACAGTGGCTATTAATATACATATCTCAGCACAATAAGGCAGCAGCGATGGGATATGAACCTATGCCATCAATTGATCGAAACTTTTAGTACCTTGTTTGGGCTTGAAATATTGTGGTTTAGACTAATAATGACAAGGTTTGATTACATCATCAACCATGTTGCCTGGAAGATGTTTTTTACTGCAGGTACCTATCCTGTGCACAAGAACAGTGACAGAAGGAGATGTAAAAAATGACGATGAAATGGCCAGGAGTTGAATGCATCAGAGACCTTCACATCAGTTCACACATACTCAAGATTATGATCCCGTTTGTTAAGGTCTATTAAGCACATTATAATGCTGTTGCGCAAATTCAGTGCTGAATATATGCACGAGCAACTCAACACATATGCATGTAACAGATACACATACACACACATATTCAGCTCCCTACCTTGGCACACCACTCCTGCATCTTCACCATGCACACAGTTGTTGTTACCCCATCCATTGAAGGGACATTGGTTAAGAGATGACTCTGAGCCAGCACATCTCACATTAGCCATCCAGATGGTTCCATTGCCTTGACCAAACTCAGCATTGGTGGAAGCTCTAACTGTTCCATTGTATCCCAGCTGTCTGCACACCACCTAAGATATAAGTGCATTCACATAACAAAACATTCAAAAGTAAAAAAAGGTTCTCTAATGATAAAGTTAGTGGGATAATGGAATTGAAGATAAAAAGGAATGGAATAAGGTTTTGAGGAAAGGAAATTGAGGCAAAATTTTTTTTTCTTGGTTCTGTTACATTTGCACGTGAAAAAAAACTATTTCCTATCCCAAAAACCTTGTTCCGTTGCAACTTTTATCTTCAAGTCCTATATCCTACTAACTTTGTCATTTTTCTTTACTTGTTTCTTGGTCTATTTAAAAAAATGGATAACATTGAATACGTATAAGTTAAGGTGATAGGGTACCCTCCTGGAATTTGAAAAAAAATCATACTAGCTTGTAGCCTGAGAGCATCTTAGAGGACCGTATCATTTTGACAGTTATTAGTTGAGCAGTAAAAATGGTACAAATATTCTAAGAACAAAACTTTATAATTGGTTTGTTGAAAACTGTAGTGCTTAAAAATCACCAAATTTGGAGGATAAATATGAAATAATATCTTCTTTCGTTTGGTGCATTCGTTTCGAAACGGAGCAATAGGTTTGTGCCAAAGCTTATACTAACCATCGTTTCAGGGTGAACTAATTAGGCTACTCATGGATTACTCATGCTGGGCATTCCAGAACAGCTACTTTATCGTGATTACACGTTCTTCATTACTTAATTGTCCTTTTGGTGCATCGATAACGTTACTACCCTTTTCCACAAATTTACAGCAATTTTTTTACAAAGTTACGCATCCCTGGACGCCATATTTGTACCTTGAAATTGAAATGTTATTAATAGATAGATTTTCGGTTTTCGGCTATTTAGAAAAAAGTAACTTATTTTGAAAACAAGGACAAGATATTTTCCTACACGTACGCTCTTCTTGGTGCTTAGCTCCTATCGTAATAATATGCTCAGCACTTGATCATAAGGTCTGTTGTCCTGAATGTGCAGGAAAAAGAGTTTTTACTGTTCGTATTTCAAGGTGCTCGTAAAACAAGCGGTGCTAGTGTTTCTGCGCGTTATTGAAATGCTATCAAGGTGGCATATCTTAAACAATAAGGTGGATTCTCTCCGAATGATATACGGTACTTGAACAGAACTACCAATTGTTGATGACGTATTTTAATAATTCAGACCCCAAAATACATGGCGGACTCAAACTGCGCATGCGTGCGCGAATTACAAGATGGCGGATGCCAAAGTTTAAGGCATTGCGCTCGGTTAAATACGTTACTTATCCAAATGATATCAAGGTGGCATATCTTAAACAATAAGGTGGATCTTACCATATTTTTTTCCAAAAAAACCACGCTATGGGTACTACTACCTTAAGTAGGTTATAACGTAGCCTCATTGAAGCTCGTTATGGTAATCGAACGCACTATACCCATCGCTTTTTTTCGGTGTTCTCTTCTTAATGAGCGCGGGCCTTTTGCTTTGCGCACTTGCTGTCGGCTTCACAGCGACAGAATAAATGTTATTTTTGGCGGCAGATAAACATGTTGTTACGTCACGTGATTAAGTTTCTTTACGTCAATAAGTTTATCAGCCGCCACTACGAAAATAAGGCAGTTAAATTGATTCACCTGTTAGTTCAAAGCCATGCGCAATGCTGACCACAGTGAAGATAAAATGCGGAATCATCACACGTCGTTTGGTATAAACAGCATCATTTGAAATTGGTCGCGAACCGGAGTATACATGGTAGGGGTTGTCTCTGAACGACACATAAACACATAATGTACCATAGTCTCGTTCCCGGACACTAATTGTTGAGAAACTAGGTCTGGAACGACCAATGCCGGATTAACCATAAGGCAAAGTAGGCAATTGCCTACAGCCCCTGCGCCTTTAGATGCCCCGCAGCCCTGGGCAGCGAAAAAAAAAAAAGATGTAAGATTCGCGGGGCCGGGCCAGAATCCCTACAAGCCTAGGCAATCATGATGTAAAGTCTTGGAAAAGACAAGTTCAGGATTGAAACCTATCTTCCGATATTAGATAGTCTATTTGCAGAGCTTAACCGTCGCGTACAGGCATACGACAAAACTGAGTTGTTGATTGGGTTTTTAGTTGAATTTCCATCAAATCAGATGATGAATTAAGATTGGCAACAGAGACATTTAGAGAGAATTATCCTGATGATGTCGATATCGACTTTCAGGAAGAAATGGTTCATTTTAAGTATTTTGCAGCACAGTTGGAGGATCGTGGTGATACAATACCGGCATCGCAATCGTACGAACTGATTTCTGAAAACACGGTGCAGTCAACTTTTCCAAACGTATTGACTGCGCTAAGAATTTCAGATGCTTAATGATTACAAACGCGACTGGCGAACGAACGTTTTCTAAGTTGAAAATTCTGAAAAACTGTCATAAGCTTCCATGATGCAAGAAAGATTAAATTCGCTAGCGATAATGGCCACTGAATACGACGTTTTGGAAAATTTAGACTTTCAGAATATTTTAGAAGACTTTATTAGTACGAAATTAAGAAAGAAGAATTTTTAAACGTTTGTACTTTATGCTGTAAATGTGTTTTCATGAATTGAATTTGCCGCTGCATGGCCTGATGATGCATTATATATTCTGCATGGACGCTATTATGAAGTAGGGCTGGGGACTGGGGGCCCCAAAAATCAGACTGCCTATAGGCCTCCACTTGCTTAATCTGGCACGCAAAAAATTTCGGTTAAAGGTTAAGCGAAAGGTTAAGAGCTACAATGTCGTAAGGAATTTAACTATTTGCATTCTTGCCCACTAATTAAAAGCAATGTATTTAAAATTACCTCTATGTTGCCGAGTTTGTACCCTTTATTGCATCTTACACAACGGAAGAGAGTAGCTCGTAAACCTTTCCATGGCAATGGACATCGAGATAGCGGCTCAACCGAGTATGGCTACTCCGGGCAATGGGATGCTCGTGATTGCTTGCGAACAAACTCTCGCCCCTCGGAGTTCTTTTCCCTTTGTAGGCTACGGTTGTGCCGGCGTTGGGTTGGGGATACTGAGCTCCCTTTCGACCTCTCGTTTTCGTCACCGTGATCATTTCCCATGTGTACCCGAAAGTATTCCCTTCTCATTGAATACTCTAACCTGATCCTTCGTTAGAGTTAGAAAGAATCACAATCGAACCCTTGTCTTCCTGATAGTATCAAACAGCAGGCGACGCAGATCGATTGTTCGGCATCGGTTGGTAGGTACCAGAAAGGCATTAGAAGGGCGGGTCCTACCACCGCGTTTGGCTGACCAAACGCGGTGGTAGGGCCCGCCCTTCTTGAAAGGCATCTCTTCGTTTTACGATGCTCGTGACTGCTGCCTCTTTAATTGTTCTGGACTCAACTGAATCCGTAGGATTCTGCAGCAGCTCTCCAACGCTCTTTACCTCGGAAACGCTAAGCGTATGTGCACTCCACCTACTTAGACACGCCCTATTTTAAATTCCTTGCTTGCCTGTAATACGATTGGTGCCGCCTAAAATCGAGCGTTTGCAACCGAAATTTGCCACATCGTACCAGACCCTATTTTACACAATAAAAAGGGTCTGGGACCGAAACTAATTGTACCAAGGCTCTCCCTTCCTCACTTCCTAAATCTCCTTTTCCACTCCCTTCCTTTCGCTTCCTTCCTCTCTCATCCACCCTCTCTCTCCCTCCTGCCCTTCCTCCTCCTCTCTCTCCCTCTCTCACTCACAATAGCATCGTTGATGTCCCAGGAGTCATCACACACTGTACCCCACACCCCATTGTGCTGCACCTCCACACGACCACTCCTGGGGGTGGAGCCTCCAACCAGACGTAGAGGAGCAGTGACTTCAGTGGCTGAATGAAGAGGGTGGAGGAGAATGGATGGAAGGGCTGCAGCATGTATACACTACATGTATAAGAAAGCGCATCAAAGGTAAGTACTATCATTGTAATCTTGTTGTGGAAAGAAATAGATGAATCACATGACATGTACTATTTTATTGAAGACTGTGCATTTAATGGCATTGGTGTCATACAGAGAGCAGTGGAATTTAGCTATAAATAATACACTCACTGCAATCAGTTTCATCACTTCCATCAGAGCATTGAGGATTCCCATCACATTCAAAACTAGGTGATATGCATTGTCCGTTGGAACACTTGGATAGGTTCAATGAAGTACAATCTGATTGTAGAAAATCAATATGCCAATCTCCATGACAATATTTTTCCACAAGCTATAGCTATGCACAAGTTAAAAGTAGTACAGAATAAATACTCAAAGTCATGGTGCCTATATATATATATGGCACACGAACGAATCTATGGAATTACATGGCCAGTAAATTATATGCAATAAATAGTTGACTCACTGCAATCAATTGGAAGACTACTATTAGTGCAGTAAGGATAGCCAAAACAAAGCCAAATTGCTGGGATGCAAGGTCCATTTGAGCATCTGATTTGGCTTGAGGTGCAATCTGCTCATAGACAATATTGCAATAATCATATGCGCATGGTGTATTAATAATATCATTCGTCACTATTAATCAATCCATGAGGTGAGTAAAGAAACATCTCTGATGATTCAATAATAGTTGGTCTATAAACTCACTGCAATCAGTTTCATCACTTCTATCAGAGCAGTCAGGATAGCTATCACATTTCCAACTAGCTGGGATGCATTGTCCATTAGAACATTTGAATTGGTTGGAAGTGCAAGCTGGTCATGGGAAGCTATAGATGAATCACATGACGGACTAGAAGCATGCATTTTGCATAGATTTGGCATCTGTGCGTATCATACACATAGAATTTATCCATGCAATGGTTTCATCACTATTGAAGCAGACAGGATAACCACACAACACTGTGTATGCATTCTAAATACATATGAGGCAGTGTCCAGCAAAATTACCCCTCTGTGTAACTAGTTTATCTAGCTTTTATACTTAACTATGAAGAGCCTCTATGGAATAATAAATACATAACCCAATTTGGACCATCCAAAATAAAGTTACACGTATGCAGCAATGATAATGAGCATGGACTTAGAATGCATTAATTTAAAACATAAGCACTACAAATAACTAAAAGTCACAGCAGGTGTTTGATGAGACACATCTTGCCAAAATTGCCCTGGCATTCTGCCTCATGAGGGTGAGGCTGAGGCGACTGTACACTGCTAAAAATAAAGAGTATGATTTAATCTATTGAAGATTAAACAACGATCTAAAACGATTTAATTAGATCGTTGTTTAATCTTCAATAGATTAAATCATACTCTTTATTTTTAGCAGTGTAGATGCCCAACATAACCTCATTTAGAGGTCGACATAGTTGCGTGGCTACCTTAACTTTTTGGATATGGTTGAAAGTACATTGATAGCTACATTGCCCCATCCCCCTAACACTTCTACGACCAAAAGGATGCATGACCATCCTCTAAGGGCACATGCCTCAACATTACTGGAGTGCTAAGTTATAAATTTATAATGAGACATACATTTCAATACAATTATTACCTCTCTTTTTGCTATCCTGATAAATTTGAAAGGTATCACATAAGTGTGATTTTGCCACACTGTCCCCCACACATGTACTATATATGCACATGCAACTCCCTACCTTGGCACACCACTCCTGCATCTTCACCATGCCCACAGTTGTGGATGCCCCATCCATTGAAGGGACATTGGTTCAGGGATGTCTCTGAGCCGGCACATCTCACATCACCCATCCAGATGGTTCCATTGCCTTGACCAAACTCAGCATTGGTGGAAGCTCTAACTGCTCCACTATATCCCAGCTGTCTACATACCACCTGAGATAAAAGTGCAAAACAATTATATATGCACATGTGCTGTTTCTCCCTCCCTCACTCTCTCTCCCTCCATCTCTCTCCCCCTCTCTCACTCACAATAGCATCGTTGATGTCCCAGGAGTCATCACAAACTGTACCCCACACTCCATTGTGCTGCACTTCCACACGACCACTTCTGGGGGTGGCGCCTCCTACCAGACGTAGTGGAGCAGTAACTTCAGTGGATGAATGAGAGGGGGAGGAGGGGAAAAGAAATTAGATCTATACTAAAAGAAAGCACATCAGTTGTGAGCATCTCTTAATGCTTATCAAAAGATGCACTGTACACAATGAATATTAATAATAGTACAATAAATACTACAAATGGATAATAGATGCATGTATTAATGGGTGGTCCAATGCAATCAGATATCACCCTTTCTGGGTAGTTTATCATGGTTTGAATTTTTTGCTTTTCTGCTAACCGTATAGAGCCTCTATGAAATCATTATAAAATCTAAATTGGCCCATCCATCACAAAGTTGTAGGCCACTAAATTTATAATTAGTTATACATTTCAATGTGAGTGTTAATTTTCTTTTCTTGTCCTAAAAAATGTGAAAAAGTAACAGAAGGGTAATTTTTCTGGACTGTCCCATGTTCATGACCACGCACACACACATACACACACCACTCCATGCCACACAACACACACAACTCTCACACATACAAATCACACACATGCACAACTCACACACACATAAACAGCTCCGGCCTACCTTGGCACACCACTCCTGCATCATTACCATGCCCACAGTTGTGGATGCCCCATCCCCTGAAGGGACATTGGTTCAGGGATGACTCTGAGCCAGCACATCTCACATCATCCATCCAGATGGTTCCATTGCCTTGACCAAACTCAGCATTGGTGGAAGCTGTAACTGCTCCATTATATCCCAGCTGTCTGCACACCACCTGAAATAATAGTGCGCATAACAAAACATGTACAAGTAATGAAAACATTCTCTACTGAGAAAGTAACTGGGATGTAGGAAATGAATACAACACGAATTGAACAAGGGTTTTGGTAAAATATTGACACAAAATCTTTATTGTACTCTATGTAATATGTTATTGTGCTAAATATAGGATTATGTCTCAATATCCTTTCTCGAAAACCTTTTCCGTTCCTTTTTACATGCACCAATTTGTATTCAATTTCTATATCCTACTTACGTTCTCATTTTTCTATTCTTGTTTCCTCTTCATTGATAAAGGTGAATACAGCACAGATATGTGCTGACAATTTTGAGTTTCGTTTTTAGACAGTAAAAAGTATATATATCCACAAGCATTAAGGTATTGAAATAAACACACAACATTATAAATTCATGCCTGCTGAGCAGGTCAGATCAATGGCAGAGTCAAATGGGAAGCATGCAGCTCCATCTTGAGCCACGAAGACACATGATTGCAGTAGCAATAAAAAGCTGAATTTGGCACGAAGCCAAAAAAGGGTTAGGCTCATGGCTGATCGTGCTTTTCTGCAATAAGTGATGCAAACCTCTTATAGAAAGGTTTAGCAGCAGGACCTAATCCACCAGATTGAAGTTGATAACACCTGTCATGTGAAACATCCAAGTTCTACTTCACGAACTCTGGCTTCATAGGCGCGTTTCTGTTCTAAATGGCGATATAGCGTTGGGTCAATGCGTGATTAATTAATGTAAGGATTGTAAGCCTTGACATCAAGGTAGCTCTTCTGTTCGTTAAGATCTTATGCAAAAATTCTCTGCAACAATGTCTGCACGAGCATCATCTGCACCATTTGCTGTCGTGTATTTTAGAAACTCACCAGATGAATTTAGGTTATAGACAAGGCTCGGTTCATACTTCAGTAAGCAATGTTGCAGTGATGTGCCGCGTAACTCATTGTGCCAAATAGATGGGTATAACCACCTCAGGGACAGTTTAAGGCATGTTCAATACACAATGTCTTGCCACAAACACAGGTCGAAGGAAGCAAGTTAGGCTGCCAACCATAGCGCAGACAAAGAGCATCTCTAAATGCTCCCCTGTATGTAAGGCAAAACCATTGTTCTCGGATAGGTAACATAAAAAGCCATGTGGAAGCCCCAGCTTCACTGGCAACTTGCATTGGTAGCTGAAGAGAAGCCGTTTACTTAGTATAGTGACAATAGTGACATGTAAGAGTTAGTTAATAAGTAGGTTTTAACGTAGCCTCTTTGGCGTTACGTTTATTAAACGACACCACATATAGCTATTGCTGCATGCTTTTGGGTGTTCACTTCGTAACAACGAGCGCGGGCTTTTTGTTTTAATTACACTTCACAGCGACAGAATGTCTAATATAGCGGCTGATAAACTTATCTTACGTGGTTACATCAAGCGTTCAAATTTCCTTACGACGCCTGCAACAACCTAAACATAAGTTTATCAGCCGCCACTACGAAAACAAGATATTTAGTTGATTCACGTAATACAATATGCGAAATGCTAACCAGTGAGATAAAATGCGGAATTATTGCACGTCGTTTGGTACAAACGGCATCATTTGAGTTTGGTTTTTTTTTTTAATAAAGGAAGAGACGAAGAACCAGAACCTGAGCTACTAGTATTCTAGTTCTTTAAAACCGTACGTTTTCATGGAGTCCGTCTAGAAATCGAATGACTTGTTAAAAATTACTCGTTTCGCGCTACCATTATTAGTGTACCTTATTAATGAGCGTGTCCATGCATAGAGGTTTCCATGTTGCCGGAACACCGCCCACCCCAACCACGTTGGTCGAGGTTCATTACTATGCACTGTAGTAGTAACTGAACTGTGCAATAATTCATTACAAATACTAGTTTAGTTCGGCCCCATGCAGGCCATAAACTTCACAGCATATCACCGGTGGCACGTTCAATTTTGAACGTGCAGTGGTGCAATAAAAAACCGCGCGAGACCTGGGGCCGAAATTACGCATAATTTTATGAAGTAATTAACAACAGGCTGGGAATAGACACCACACCCCCCCCCCCCTCCCAACCCCACACAAATCCTGGATGCACGCCTGCTGTCTGTTTGTCGGGAGTGTAGTATTGTCAATTATTGTGTAATTGTAATTGCCTAATTTAACCCTTGAGAACATTCTAGAAGATTCAGCGAAGGTACTTAAGCTACCGCTCAGCAGAGGAAGATCAGATCATTGGAGACTGGCATACCGGCGGATGGACGGAGGCGCGAACTGATGTTATTTGTGTGCCTATTGCTGTGTGATTCTTATCGCTGCTCTAAGCTGATATTGATTCATAACAGGCTGTCATTGGGTCACTAGCGCGGGTATTCCAGTACTTCACAGGGAGCATCGCTAGTCGCGGTTCGCATTAAAAAAAAAAAATCATACTCTCGACCTGGATCAATTCCTATATACTATCGAACTAATAATACATGACATGTAGAACCCAACCAAAGCTACATGCTGTAACCAGCATTGATATATATATAGGGCAGAAAACATTATTCTATTTATCCCTCTATACTTACGCTCCACTCCGTTTACCTCCCTCCATTCCTCCATTCCTCTGTATCTCTCTACCCTTCCTTTCTCTCCCTTCCCTCCTCCCTCTCCCTCTCTCCCATCCTCAATTTCTGAATCTCCTTTCTACTCACTCCCTTCCTCCTTTCACTCCCACCCTCTCTCCCCCTCCATCTCTCCCCCCCCCCCCCCCTCTCACTCACAATAGCATCGTTGATGTCCCAGTAGTCATCACAAACTGTACCCCACACTCCATTGTGCTGGACTTCCACACGACCACTGCTGGGAGTGGAGCCTCCAACCAGACGTAGAAGAGCAGTAGAGGCTGAATAAGGAAGGTGAAGGAGGGGAGGGATGGAAGGAAGAAGAATCAAATATGCTAAATGATAGCACATCAATGGTAAGTCTATCAAAAGATGGAATAATCAGCCACAAGTCAAATCAATATTAACAGATTGTTGTCTATAAACTCACAGCAATTAGTTTCATCACTTCTATCTAAGCAATCAGGATAGTCATCACATCGCTGACTAGCTGGAATGCAGAGTCCATTAGAACATTTATATTGGTTGGCAGTGCAATCTGGTAGTAGAAAACTATAGGTTAATCACATTGTAATTATTGGAAACATTGATTCGTTGGCATTAATGCTATATTATGATCAATGGAATATAGCTATATGTGGGTAATACATGTACTCCCTGCAATCAGATTCATCACATCCATTTATGAGGATAGCCATCACATTTCAAATATAATGATTGTGGACAATAAAACACACATGATACATGATAAGAAGCACTCGAAAACGGGGATTTATTGATGTAGTGCTCCAGATTGGGTTTGTGTGCACATGATTATGTCAGCATAATGAATCAAAGTATAGATAAAGGCAGCACTGATTAAGATATCCAATTTTACTCCTATACAAATGGATTTTGAATAGTTTATCTTCTAATTCACTGCAATCAATTGGAAGACTACTATTGGTTCCATTGGTGCAGTAAGGATAGCCATAACAAAGCCAAATTGCTGGGATGCATAGACCATTTGAGCATCTGAATAGGTTTGAAAGTGCAATCTACTCATACACAATATTTCATTAATCACATGCATTTGGTGTATTTTTATACCATTCATCACATAACCCCTGTCTCATAATCAATGTAGGAAGCACAAAAGACACAATAACAGGTGGTCTATAAACTTACTGCAATCAGTCTCATCACTTCTATCAGAGCAGTCAATATAGCGATCACATTTAAAAATAGCTGGGATGCATTGTCCATTTGAACATTTGAATTGGTTGGAAGTGCAAGCTGGTTGTAGATTGAAAGCAATAGCATGACGTACTAGAAGAACTCAATTTGCAAAGATTTGGCAATATTGGCATTGGTGATATCATACACATGAAATTTATCTCATAACAATTTCATCACTTGAATCGAAACAGTCAACGCACATATGAGACAGTGTCTAGCAAAATCACCCTTCTGGGTAACTAGTTTATCTAGGTTTCAAATCTAGGTTTCAAATTGTCTGCTAGGTCATTATATAACCTAAATTGGACCATCCAACATCAAGTCATACATTTATAATGAGACATGTATTTCAAGACATTTCTTTTGGTTGTCCTGAATAATTTTAAACATAAGTGTGATTTTGCCATACACTGTCCCATATATATATGTACTACACACACACATTCAGCCTCCTACTTTGGCACACCACTCCTGCATCATCACCATGCCCACAGTTGTGGGTGCCCCATCCACTGAAGGGACATTGGTTCAGGGATGACTCTGAGCCAGCACATCTCACATCATCCATCCAGATGGTTCCATTGCCTTGACCAAACTCAGCATTGGTGGAAGCTCTAACTGCTCCATTATATCCCAGCTGTCTGCACACAACCTGAGATAAAGTGCACATAAAACAAAACAAATTATATATGCACATACGTTGTTTCTCCCTCTCTCCCCCCCTCTCTCTCCCTCCCTCTCTCTCTCACCTCCCTCACTCACAATAGCATCTTTGATGTCCCAGAAGTCATCACACACTGTACCCCACACTCCATTGTGCTGCACTTCCACACGACCACTGCTGGAAGTGTTACCTCCAACCAGACGTAGAGCAGTAGCTTCAGTGGCTGAATGAGGAGTGGATGGATTGAAGTGAAATGGGAGTAGCCCCTCCCCAAAGGTGTCTAGGGCTACGCCCCAGCCGCTTTTTAAATGTAGTGCCTTCTAGACTAAAGATCCGCCGCTTTTTTAAAAACACATTGTAGGTTTTCGGTCCGATAAAATTTTGAATCTGTACCACTTTATATCATTACAAACATGGAAAGAACATTTTATTGTTACAGATTTCTACTAATCATCTGACTCATCAAGTGATTTGCAAAGCAAACACCTTTTTCTTGCACAAATCGCCGTGCAACAGTTTCCGTTTGTAACGACAAACATTCGGCATGGTAAATAGAGTGATCATAGTTAGACCTGTCAACCTTCCTTCGAACGTAAGTGTGTTTTATTTGTCTCAAAACTGAAAACAACCTTTCTGCCTGACAAGTTCCGATCGGTGTCGTACATCCAATAAAAATTAGTTGACGAATGTTTGGAAAAATGTCTTCATCTGCATATGGCAATGCATCTATCAAATCCTCTGGTTTGTCTTCACGTCTGCCTTCATTCCAAAAGAGTTTCCAGCGAACAAACTCTTGCTTTAGACAATCAGTCAGCAGACACGGACGTATGAAGGGGGGCGTGCAGTTAAAAAGGGGGGGGGGGGGGGGGGGGTTATAAATCACAACTATCAATGCAGATTGCCTAATTTCCTGGTATGAAATTATTATGGAAGGGCTGGGAGGGGGGGGGGGGGGGGGGGCGGGGGGGGGGGTTTAAACCCCCCTTAGATCCGCTACTGCGAACTGAAAAAGTAATCTGCCAATGCTAAAATACATGCTGGTTCTACAAGCAAATAGATACATGTATTAAGAAACATACCTTTAATGCTCGTATGCTAGATTTACATACGCATGCAAATCTGCACTTATGTTCTATTCGCGTGTAGAATCAATACTATATCATCCTATACAACCCTCAGGTATACGCTTTTTCTTCACATTGTGTATCATTTTTTAAATATTAGGTCGTAGTAAGGACCCTTCCTACGGTATAATCAGGAAGGAATTTAATAACTGAACATTTGTCAAGGTTGGAGGAACAGTGATTATTAATATACATATCTCAGTATCACAAGGTGGCAGCAATGGGACATGAACCTATGCAATTGATCAATTGATCGAAACTTTAGTTACCTTATTTGGGTTTTAAATATTGTGGTTTAGACTAATAATGACAAGGTTTGATTACATCATCAACCATGTTGCCTGGAAGATGTTATTTACTGCAGGTACCTATCCTGTGCACAAGAACAGTGACAGAAGGAGATGTAAGAAATGACGATGAAATGGCCAGGAGTGGAATGCATCAGAGATCTTCACATCAGTTCACACATACTCAAGATCTATTGCAAAGTATGATCCATTTTGTGAAAGTTTATTAAACACATTATAATACTGGTGCGCAAATTCGGTGCTGTATATATGCACGAGCAACACAACACATATGCATGTAACAGATACACATACACACACATATTCAGCTCCCTACCTTGGCATACCACTCCTGCATCTTCACCATGCACACAGTTGTGGATACCCCATCCATTGAAGGGACATTGGTTAAGAGATGACTCTGACCCAGCACATCTCACATCATCCATCCAGATGGTTCCATTGCCTTGACCAAACTCAGCATTGGTGGAAGCTCTAACTGTTCCATTATATCCCAGCTGTCTGCACACCACCTGAGATATAAGTGCATGCACATAACAAAACCTTCAAAAGTACAAAAACATTCTCTAATGATAAAGTAAGTGGGATAATGATAATACAGAGCCGTGGGGTTAACAGAGCATTTGGGGCTGCTGTTGTGCCATAATGCAATACAATTGTGAACCGTCAGGTCCGGGGTACAGGGGCGGATCAGGAGGGGTTCTTTGGGATCTAAAGACCCCTCCTCGGGCCAATTCATGAATAATTATGTCGCACATTGTTCTTACGAAAAAGAAGCGATCAAAAGAGGTAATATGTACGAATTTACACTTCACATCGTGGGTGGTTCTGGGTACGAGACTTCGACGCGGAGACCCCTCTCAAATTGAAGTATACTAATTCAACCAAGAAACTGGAAACCATTGTTCCAAGCGATATTTGGAAGGACGCGTCCCGCCCCTTGTGAAATCGTTATTAGAATCCCCCCTGGCCGAGGACCCCCGTCTAATATTAAGGGGATAGGTTTATATATTTCGCATAGAGATAAACAACATAATATATAGGACTATTACATTTTCCTTTATTGATAGACCCTTGTTTCCTCGTTTTTACACCACAATTAGATAAGATTCAAGCACAAAATAGAGGAGAGGAGGCGGAGGAGGAGGAAAAGGAGAAGGATAATATGGCAGAGAATAAGATACAGGCATATGAGAGACCCAATCAAAGCTAAATACTATAACCAGCATTGATTTAGGTACCTGCGTTATTCACTCACCATTTGCCTCCCTCTATCCCTTCCCTCCCTTCTTCCTAGTAGTCTTTCGCTCCCTTCCTATCTCACACACCCCTATCTCTCTGCTGCACTTCAACCAAATCTCTTTCCCTCACTCACTCACAATAGCATCGTTGATGTCCCAGTAGTCATCACACACTGTACCCCACACTCCATTGTGCTGTACCTCCACACGACCACTGCTGGGGGTGGAGCCTCCCACCAGACGTAGAGGAGCAGTGACTTCAGTGGCTGAATGAGGAGGATGTAGAGGGGAGGGATGGAAGGGAGAAGAAACATGCGTAATATACTAAACGATAGCACATCAATGGTACGTTTATAACAGGTGCACTGTACACACTGGAATTGAGTAATAGTCAGCCACTTGTGAAAGAACTACTAAAGATTAACAGGTTGTCTATTCACTCACTGCAATTCTTTTCATCACTTCTATCAAAGCAATCAGGATGTCCATTACATCGCCAACTAGCTGGGATGCATTGTCCATTTGAACATTCAAATTGGCTGGAAGGGCAATCTGGTTGTGGAAAGCAATAGATGAATCAGATGAAAAGTAAACGGTGTTTTAAAACACGGTGTATTTTTTTTTAGCATTGGTGTCATACCGACATCAATGGAATTTAACAAAAGGTAATAATACACTCACTGCAATACGCTTCATCACTTCCATCGGGGCATTGGGGATACCCATCGCATTTGAAACTAGGGGATATGCATTGTCCATTGGAACACTCGGATAGGTTCAATGAAGCACAATCTGATTGAAGAAATTCAAATACGTCAATCACCATGGCACAGTATACTTATGCATCAATGCATGTACTCAAGCTCAGTTTGTAAGCACATTATATGAATCAGAACCTACGCGAGCAGGTTCCATATGGGAGTCCTGCTGTATCATGAATGTCATTAAAAATGTCACTCGGGGTCGGGTCACTTCGCTCTTAATGGAGCGATATCATAAAGGAGAACAGTACTACTTTGTTGCCATGTCATTATAAGACTGTGTGATTTTAAAGAAAAAAAAATTCATATCCCCATTGTCCGTACCCTGAAATCTCAAAATTCTATCTATAAAAATTCTCCTCCGTCGTTGCGGTCGTCGTCTTCTTCCTTCGGGATAGAATAACACACGACAGGAACGTTTGTCAGAACGCCAAGTGTACCAATTGCTCCAGGATGTGTCCGCAGGTTATCTTCAGGTGTCAGTTAGACGCCTAACGGGGCAACTGATTAGCTGAAGCGAGTAGTACCTTATTCTACATATAGCACATTACACCAGCTATCACAAATGTTTATGGCGCAGCTGGTATAAAATAGCCAGCCTTATCACAAATTCGTTGGTATACGGTTTTACCATACAATCTCAAGGACAATTCTGATTCCATTCGAGCATCTAAAAGTGGAAAGTCCAGATGCTGCCAGATCTGCCAAACGAGTGGCATGTCAATCAAGCGCGGTACCAAAAGGACCAACAAAACGACCACCCATGGAAGGAACGCTATGCAGCATCGATATATGTTGGATTCATAATTTATGAGCATGATATTGCTAAAATGGAAGTGTAATGAACCTGCAGCTGGAGCCAGACAGTCTAATTGCACATGGCACCATGCAACGTATGTGCTGTAGTATTGAATTGTATGTAAGATGATTCTGTTGATTATAATTACTTGTTACGCTACGCAAGTGGCTATGCTTGGGTCAGTGGCGTCGGAAAGTATTTAACCTGGGGGGGGGGGGGGGGGGGGGGGGGGGGGGGGGGCTAAGATATTAAGTATGATGAATTTGTTACACCCTCCCGCGGAACGTGGGATGCTATGCATGTACCAAAATTTAAAAAAATCCATTGCGCAGGGGCGGATACGGGATTGTTCAAAAAGGGGGGGTTTAGACCCGCGACGAAAAGCGAAGGGGTGCATGCATGGTTGCTGTCCTTTACAGGCCCGATACGAAAAGCGGTGGGGTATGGGGGGGATGCTGTCCGCTACAGACCCGATACGAAAAACGGGGGGGGGGAATCGAGGACACCACTCCCCCTCTTTCCGCCCGTGTTGCGGCTTGATGCGCCACCACGTGCACGTCATTATAACGGCGCTTTTCCACAGCACAGGGCTGTGGAAATAGTAACAGTGCATTAATTAGTTAGGCGAAGCAAAAAGTGTGAAGGTGGAAAGATACTTCCGCCCCTACTGACCCCACCTATATATGTGGGTTTGCGCTGCTGGTCTGCGCTACGCTACACTGGTGTCAGAAGTGGGATTTGCGTCTCTATTTCCAAGACTGAGGCAGAGAAGACGGCATCAATCACTGAGGAAAATGCGATGAGTACGGCACTCGCAAGAGTCGTGAGGATGGGCCTTCGGTCACCACCTCGTTTTCATCAGTTGTGATTGGGAATTGTGCACAGCAAAAAAACGCGTCGAATCAAATTTTGATTTGCAATTGATTGATCAATGACATTCTGATACAGAATGTTGTATCAATCCTGTATCAGAATGTCATTGATCAATCAATTGCAAATCAAAATTTGATTCGACTCCCTTTTTTTGCTGTGGTGGGTGTCACGTTTTAAAAGTTGTACGTTTTGCAAGCTAATATTTCAGAGGATCTATGGAAAAAAGAATTGCTGACTTTACTGGAGGACGAACCATTTCGAGTTGTGTTTCAAGACAAGGGTTAGCTGATTCAAATGACTATAAAGCAGTGTGTGCTTGTCTGCAGCAACAATCCGCCTCAGTCGGGAATGAATTAAAATGGCAATTTAAGATCCAGAACCGGATGCAAAAAGTTGGAGAATCTCTTTTGGAATATTCAGGTGACTTGAGGAGGATGGCTGATAAAGCGTATCCATATTGGCCATCTACGCAACGCCAAGAGTTACTCCGAAATCAATTTATACAAGGAGTGCGCTCACCTACTGTGCAATTGCTGCTCATGAAAGAAGCACCCAAAACGCTAGATGAAGCGTTGAAATTGGCTTGTTTACAGGAAACAGTAGAGTCGGTTCAAAGCAACACACAAATTGAAGCACAGTGAAGCAGCGTCAGCTGCCACGGAAACGAAAAGTGAATCGACTAATTGTTTCGAGTCTGTTCAAGATGAGCGGGATGACAAGATCGAAGGACTTAGGTACTTGGATAAATCACGTAACAACCGTAAAAAATTGTATCCCGTGCCGTAATTTTTGACTGACGGAGAGGATTGATTTGAGGCGATCGTTTGTTTGCGCTGGTTTCGAAACCCATGGCTTCTTTTAGCATTTGCTATTCGTTGTATACGGTGAAATGATGCGCAGTAGTAAGTTGTGGGCGTGTCAAAAAGGGTATGGCTTGATGCTTATAGAATTTTGTTGCGCATTGAATGGGTTGCATGAAATACATATGAAGACATTAAGGACACCTAGATTCATTACTCATTTAAATATGAGGGCAATCAGACGATGCGCAGGATGTTGTCTCGAAGCCTCTACGAACGGCTTCATATGGCTTAAAGTACGCGATTATCGTGAAAGCTAATAGCTTTTATGCCAGTGGGACATCATACTTATTTGCCCTAATGTTCCTAACCTATTTTTATGACCTTATTTTACGTAGAGAGTATTAATGAGGTGTTCTATATAAAACGCACCTTTTCGTTGTCGTGGGTTTATTAGCTAGATAAATTTCAGACTCTGCTGCTTATTTAGTAACAGCGCCTTGAATATCACGAGATTCTGATTTAGCGCAGTGCTCTTATCAATCAAACCAATTTAATCAAAATTTGTCATGCAACATGCAATGTTAGTTTATTATTCATGTTTTAATACTATGTTTATTAAACTCTATATTTTTATTCAACAGTTCTGTGTGTAGTTGCATGGATAATGAAGTCTGTTGGTGATTTGATGAGTTTTGTGGACCATTTTAAAAACGACATCAATGAACGTAATGAACTGCAAGCACCCATGATACGAAAGGGGCTAGTGTTTTACATCCACACCAATATAGCATCTCAACGTTTAGAAAATACTAGAAGTATCATTGCATTAATTCTTGAACACTCTGCTGGAAGCAGTCGGGCAATACGTCATATTATTAATATAATGTCAAATTAAAAAAAAAAAACCTTACAAGGTGTTGGGCTGAAGTAGAGGTGTTTCTCAATGTATAGTGTCTATTGACACAGCTGAGGGTGTAGCTGTTACTTTACCAGCTTTGAATACAGAGATAAATGTAATGTACAATCCACCTTTACCTATTCCACTTAATGTAAGAACTGATTGTAAGAATTGTGCTAAAAGGAAGGATGAGTTGCAGAGAATGGCTAAAGTGAATCGCATGCTTAAGCAACAACTGAAAAGGAAAAACCACAGGAATAGGCATATACACAATTTAAAGCAAGCTTTACAACGGAAGGCTAAAACCGAATCCAATCTTCGTTCTAAAATAAGAGACATTAAACTTAAAACTAAAAAAACAGCGAAAATAAGAAATTCACAAGTGGCACATAGCAGCAGTTTTGGAAAAGATGGTTCAAAACATAGAATTAAGTAATGAAGAGTTGCTATATCAATTATCAGCCTCAAATATCATCAAGACCAGAAAAGATAGCAAGACATATAGCACTGCTTGCCGTAAAGCTATATACTATTGCCTCCAATATGGAGTGCCCATAACACATGTGTGTAATGTGATTAACGCAATTCTTTTTGAATTGGCGGGTACTAATGCTGATAGTCTTCCTCATAGTAGTACAGTATCTCAATGTGTATATGAATTAGGAATTATCAGTGATATTCAGGTAAGTGAAGTAATTTATGCAAATGAAAATCTCACTCTTTCATGGGACTCAACAACAGTTGATGGGACACACATCAATGAACTCCATATTAGTGTGCACACTGTGCCAGTAACTTCGTATGTACTGCAATTAGGTGCTATAGCCTCTGGTCGAACAGAAGACTATGTTTCCCATATCAGTGATAGCTTGACTCATATGATTTCCATACTAGCAAAATCTTCCACTTTTAGATGTAAGGTCAGCAATACTTAAGCATTTGAAAAATACTTTAACCGATAGAGTTGCAGTTAATCATTGTGTGGTACAACACCTGCAGTTACAAATGGATGTCGAGTTGCTTGAATTGAATTGTAATGTTAACCCTCTTGATGGGATAGCAAAGAAGTGTACAAATATTCTTAAGAACTATGATGCTGAGATGGCCATTAAAAGTGATACATTTGGTAAAGACTGCTGTGTTGTAAATTTAATTTATGGAATCACGAAAATGCGATATAAACAAGGCAAAGGTGATCCTGCAGGGTTTAAGCATTTCTTGCATCAGGAAGGTATTAAACTAAGCATAATTCCACGTTATGTTGGAAACAGATTTCACATTTTGTTTCATCTTGCTGGTGTGATATTCTACCTTAGGGATAAATTGACAGTTTATCTAGAAACTATGTGTAGAAATCAAACTACCCTGCGTTTAGCACTTCTGAATGACCTTAAGGATAAACACATTCTTCTGCAGTTGCAAGCTTTAGGATTAATAGGCAAAGTAATTACAGGACCATGGATGCAACAGTGAAATGATAACTGCAAAATCACGAACTTTGAAGTTACTCCATACATTAAAACCTGTTTGGATAACCTGAAGATGTTAACCAGGTCACCTCTTCTTATGCTAGAAATATCAGAAGATGCGTTTGGTGCTACATTGGATTGAGAGACAGATGATGTGATGTGTAGTTTAATAAATTGTGAATGTAATGAATCAGAAAAGGAAGATCTAAATGTTATTTTATCACAACTTTTGGCAGGCATAATATTGGTAATAGAAAAACAGCTCAATGAATATATTCAAGGATCCCTTTCAAATCTTTCACCAGCAAAAATTATGCAGACATCTTCAGCTCCTGTCCACAACATGTTTGCAGAATAGACCTTAGGATTGGCTGGTCACTATTTACGAAGGGCTAGAAATTGTACTATAGGCCTTATAGATGGAAAAGTTCATTGTAGAAAGAATGACACGTTGACATGGTTAGTAGCTAAACCTTCAGATGAACAGGAAAAAATAATACAGTTTAGCATAGCAGAAGCAAAAACAATGCGTGCACAGCTTCAAAAACGTGAAGATAATATTGCAAAATCCAAGCTCAACTTGTTATAGAAAAAAGGCAAAAAAAGATTCAAGTTACAGAAGGAGGCTGAAAAAAAGGCAGAATTTAGTACTTACTAACAATGCTGAGTTGTCTGAAGTTCTCCCAGAACTTAGCATTGAACAAACAGAAACTGTTAAAAATGTTGTATCTAATATGTCTATACTTAATGGCCTTTACATTGAACATTATGGTTTACTGAGAAAAAAAAAAATTCTGTATCATGGACACATTATTTCAGTGCAAAGTACTGGCAAAGTTACAAAAGCCACCATCTGTTACTGGAAGACATCGAAGAACAAGGGGAAGATGAAAAAATATGCATATTACAGCTGCTTATTGACCATATTACTGGAGATATGATTTTTGTTGATTTTCCTGACATCTGAAATGCCTTTTTCATTGAATGGTAAAATATTGATTCCGAGAACATGATATATATATATATACACATTTGGCTATATATTTTTATATCGCTACCATGAGCAGGCTGCAGATTTTATGCATAATATCTGCTGTAGTACCTTCTAAAAACTATTTTTATATGCAGGTATGTGTGGCAGTTACTCTTTATATATTAGGCTGCAGTAGCATATTTAGTAAGTTCAGTGTAGCGATTATAAGTTAAGCCGGCACAGTTTTTTTTTGCGCGGTCATTCAATTCCATATATTCAAGAGTACCGCTTTATGCTGCCGTATTGACCGAAAAAAAAAAAGATGATATGATAAGTAATATACCGTTGGAATGCTCATTTTTTACTCTTTTTAGAACCATGCGAATTGTTGCAAAAATATCAATTTGAAAAAAAAATCCAAGTACCTAACTTAGTCGGCAAGCAACTTTCTGAAGAGATGGAAAAATTGCGCACTTCAAGAAAATCCGGACAACGTCCAGAGGGGAGGAAAGACGTGGTGTGCTGGATGTGTGGATGGCACGGACATGTTCGGCGTAACTGCCCGAATAAGAAAGAGCGACAGTACGTGTATGTTGGTTCAGCAAAAGGTAAGCGGTTTGAACATTGAAATAGGGGGCCTGAAGCAGCACTATAGCTATAAGTTCCTGTATAATAATCTGGGGGAAAGAAGCTGAACGTCCTACAGAGATGTTGTTGTACACAGGGTCCGCTGTCACACTAATCAGACAGGATGTATGGAACGAAATCACCAGCTGTGAAGAACGCTACCAGCTTGAAGAAGCCCAGCGCCCTATTGTTGTTGCTAATGGTGACAGATTCGATACACTTAATTGGTCAGGTAGTTTTACCACTCTGTATTGGTGGAATAGTGGAACCCTTTTCTAGCTAACGCAGGAACGTCTCATTGGAGCAGATTTCCTCTCACAGTTTAGGTGTCACATTGATATGGGGATGAAGGTGTTGGTGGCTGGAGAAACTGTGGGGGAAATTTGAAACAGAAAAGGGCCACACTTCGGTATAGCTGTCTATCATGCACGTTTTGGTGAATCAGTTGAAGTGCCGGGCTACTCTCAGATGCAGGTCATGGTGGGTATAAAAAAGCACCATGCCATGACAGGTGCAGCGATGTTGGAGCGAGGTACACCTTTCATGGAACGACATGGCTTGTAGGTGGCAAGGTCGATTTCGTATGCTCATGCCGGTACAATGCTAGTACAGTTGCTTAACCCTTCACCAGTCCCTGCTATAGTCAACAAACATGAAATAATTGGATCTCTTTATTCATTGGATGAGGCTGGGGATAAAGGATACAAAACAAACAGTGGCTGGCAAATCGGTGATTTATGAACACTTAGCAGAGAGCATAATTGAACAGATGGTGATGAACACGGAGGGACTAATCGATGAAGAAAAGGATAAGTTGAGAAGGTTATTACGTGAGTACAAGAGTATCATATCACTATATGATGGGGATATAGGACATACTAGTCATGCAGGTGTTCCATCACATTGATACAGGGGATGCTAGACATATCAAACAGACACTTCGTGGATTGCCATTCAACCAAAGAAGGGAGGCGAAGGATCTCATTGATGCTATGTTGGAAAAGAAGGTGATAGAACGCAGCCAGAGCCCTTGGTGTTCGCCGATAATGCTCGTTAAGATAAAGGATGGCTCCACTCGTTTTCTGTGTTGATTTCCGACAAGTCAATGCAGTTACTAGAAAGGACGCACAACCACTACCTCTGATTGATGACACCTTAGATGTTCTTGGTTCTGCAAGATGGTTCTCCAGTCTTGACCTGGCCAGTGGATCCTGGCAAGTGGAAGATTGCCCAGAGGATCGGGAGGAAACGACCCTACGGATTATTCCAGTTCCGAGTGATGCTGTTTGGCCTCACTAATGCTACTGCTACGTTCCAGCTTCTAATGGAACAGGTCTTGTCTGGATTGCATTAGGTTACTTGTCTATTATATCTAGATGACATTTTGATCTTCAGTACTACCATACTGAGAAGACCGTTTGGAGAGATTGCATGATGTTCTGGACCGTTTGAAGAATGCAGTTTGAAAATCATGCAAACCAAGTAAGTGCCATTTGATGAGAAAGAGTATCACATATCTTGTTCATGTGGTCTCAGAACATGGGATTAAGACAGATCAAGAGAAGACAAGATGTGTTGCTGACTGGCCAACTCCCTTAAATGCCCATGAATTGAGACAGTTCCTTGGTCTGGCAGGATACTATCGACGATATGTCATGAACTTTGCTGTGATTGTAGTACCATGCACTCTTTCACTTGACTGAAAAACACCAGACTTGGAACTGGACATTGCAGTGCATAGCAGCATTCTTCACGTTGAAGGAGAGCTTGGTAACTTCACCTGTCCTTGAATATCCAGTATTTAGTATTGGATTTGTTGTGGATACAGATGCAAGTGGTGAAGGGTTGGGTGCAGTGCTCTCCCAAAATATTGAAGGTCATGACCATGTAATTGCTTATGCCAGCAGGACGTTAAATAAAGCAGAACGGAAGTACTGTGCCACCATACGTGAGATGCTGGCACTTGTGTGGGCTATTCAACACTTCAGAGCATACAGCAATTTACAGTACGTACTGACCACAGTTCCCTGCAATGGCTGCAGAACTTTCATGAACCTGAAGGTCAAGTCGCCAGGTGGTTAGAAACCTTAGCAGAGTATGACTTCGAAGTAGTACACTGTTTTGGAAAAAAGCACACAATTATCTCGCAGCGGCGATGGAAGGAATACAAAAGTGTAGACGCCATTAGGATGAAAATTTTTAATATCTGCAAATAAGGAATATGGCACAATCGTAAAACTGACCCGCACCGCCATAAATTTCGTTTTGAATCATGATGTATACTTATCTGCATGCTATCTTCTTTTATCCACTTAATTTTCGAAACGTCTTCACCTCGAAGTTTTAGCAACTGAAAAAGTTTGATTCTGTTTTGTATAATCATGCATGCCCTCTTAGGGGCATCCTTGTCTTGCTAACAATCTCATATTCGAAAGAACACTGCTACCTCTCTTTGCATTCTACTTTGTGTTGCAAGGAGAGGCTGGAAGCAACAGATGTACATGTGAGCTTCTGCAGGCTAGGAAAACTCGAACCACACCCTATCACTCTTAGTCAGATGGAATGATTGAACGATTCAATATAGAACCTTACTGAATTTACTAAGTACAGCTGTCAGTGAGAATGAGCATGATTGGGATGTGAAACTGCCTGCATGTTTTATTGTTTGCACATAGAACATCTGTTCACGAAACCACAGGTGCATGATGCTTGGGAATGAAGCATGGCTGCCAGAAGACCTTATATATGGTCTACCAGTTGATGATGCTCCTGTCCCACAGGGAGGACGAGAGTATGTGGAATATACTATGCAGAATGCTTCCAAAAGCATACGAGATGAGGCATGGAAAGAAATGCAGCACTGACCAAAAATAATGTATAATATGATGAAAGACAAAATTAGAATAAATGCTACCGGAATGGAAGAGAAGCTTGGTGATGTGGTGCCGGTACCGAATACGGAAGAAGAACTCTCAAGCTAAGCCACTTACATTTCATTTTAACCTCTATCACCCCGATTTTGGTCCTCAATTGAGGACCAGCCACGTCCTCAATTGAGGACCACACCTGCAACATGCACTTCTCCGACCATTTCTGTTATTTTGTAACTGCACTATGAACATAAAGTTTATTGCATAAGTTTATTCCCTGCTGGCAGTCGTAAGCTGCAAAGCAATCACGATCTTTCATCCCACTGCAAAGTGGCAGTATTTCATGTGGAGGTTTTGAGCATTGAAATTTTTCTCTGTTAACATTCCCGATGATGCTGCTAACGATTCCATTTGCACCAAAGTTCACTTTGCACTTACTCTGAACTTTGTCGCCGATCTTGAGTTGTGCACTCTTGCTCATTGCGGTTCGCGCGCGCGGGAGACGCTGATTAATTGCCTTTCACTTGACGAGTGTGACCATAGGCTTGAGAGGCAAGAATGTATAACACGAGCAAACTTTATACACTAGTCACCACTATGGGTTAAAAGGCACGGGATACGCGAACGTATTTGCTACATGACCTTTTATTGGATTTGGTCCTCAATTGAGGACCGCCGTCCTCAATTGAGTACCAAAGGGTGATAGAGGTTAACAAACTTATACCATAATTCCAACCAGTAAAGGGTACTCCTACAGATGAAAACATTGGTTGTAAACAAGAACAGAGGAATCAAGAAAGAAGAGATGACCCTGTCAATGGAGAGAACTATTTGGATGATGATATGTTTATTATCACTTAGAGAACCAGTCGGACTTGTAACATCTGAACTAATACCAGATCAATTTTCAGAGACACCTACTCCTCAAGAACCACAGTGCAACGCACCTATTCCCAAAAACCATCGACCTGATGTATCACAGCTGAGGCGTTCAACACGGGTACGGTGACCCACTGACCGGTATTTATTGAACTGTGAGGACACAGTCTGATGAAGAGGGGAGCAGTGTAATGAACCTGCAGCTGGAGCCAGGCAGTCTAAATTGCACATGGCACCATGCAAACTGCAACGTATGTGCTGTAGTATTCAAGTAGCATTGAATTGTATATGTAAGACGATTCTGTTGACTCGATTAAATACTTGCTACGCTACGCCAGTGGCTATATACGCTTGGGTTTGCGCTGCTGGTCTGCGCTACTCTAATAAAGGAATAGATTCTGTAATAGTTACAGCCTGCGGTAGATATTACGTCTCTCCCCGCTTTATAGTAACAAGTAAATAAAAACATTCTCTCTGAGAAAGTTGGTGGGATATAGGTTTTTCAGGCAAATAGTATACTGGTGTAAAAAGCAAGGAAACAAGTTTCATCAGAAGGGAAAATGTAATAGTCCTATATTTAGCACACTTCGACTAAGGCATATGCTGTTTCTGTGCTAAATATAGGACTATTACATTTTCCCTTCTGATGAAACTTGTTTCCTTGCTTTTTACACCAGTATACTATTTGCCTGAAAAACCTATATCCCACCAACTTTCTCAGAGAGAATGTTTTTATTTACTTGTTTCCTTAATTTTTTAACACCCAAATCACTGTTGCATCGCAGGTTTCCCCCCTTTCATTTAACCGAATTAATTCCATCCAGACGTATTGTGAAAATTTTCTAGGTACCTTTGCTTAATTAGAATTGGTAAGACCGTATATAGGCTTTTAGGCGTTTTTGTATCAAAGCGAGTCCTCCAGCAAATTCTAAAGCTATTGGTGCAATTTTCATTGCTTAAAAGTGTTCCTGTCCCGAGTTATGAGTTCTCAAGAAGAAGAAGAAGAAGAAGAAGAAGCAGAAGCAGACGACCCGCCCATTATTTTTGGAAGGGGAACGAGGGCGGCAGTATTTTTCGTTCTCGACAACCACGCGGTTCTACGATGTGAAACATAAACGAAACTACTCAGTTTTGACTTCTAGATCGATTGCCGCAACAAGTTAGACGATCCGATCGTCGGGAGCGAAGCTACGGTAGGGTCGCGTGATTTTAATTAAATTCATAGTCGGGGTCAAAACCTATATGGAAGTCTCTAGCGAGACTTCCGATATGCGATGTTTAAAATGTGTGTATAACGCCAAAGTTGATTACGTCAATTTGGTAATAATGTATTGCGGTGCATGGTTTTTCTGATGATAGCGTGAGATTAGTTTCCTTAGGGTACATTTATTCTATGCATTATATGGCTTCGCTTTTTGCCAATGCTTTTAACCTTTATCGGAAGTCTCGCTAGAGACTTCCATATAGGTTTTGACCCCGACTATGAATTTAATTAAAATCCCTCGACCCTACCGTAGCTTCGCTTCCGACGATCGGATCGTCTAACTTGTTGCGGCAATCAATCTAGAAGTCAAAACTGAGTAGTTTCGTTTTTGTTTCACGTCGTAGAACCGCGTGGTTGTCGAGAACGAAAAATACTGCTGTCCTCGTTCCCCTTCCAAAAATAATGGGCGGGTCGTCTTCTTCTTCTTGAGAACTCATAACTCGGGACAGGAACACTTTTAAGCCATGAAAGTTGCACCAATAGCTTTAGAATTTGCTGGAGGACTCGCCTTAGTCGATATTAGGCTTTGATACACAAAAGCCTAAAAGCCTATATACGGTCTTATCAATTCTAATTAAGCTAAAGTACCTAGAAAATTTTCACAATACGGAAATGAAAGGGGGAAACCTGCGATGCAACAGTGATTTGGGTGTTAAAAAAATTAAGGAAACAAGTAAATAAAAACATTCTCTCTGAGAAAGTTGGTGGGATATAGGTTTTGCAGGCAAATAGTATACTGGTGTAAAAAGCAAGGAAACAAGTTTTATCAGAAGGGAAAATGTAATAGTCCTATATGTAGCACAGAAACAGCATATGCCTTAGTCGAAGTGTGCTAAATATAGGACTATTACATTTTCCCTTCTGATAAAACTTGTTTCCTTGCTTTTTACACCAGTATACTATTTGCCTGCAAAATCTATATCCCACCAACTTTCTCAGAGAGAATCTTTTATTTACTTGTCACTCTTTGGTCCTCAATTGAGGTAGTCTGGGGACTAGTGTAATATTTTAATGGTACACCTCAACAAAATTGCAGATTCAAATACAAATCTGTCATGATCGCGCAAGTTGACCGTTTTTCTACCTGATTCTATAAGTTTCAAGAACTAAATACAATACCAAATCCACCAAAAAAATGTGTACATTCTCTATACGAGAAGGTTCGTGGTGTATAGGAAATCAAAGGTGATAGCGGTACAAAAAGCAAGGGAACAAGGCTCCTGATTGAAAGGAAAAATGAGATAGACATATATTTGCACGCAGTTAAATATGACAACATGCTGCTAATATAGGTCTATTTCATTTTTCCTTTTCAATTAGAAGCCTTGTTCCCTTGTATTTTACACCACCATCATCTTTGATTCATACCACCAACCTTCTCGTATAGAGAATAGTTTTGTTACTTGTTCAAGCTATACTTGATGGCAGTACTGAAAAAGTATTCATGGTGCATAACTATATGTTACATGGACAAATCTATGGAATTTTAAGACTTCTGATATGTTTACTTACTGCAATCAATTGGAAGGCTACTGTTGGTTGCATTGATGCAGTGAGGATAACCAAAACAAAGCCAAATTGCTGGGATGCATAGTCCATTTGAGCATCTGATTTGGCTTGAAGTGCAATCTGTTTGCGTAATAGTGCATTGTTAAATAAAACAAAATGGTTGAATGCCAATACAAATATAGATCAGAAATAAATTATATTGGCCAAAGGCTGACCGCAATCCAGTAGTGGGTACTGAGTTATCACAGCATTACAATGGTTATCCATAAACTCACTGCAATCAGTTTCATCACTTCCATCAAAGCATTCAGGATAGCCATTACATTGCCAACTAGCTGGGATGCATTGTCCATTTGAACATTTGAATTGGTTGGAAGTGCAATCTGGTTGTGGACAATAACAGATGAAAAAAGTCACTTAGCACGTATTTTGTTAATTGGAAGCCTCATTGGTGACACTGCCATTGGTGCATGTCTTATGGAATTTAATAACAATTTGAACACTCACTGCAATCAGATTCATCACTTCGATCCAGGCATTCCGGATATCTATTACATTGCCAACTAGATGGGATGCATTGTCCATTGGAACATTCAAATTGGTCGGAAGTGCAATCTGAATAGAGGAATAACATGACTTGCACTGTTTTATTGAAAACTGTGCATTTATTGGCATTGGTGCCATTCATGCAGAGATCACTGGAATGTAACTATAGGAAACACACCTCACTGCAATCAGTTTCATCACTTCCATCAGAGCATTGACATGCTCTGATGGAAGTGATGAAACTGACTGCATCACATTCAAACTAGATGATATGCATTGTCCATTCGAATTGGTTTAATGAAGTACAACCGAATGTCGTCGGCTGGACATTTGTTAAGCGATACCGTAAAAGCGTTTCCGCACTACAGTACCAGCTTGGTCATAGAGAAATTTCACAGCTTGATCATAGAGAAAATAAAGCGTATACATTGAGACTATACCAACTATTAGTTTTCATAGCAGCTAGTTGCTAAGAACACTGATCGTTTCTTTAATTACCAAATTATTTTAGCCGCATCTCATTAAACGACACTAGTTTTGCGAGCCACATATCTTACTTGTCTTAACAAACAGACTTTTCAAAACAGTTGACCACAGCTGTACACGAGTCTATCAATGCACTAGTTGCGACTCATTACTTCGCGCAGCCCATTTTAAGAGCTATGCAAATCTGAATGTGAAATATGGGGTCTACTTCAGTGCTTGTAGTGCAGGAACACTCTAGGATATCGGTATGCCAATAATACAGTCATCAGCACAGATAGGAGAACATATAAGTAACGCACATGCAGAAGTAGCCATTTTAATTTTCCTTTACCGTAGATCAGGGCAAGAGTATTAAACATGACAATTTGCGTAGGCTTGAATATACACGCACGCAGAGGAGTGCGTGGTGGCTTTTTGGTAGGGAGTTTTCAGACGCATTAAACCCTCTCTGTCTATGTCTCCCGAGATGTTTTAGGCACTACCAAACTCACTTTTGGGTGGATGCCACACACAACAGTCGACTGAATGAGAATTCTCTGGGCAGCCCACAATACCCCATCTAAGATTACTGCAGCAATCTTTGCAATAGTACCACCTCAAGAGTGCTTATAAAGTATATATTAGCCAGTTCTACTATTCTGGACCAACTTATGCGTCCCTGCTTGTGCTTGTCCATATTACATCAAACCCTTGGGGCTAGTTGCACGATTGACCTTGATTAATAAGGAGCACCTCCTGCAAATAGCTTTTTGTAATCCTTCCTCAAAAGAGTTACTACTCCGGTCTATATGGTCCGGTATAAACCGTAACGAGCTAGCGGTATTAGTTGTCAATCAACTTCAGAAATACACATCGCTGGCCCCGAAAAATGTGGCTACAAGCGCATATACTTGATTCAGTTAGTATACCTTCTACCATCCTTTGGAATAACTCAGAAAGGAAAAAATTCGTGGGAAGGGAGCTTGGAAAACTCGCTTGTTAGCGGAGGGTCTCTCAAGAGTTACCCACTTTCACAAACCATATTGCTGTGCCACGAGGATATAATAACGATGCCTCTGTCGTTTTAAGCTATCAAATGGTACTAGTTGAACTCCATTTTAGTACTCGATGCTCAAGTTTCATAGCTCTGGTTGTCAAGGACGTACCTAAGGGCATGACATCATCCTTTCAATTTGCCGTATGGGCTACGTCTGTGACGTTAACTTATCGTTATTCATTCAACTCTGAAAATATAGTTAAGGTTTCTAGGTTGACCGCACATCCAGTAATAGTCATCATGGCAGCAAAAACTAACTTTATCTGAAGTTTCGCTAGAAACTGCAATATAGGATTTGATACCGACAATGAATCTCATTACAGATACGCGACCCGTCTCTAATAAACTCCCCGACAATCCGATCGATTAGTTTATTATAGCAATCGAAATAGAAGTCAAAAATGAGCAGTTTGGTTTTTTTTTTTTTTTTATGTCACAGAACCACGTGGTTGTAGAGAACAAAAAGGTACTGCCCTTCCTCGTACCCAGTCCCAGAACACGCGGGATAAGAACACTTTGAAACAATGAAAATTTCACCAATAATAGCAGCTTTCATATAAAATAGTCAACGTTATATTTTGGTAAACAATCGACATTACGAGACGAATAATTAGATAACTTGAAAGACGTAATTTTAGATATAAAGTCAGTATAAATAGCGAATTAACAACTAGAATAAACGCTTCGGTGCTTCAATCGTCGTTTGGTGTAGCCTTTTTTTTGTGAAGTAGTTTTTCTCAAAATGCCTTCACGTCAAGAAAGAAACGAGAGAAACGACGTGCGATATTTAATTCGAGACGATGTTTTAGAACTGATCGGCACGGGCATCCTACAGCGATACATAATACTCACAATGATTCAGTATGAACAAAAATAAAGGAAACAAGTAACTGAAACCATTCTCTACGAGAAATTAAAGTTGGTGGTATAAAAGATTTGAGGGCAATTGGTGGTGTAAAAAGAAGGTCTTATCAGAAGAGAAAATATACTAGTCCTATATTTAGCACATTTTTAGGTCAAGTGTTGCTTGTGTGCTATATATAGGACTATTACATATTTCCTTCTGATAAGACCTAGTTTCCTTGCCTTTTACACCAACAATTGCCTTCAAATCGTATATATCACCACCTTTCTCGTAGAGAATTTTTTAGTTACTTGTACAAATATAGATCATACTCATTCAACTCTGAAATATATCGGCGTAATAGTCATCATGGCAGCAAAAATGTTAAATATTATACACTCGCTGCAATCACTTCGATCAAAGCAGTCAGGATAGCCATTAGATTGCCAACTAGCTGGGATGCATTGGTCATCTGAACATTAAATTCAAATCGGTTGGAAGTGCAGTCTGGTTGTGGAAAGTTGTAGAAAACACGTTAAAGTCACATAGCATGTACTATTTAAATTGGAAGCGTCACTTTTCAAAGATTTGGTGAAACTAGCAATGGTGCATATGGGATCAAGGCAGTGTGAAGGGACCTAGCGCATGCTTTATCAAAATTTCAAATTATTTCATATTCTAAGAGACACTAATGCTTATGTCCTCTACAACTTCTTTCTTACGCACTGGAAATTAGGCTGTCCATCATGGACTTACAGTGGCCTGAAATTTTAATTATTCATACATTGTAATTGCAAGCATCAAATTGGATGATCCTTCCTGGAAAATATGTGCTAGGTCCCTTTTCGTTGCCTTGACGTCATATTTTACGGAATTTAATAATAGGTTGTCCAAACACTCACTGCAATCTGTCTCATCACTTCTATCAAAGCAGTCAAGATACCCATCACATTGCCAAATAGCTGAGATGCATTGTCCATTGGAACATTCAAATTGGAAGGAAGTGCAATCTGGTTGTGGAAAGCAATAGATGAATCACATGACATGTACTATTTTATTGAAAACTGTGTACTTATTGGCATTTGTGCCATACAGAGAGCAGTGGAATTTAGCTATAAATAATACACTCACTGCAATCAGTTTCATCTGAGCACATTAAATGGATACAAGCTATACATGAAGGCAGTACTGAATACCCATGGTGCATAGCTATATTGCACGTGAACAAATCTATGGAATTACATCAGTGTATGGCCAGTAAATTTATTTGGAAGACTGATATTGGTTCCATTGGTGCAGTAAGGATAGCCATAACAAAGCCAAATTGCTGGGATGCATAGTGCATTTGAGCATCTGATTTGGCTTGAGGTGCAATCTGTTTGTGTAGACAGTAAAACATGATGGTTAATTTACCTAAATTGCTGGGATACATCATCCATCTGAACATTCAGATTGGTTGGAAGTGAAATCTGATTAAATCAAATAGTATGCACTATTTTAATTGGAAGCCCTCAGTTTTCTAAGATATGGTGACACTGGCAATGGAGGATATCATTTACTAACAGATAAATAAAAAAAAATTTAAAAAAAGATTTCCCACACTCACTGCAATCAGTTTCATCACTTGTATCGAAGCAGTCAGGATAGCCATTACATTGCCAACTAGCTGGGATGCATTGTCCATCTGTACACTCAAATTGGTTGGAAGTGCAATCTGGTTTTAGAAGAAAAACATGTACTATTTTAACTTGGAACCCCTCAATGTTAAAAGATTTGGCGACACTGGCTATTGTGCATATCATTTACAGATTAATACATTTGAATTAGATTTTCATACACTCACTGCAATCAGTTTCATCACTTCTATCGAAGCAGTCAGGATAGCCATTACATTTCCAACCAGCTGGGATGCATTGTCCATTTAAGCACCCGAATTGGTTCAATGAAGAGCAACCTGGTTTTGTGGAAAATAATACCTATGACACTCGATTAGTGCGCACATGTTTATACCAGTATAATGAATACAAGGTATAGATGAAAGGACCGTGACGCACTGAACGGGACCAAAATGGTATAACCATTATTAATTAATTGATTCATTACCTTGTATATATATTTTTTCATACGCTTTATTGTGGTGACATGTTTCTTTTGTTACTGAAGCTTAATTTGAAAAGCAATGGTTTTGAACTTCAACTTAGTAGACGGTGTCCGATCGAGTTGTGTAATGGCTAAAAATAGTGATGCGTCAATAACCGTTTGCGATTTAACCACATTGCGATTGCGTCATGGATGTTTATGCGCGTTAAAAATGTTTTGCGGATGATGCATGTTTACTTATACTATTCAATTACTGCGCCAGAACTATGCAATAAATCGCCCACTGTTCCAATAGCTGGCCTGGGTGTACCCCGATCTTCGCGTATTGGGGTATCAAGCCTATACATAAACAGCACTTGTACTCATCTGATAGTGCTGTGGGCTATTAACACCTGATTAGTCTGACCTTTGATTCAGGGATGATTACGCGTTGGTCGCGTGGCAGGCTACGACTCTGTTTTAAAAATACTGTTATTAACACAAGAGGGATCACGATGACTAAAGAATAGCCTCGCTCTTTTTTCATAAATTGATCAAACGCTAGTGGCAAGCAAGCAAAAAATAAACTCTTGCCAAACCAGCAGGCTGAACTGAAAAAACATCTCTGCCCTCAATGAATGTAGCAGTTACTTCAAGTGTTCCGGTTTCATCTCTGGGTAGCCCAACTCCTTAGCCGCGTCTCTTTAGCTCTTTCTCCATATGCACGCGTAATTATCACTCAATCAACGGTCAGACTAATCAGGTGTTAATAGCCCTCATCATTATCAGATGAGTACAAGGTATAGGCTTGATACCTGCCAATACGCGAAGGTCAAATTATGCCCAACTACTGTTCCAAGGTGTGTTCCCTCTCTGTATATGCTAATAGCAATACCATATTTGATAGTGAATATCATCTATGCCGCTTCTGTAAAAGACACTTAGTTAAAATATCCGCCGGCGTGCTTTGATGATTATGCCTACGCACGCCATAATTGCTTGGTTGTGGTTACCTACGGATGTGCTATCAGATTCATCATCTCTATGATGCATTAAGGTCCATTGCACTATCCATACATTCACGCCCGCCCCCCCTCCCCCCCCCCCCCCCCCCCCCCATCCTCTCATCAGAGGTCACCACTGATGCGTTAATCATCGCGCAACATCGATATCACGACTTAAGCCAACCATACACACTAGGCAACATGATGCGCGCAACACTATGAATTTTAGAAAAATATCATATTAGAAACCCAAACATAGCGCTAGCCGACGGCCCCACCAGTACTGTATGTCACGAAAATGATCCACACATTTCCAATAAACTGAGATATGGATCCGCCGCGCGCCGCTGTTTGTGATGCTTACCTTCAGTGTAACCGAAGGAGGCAACCCCAATAGCTATACTAAGTAGAATGATGTGACTCAGCTTCAGTCGTTCTTTGCCGGCTCCTTTGCCCATCATGGTTGAATACAAAGAATGAAACTCTTTGCACATCTGGATGGGAAGATTGGTATGGAACGCGGATGCTGCTAATAATCTATTGCTGTAAATAAAAATTTCGTGTAAAATAAATCGGAAGTCTCGCTAGAGACTTCCATATAGGTTTTGACCCCGACTATGAATTTAATTAAAATCACGCGACCCTACCGTAGCTTCGCTCCCGACGATCGGATCGTCTAACTTGTTGCGGCAATCGATCTAGAAGTCAAAACTGAGTAGTTTCGTTTTTGTTTCACGTCGTAGAACCGCGTGGTTGTCGAGAACGAAAAGTACTGCCGTCCTCGTTCCCCTTCCAAAAATAATGGGCGGGTCGTCTGCTTCTGCTTCTTCTTCTTCTTCTTGAGTACTCATAACTCGGGACAGGAACACTTTTAAGCAATGAAAATTGCACCAATAGCTTTAGAATTTGCTGGAGGACTCGCTTTGATACAAAAACGCCTAAAAGCCTATATACGGTCTTACCAATTCTAATTAAGCAAAGGTACCTAGAAAATTTTCACAATACGTCTGGATGGAATTAAATCGGTTAAATGAAAGGGGTGAAACCTGCGATGCAACAGTGATTTGGCTGTTAAAAAAATTAAGGAAACAAGTAAATAAAAACATTCTCTCTGAGAAAGTTGGTGGGATATAGGTTTTTCAGGCAAATAGTATGCTGGTGTAAAAAGCAAGGAAACAAGTTTCATCAGAAGGGAAAATGTAATAGTCCTATATTTAGCACAGAAACAGCATATGCCTTAGTCGAAGTGTGCTAAATATAGGACTATTACATTTTCCCTTCTGATGAAACTTGTTTCCTTGCTTTTTACACCAGCATACTATTTGCCTGAAAAACCTATATCCCACCAACTTTCTCAGAGAGAATGTTTTTATTTACTTGTATAATTATATATGATGCATATAGTTATGTGGCACTTAGTAAATACCTTTGCATTCTAACGAAGGCAAAGACAGCAGAATATTTTGAGGGGTACCAAACAGGAGTAGCTTGCCCAGGGGGGTCTGAGATAAGCATTCACGGACTCAGGGATTGTATTGAAAGGCACTAGAATGACAAAGATTTCGTTACCCTGAGAATTGACTTCCAGAATGCCTTCAATATTGTCTCACGCCAGGCATTACTCGAAGAATACCACACACACTTCCCAGAGTTACTACCATGGGCATCTTGGTGCTACGGTCAACACCCAATGCTCTGTCACCCCATGGGCACTATATCCTCCGAGACAGGTGTGCAGCAAGGGGACCCGGCCCTTGGGGCCCCTCTTCTTTTGCTTAGTCCTGCACAAGTTGGTAGCCACCATAGCCTCAGATGAAGAGGCGTCCCATTTGTTGTACCACAAATGGTATATGGATGACGGGGTAGTAGCTGGTACAAGGGATGCAGTGGCCAGAGTGATTGCAATTATTAAAGAACAGGGTCCCCACTTAGGCCTGTTCATCAAAGACCCTAAATGTGAGCTCTTTAGTAAATGCAATTTGAATTCCTTTCCAGTGCAGATGAAAAGGTCCAAACACACCAAACTTGGTGCTCCTGGGTGCTCCAATCGGAGACCTGATTTTCTGCGCAAAATTCATCGCAAATCTTCGCTCCAAGATCCGTGGTCTGCTTTCCAGGTTGCAGCAGATTGGTCCCAAAGACCCCCAGGTTGCATATTTGTTGCTACGCTCCTGTGGTAGCTTCTGCAAATTGGTACACCTGGCCAGATCAACTCCTCCCTCCCTGCATGGTGGCTGAAGCTCTAAGACTATTTGACTCGGACATCCGGCGCTGCTTCACGGAATGTACTAGTGTGGATGTCTCAGACGTTGCCTGGCACCAGGCACAGCTAAGCCCTATAGTAGAGGAGGCCTGGGCCTTCAAAGTCTTTACCACCATTCAAATGCTTGCTTCATTGCGTCCATTAGCCAGTCAGAAATCACCCTGGGAGCGAACCACCATTTGGAGCTGTCCATCAACGACCTCAACCATATCATTGGGGAATCTGAGGCTGTAAGTGTCCAGGACATCCTTGAGGCCCCACCACTCTAGAGGATCTTGTCATCCAAGATTGAGAACCAGCAGCTGAGAATGTTGTTTGACCTCATATCCAGAAATGCGCGGTCAAAGGGAATTGACAATTGTTGCGGTTTGTACATTCGCGTATACTTCCGGATAACTCCCATAGAAAATGAACGGCGTTTTATAAACTTGATTGCTATTTAATAACGTAATAGGGTACAACTTTTGTGGCTATCAATATTGTTTCAGATACGTACGATCTTGATTTACCTAAACAAAAAACAACTGCTTTGTATTGAAAATTGTTGTAGTTTTTGTGAAAACAGCACTTTCCATAGAGATGTATGGAAAATCTACTTTTTTGCACCTAATTAAGGTATTCTGCAGCTCATAATTCTTACACCAGTTTAGATTCAGATTTTGTGGGCCCCCAGAATAAGAGATCATGCAGTTCTATTATTTTTAGAGATATTTAAAAAAATTTACCTAGTATAGATTTCGGCCATTTGAATTTTAAATTGTTTTGGGTCACAATGAGTAGGATACAATTAGCGCCATCTTATTAAGTGTTTTTAATGTAGCTTCCATGGATACAGATACATGGCTCACAGCCCTTTGCGGCTGGACAAAAGGGTCCATAATTAGACAATACCGTAAACCAAAAAAACTCATTGCGGCTAGATGCGCCATGGCCTCATTAAAATGGCGTTTTTTGATAGAGCTGTATCTTGTTCATTTTACCATCAAATACCTGTTGATCCCTCCCATTTAACTGGTGTATCGTCGTAGTAGAGAATATACCATATGCGCACTCTTCAAATCGCAATCCTTAATAACGCGCAGCCAATTTATATATGGATATCGTAAGGGAGAGGGGGTACTTCACGCTGATAATACCAAGCACAGACAAATTCTCAGGAACGTCAGCATGCCGCTTTGTCAACTATACACATTTAGGTATACAGAAACACCATTTAGGTCCAGCCATACTTTTTTTTCACCACACAATAAAGGGTTTTGCGTTTCTATGAATAATGCGGTATTAGTAGCTTTATTCGGTCACATAGCCTAGATGGAACACCACATATACCAGCTCCAGAAACTTTGCAGAGCTTGTGGAAAACATTTGGTGGCTAGAGAGATCAAAAGGAGAGCATTCATGAGAGGGGATTTATAATGGGTACATGAGGGCAGGGGTCCAGCTGCTTACTGTGGGAACATGGGGCAGACTAGCTGCTTATAGTAGGCACTTTGGGGCATGTGCAGGGGGTCCAGCTACTTAGTGAGTACATAGGGGCAGAGAGTACAGTGAGTACACAGGGGCAGGGGTCTAGCTGCTTACAGTGGGTACATGGGGGGCAGGGGTCCAGCTGCTTACTGTGGGTACATGGTGGGCAGGGATCCAGCTGCTTACAGTGGGTACATGGGGGCAAGGGGGCATGGGTACATGGGGGAGGGGGTCCAGCTGCTTACAGTGGGTACATGGGGGGCAGGGGTCCAGCTGCTTACTGTGGTACATGGTGGGCAGGGATCCAGCTGCTTACTGTGGGTACATGTTGGGCAGGGATCCAGCTGCTTACAGTGGGTACATGGGGGCAAGGGGACGTGGGTGCATGGGGGACGGGGTCCAGTTGCTTACAGTGGGTACATGGGGGCAGGGGGCATGGGTACATGGGGGAGGGGGTCCAGCTGCTTACAGTTGGTACATGAGGGTAGGCATATGTGGGGGCAGTGTCTACCTGCTTACAGTGGGTACATGGGGGCACGGGGGCCAGTTGCTTAGTGGGTACATGGGGGCAGGGGTCCAGCTGCTTACTGTGGGTACATGGGGGCAGGGGTCTAGCTGCTTACTGTGGGTACATGGGGGCAGGGGGGTCCAGCTGCTTACAGTTGGTACATGAGGGTAGGCATATGTGGGGGCAGTGTCTACCTGCTTATAGTGGGTACATGGGGGCACGGGGGCCAGTTGCTTAGTGGGTACATGGGGGCAGGGGTCCAGCTGCTTACTGTGGGTACATGGGGGCAAGGGGGTCCAGCTGCTTACAGTGGGTACATGGGGGCAGGGGGTCCAGCTGCTTACAGTGGGTACATGGGGGCAAGGGGTCTAGCTGCTTACAGTGGGTACATGGGGGCAAGGGGTCTAGCTGCTTACAGTGGGTACATGGGGGCAAGGGGTCTAGCTGCTTACAGTGGGTACATGGGGGCAAGGGGTCTAGCTGCTTACAGTGGGTACATGGGGGCAAGGGGTCTAGCTGCTTACAGTGGGTACATGGGGGCAAGGGGGCATGGGTACATGAGGGAGGGGGTCCAGCTGCTTACAGTTGGTACATGAGGGTAGGCATATGTGGGGCAAGGGTCTAGCTGCTTACAGTGGACTCATGGGGTAGGGGTTCCAGTTGCTTACAGTGGGTACATGACGGCAGGGGGTCCAGCTTCATACATGTACATGGGGTAGGGGTCCAGCTGCTTACAGTGGGTACATGGGGGAGGGGGTCCAGCTGCTTATAGAGGGTACATGTGGGCAGGGGATCCAGCTGCTCACAGTGGGTACATGAGAGCAGGGGGTAGCGGTGGGTGTATGGGGGCAGGGAGTCCAGCTGCTTACATGAAGGCCGGGGGATCAGCTGCTTACAGTAGTCATGTGGGGGAGGAGGTCCAGCTGCTAATACTGGGCATATACATGGGGCAGGAGGTCCAGCTGTTCATAGTGGGCACATGGGGACAGGGGATTACAGTGTGGGTACATGGGGGCAGAGTGTAACAGTGGTACATGGGGCAGGGGGCAGGCAGGGGGTCCAGCTGCTTGCAGTGGGTACATGAAGGCAGGGGGTCCAATACATGTACATGGGGCAGGGGGTGCAGCTACTTACAGTGGGTAGGTAGGCTGGGTGTTCAGCTGACAGTGGGTACATAAGGGCAGGGGGGTCCAGCTGATTTTCACGTCAACACGTATATGTATTGGGCTAGTTTACACGGCTCAAACCACAGTACACTTCACATGCGTATACCATTGCGAAGAAAAAGTATGGCTACAGCTCCATACTATATGTTGTAAGTTCCTTCTGTCTCCTTTTGTTATTCGCTTCCAAGTGGGGTGCAGAATTTGTCTACGTGGTCCAAAAAGTACGTTGAAGACGATGCGTTCGTCGAAAAATGGCCGCTTGTAGGAAGCGGTGGAGAGAAAACTAGGCCATGTGACTTTGGCTACAAATAGAACAAAGATCCTTCATTCATTGTATGGCTTTAAAATGGTGACAAGTTCAAACATGTTAACATGTAGTGCAAGGTTTCTAAGGTTGTCGGTTGTCAAGGGTGGTTCCTAGGGCATTACGCCACTTTTTCAATATTTCAAGAGGTATGCCTTTTGTCCACAAATTGTATGGCCGCATAGGGCTGTGGGCTAAATGCAAATTAATTAATTAACTGGAACGTTGGCTTATTGAATAGGTTATTTGTCTAGTGCAAATGATGTCATGGGACCTGTTCAGCGCTGGCTGTACCAAGGACTACAACATTAGTCGTTGACTGTACCATGTGAGAGTGTACGTGTATTCATCCACTTCTTGTGCGCGCGCGAGATCTGGAGTTCGTGCGTGTGTTTGTATGTGTGATTGCGTGTGTCTACATGTAGGCCTATGTGTGTGAGTGCGTGTGCGTGTGTGTGTGTGCGCGCGCGCGCTCACACACATACACGCACACGACTCAAACTATGCATGCAGAGGGGAAAAAGAGGAAGGATTCATAGCCATTCGCACAACGCCCGTGAGCGCGCGCGTTCGTGTGATTGTAACACGTGTGTGTGTGTGTGTGTGTGTGTGTGTGTGTGTGTGTGTGTGTGTGTGTGTGTGTGTGTGCGCGCGCGCGCGTGTATGAATCTATGTATTTATGTATGTATATGTGTATGTATCGACGATCTATTTACATCAGTAGCCTATGTCTGAGTACGTATATGTATTTGTTTAGGTACTAAACTTGGTTTAATGTCTGGTAAATGGGATCGGAGCCTATATGTCTGGAAAATCTCTGAGGACACTCTCACCTCTATTGAGACCAAATGTGTCTAATAAGGGAGCCTATAGGTCTAGCAAAGCATAACCCTCACCTCTGTTCAAACCATCACACCTTTTACCCCCTCAATGACACTGCTAAACTGATATGGTTCCAGGTCCATGCATATATAAACAGTGGTGGTTGGTGGGCATCTCTCAGTCTTACATTCAGCTACATGTAAAGCACTGCTGCCTGAATCGCTTACCCACCCACCACTCCACCTGTGCATTGATTGTACTTGTACACATGTTTGCTGTGTTATTGCTCAACTATCAATGGTGGGCGGCACCCTTCGGGCTTCTACACCCTGACCTAACCACTTAACCTTGACCAGCGTCATGGTGGCATTGGCCGACCCAATGGTAACCAGCGTTACCTATTGGTCCCAGTTAGGCTCAGCGGTGGGGGGTCAGCACCCCTTGGCAGACCCGACTGGCTGGCTACTGCCTGCCCCCTTTATGGGCACACAACATACTTATCAGTCAAACTCGCAAAGGGGGACAGGGCAACTCACAGTTTACATGTGCAGGTACAACTGTCAGCATACGAGAGCATTTAGACAGCATTAAGTATGTGCTTGTGTATAAAATTTTGATTTCAAATTGAACTCATGGGATATAAAGCCGTCCCATATGTGTAGATAACATCTGAATGGAGAGAAAATGCATCCAACAAAAGTGGGAGAATACAGTTTAAGGTGATAAATAAATTTAACTCCTTCAACAATTCAGGAGCCCTTTGCTGCTGGCAGGTGAATGCCACGAATTCAATAGTGAAAAACTAAATGTTCGTTAAAAACCAGAACACTATAAGGTGCGTGCATGTGTGTGTGTATCTGTGTGTATGTGTTGTGTGTGTGTATGTGTGTGTGGGAGGGGGAGGGATAAATAGGCCTGAAGTTATTGTGTCTAAATTCATATCCAATCTAATAGGTTTCTATTCATCATTTTATAGGCATGCCCTGATACAAAAATTTTTGGGGGCTAATTTTACAGTCCATGTATACATATATGCCATTTTCCGTGAAAGTGAAGAGCGATTTACATGCAGGCCTACATGTAGATCATGTAGATATAATTCTAACTTGTATATGGTTTTAACTATAATCTATTTGCTGTAATCTATTTGGAACGCCCTCTCTTTTTTGATGAATGCTGCATGAATAATTAAACGTAGGCCTGCCAGCCTCTTTTAACCTATTGCTGTATAGGATGGATGGCATATATTTATGTGTGATGCTCTGTTCATCCTCCTCCCCTCTCTCTCACACACACACACACACACACACACACACACACACACACACACACACACACAGGTAACCCCCCTCCCCCCTCCCAAGCTCTTTTGATGCCCAGACATGGAGGTTGACCTGGTAAACTGTGGGTAGATTGATTGAGATAAGCAGTACCTGGTTAGCTGTTATATGCCAAATACACATACACACACACACACACACACACACACACACACACACACACACACACACACAGGTACTGATTATTTGACCTGTCTGGTATGCAAGCTTGTGTTGAACGTGTACACTGTGGGTAGATTGATCTAGATAGCTTTGCCCCTATAAGCTATTCCTTATGCCATATCCAATAAGCTTGAAAATTGAACCCACACTGACTTTGTGATTTAACAGGCACACACATGCACACACGCATGTGCACACACACACACACACACACACACACACACACACACACACACACAGGTACTGTTTTTTAACAAGCTCTTTGATACCCATACATGGGGTTGATCTGTGTACACTGTGGGTAGATTGATCTAGATAGCAGTGCCTGGCTTTTCCTGGGCAGCCATATCCAGTACGCTTGCAAATAGAACCCACACTGACTTTGTGATTTAACACGCACATGCACACACGCATGTGCACACACACACAAGTACTGTTATTTTACAAGCTCTTTTGATGCCCATACATGGGGTTGACCTGTTTACAGATTGATCCAGATAGCAGTGCCTGGTTAGCTTTTCCCAGCCATATACGGTACCCTTGCAAATTGAACCTGCACTGACTTTGTGATTTATCAAGCACACACATGCACACACGCATGTGCACACACACACACATACACACACAGGTACTGTTATTTAACAAGTTCCATACATGGGGTTGACCTGTTTACACTGTGGGTAGATTGATCTAGATAGCAGTGCCTGGTTAGCTTTTCCTAGGCATATCCAGTAAGCTTGCAAATAGAACCCACACTGACTTTAACACGCACACACACACATGCACACACACACGCGCGCGCGCGCACACACACACATACACACACACACACACTCACACACAGGTACTTTTATTTAACAAGCTCATTTGATGCCCATACATGGAGGTTGACCTGTGTACACTGTGGGTAGATTGATCTAGATAGCAGTGCCTGGTTAGCCATATCCAGTACATGTAAGCTTGCAAATAGAACCCACACTGGCTTTGTGATTTAACACGCACACACACATGCACACACACACACACACACACACACACACACACACACACACACACACACACACACACACACACACACACACACACACACACACACACACACACACACACAGGTACTTATTTTGACCTGTTGGGTATCATACAAGCTTTTGATACCCATGTATGGAGGTTCCTAGCTGTTGTAGCCAAATCCAGTATGCTAGCAAATTTAACCCACACTGACACTGTGTTGTTACATGCACATACAACACACACACACAAACACACACATACACACTCGCACGCGCACACACACGCACACACACACATACACACTTGCAGTGTATTATATCATCTGCTATATGATTGTACAGGATTAATTGGTTTTTATTTGTTTCTTAGATGTTGGTTTTGGTCTTACCTCTTCCACCATAACATCCACCAAGCTACGAATGGTACATTGCGTTGGTACACCATCAACTGTTTGGTTCACTGGTCTCTTTTAAATAGGATGAAATGAAATCCATTTCAAGAAGATGGCAATCCTTTCCTGACACTACTCTAACTGGATGATAATGACATGATGCTATGCAGTAGTCGTCGTTGATTATTACTTGTGGACTTTTGTGTATCAGTTGGTGCATTTGGAAGTGAAATGAGTATAAAATGTTTGATATCTACATCTATCCCTATTTCTGATGTGGGGCAGTGCACTGTATACAGTTGATAAACAATTGAGGGAGTAGAGTAGGGCTTTGTATTAGAGGAGCAAATGTTACATGCATGCACATAGTTGTTTGCGGAGACATAGCATACCCCACCATCAATGGCGTATCCAGGATTTCAGCGAAGGGGGTGCTTCAGGTCAGACTCAATATGGAAAGGGGGGGGAGGGGGGGGAGGCTTTAACCCTCCAGATTTTTGCACTTCAGGTATTAAAATTTCTGAAGTCGTTATAATCCATTGTAAAGCGCTCGCTATTCAATAGATCATAGAGTTGCCCTTTCATGTAAGGTACCTCCCCCTCTTCTGCTAAGCAACTCCCCCTCCCCCCGCCTTTCGTATTGTGCCTGAAGTGTACACCTCCCCCCACCCTCACTGTCGTATCGCCGGACTAAACCCCCAACCATAATTAGCCCCCCCCCCCCACCCCCCGCTTGTCGTCTCGCGGGTCTAAATCCCCAACCATAATTAGCCCCCTTCCCCCCCCCCCCCACCCTTAAAACTTGTCTACGCCCTTGGGGGGTGGGGGGGAGAGTGCTGTCCGCTTCAGGTCCGATACAAAAAGTGGGGGCCCTTTGTTATCGTTAATAATTAACGGTTACAGGTCGAAGCTAACGTATCCCAGAGAGCTGGGTGCTCCGAGTGCTTCACCCTCCTCGGCCAAAATTGTAACCGGTAATAACGATAACGTATTTAAATAGAGTAGGCCCTATGCCAAACAATTAAAGGGCCCTCACTTTTCGTATTGGGTCTGAAGCGGACAGCAACTCCCCCCCACCCCCCAATTATCGTATCTGGCCTGACCTGAATCACCCCCCCCCCCTCGCTGACGCCGGCTACTGCCGTAGTGTGCAGGTATTAGTGTCGTGATCCATTTGAGATAATAAAGTGATGTCTTACTTTGCGCTTGCCTACCAGGGTTAGTATTTCAATATTCCACTAAACATCGAAAGTCAGCCGGTCATCAGTCTGATCGCTCGAGGTTATTTATATTATTGGTGAGAGGATTATAATTGCACATTAACATTGTTAATTCGTTTAATAGTTAGTTAATTGACCCCCCTCCCCCCCCCCCCCCCCCAAAAAAAAATTACGTCAACTACATAGTAATTAAAAAACATATCTTGATTTTAACTTCATAATCCATAAAAATCTGAAACTCAAATTTTTATAGTGGAAAGAAAAAAAATTCCGCTATATGCTAAAATGTTATAGAATTCAATTTGGAATTTTTTTATGAATGTCCTCCAATGTATGGGGCATTTCTGGATATGCTGGCTTCTTCACGGCACAGCGTGCACGTCTCCTCTCTGTGTCATCCCCCCATGCCTCGGCTTGGCTCTCGTCATGCCCACACCCCAGCTCAACTTACACGTGGAGCCGCCCGAATTCCAGGTGGCTCTTAAATGGTGGCTTGGAATGGACACCTCTCAAAACGCCCGTTGTTCCCTTTGTCCTTCACATGCCCTAGATCCCCTGGGTCATCACGCTCTCACGTGTAAAAGAGGTGGTGATCTAATTGTAAGGCACAATGCTCTGCGCGACACATTTTGGGAATCTTGCAAGCTGGCAGGCAGTAGCCTAGACGAAGAGGGTAGGCAAACTCGCCCAGCAGACATCCTGGTCCAGAACTGGGAGTTTGGCAAGCCGGCAGCATTGGATTTCACCGTCACATCATCGCTAAATCCCACTACGTTAAATGAAGCGAGTGTGACCGCTGGATCCACTGCGTCGGCTGCTGAAGCCCGCAAGCATGTCTCCAACAATGCAATGCAAAATGTAACCATTTGGGCTGGGTCTGCATCCCTTTAGCCGTGGAGACATACGGGTGTTGGGGAGACGAAGCCATAAAGTGTCTCGACAGACTTGCGGCACGTATCGCCACTCGCACGGCTCGATCCAAGTCTTCAGCTGTGTCGGCTCTGTACGGTAGGCTCAGCATCGTCCTGGTGAGAGCCAATGTAAGGGCCATATTAGCTAGATCTTCCACAGTTTTTTGACTCCTTGTGTCCAATTAATGTTTATCTTATGTATTATCACAATTTAAAATGTTTTAATGTAATTATTTCATAATATATTTAATATCCACTTTACGGAGAGAACACGAAGGAATACGGTGTAGTTTGCTATGTACCAGGTCAACAACCGTAGGCTCGAAGCGACTGATTCGGGGGAACATCACTTCGCGAAACCACATTGCATGCCCCTATCTTCTGTTCTTCTTGTCACAGTGTAAAATGCATTGCTATACAATGTGTGTATTCTTCTGTTATCCACACGTTATACGCTTCATGCAGTATAACATTGCGTATTTTGACGCTATACACAGGTGTGTATAACAATAAGAGTATACCGCCGAATATAACACTGAGAAGTATAACATTATGTATAACAACACACTCGTGATATTCATAATCCTCGTTTCCAAGCAACACAATTATTGATAAAGTAGACTAACAAACACAAAGTCCACACAAGATGTGGTTAGCATCGGAAGTTTCGTTAGAAACTTCCATATAGGATTTGACCACGACTATGAATGTCATTAAAAAAACGCGACCCGTCTGTAACAACACTCCCGACGATCGGATCGTGTAGCTTGTTTTAGCAATCGATCTAGAAGTCAAAAATGAGTTGTTTCGTTTTTCATGTCGCCGAACCGCGTGGTTGTTGAGAACAAGAGTGTACTGCCCGTCCTCGTACCCAGTCTCGGAACAAGGGGCGGGTCGTCTTCTTATTCTTCTCCTTCTCCTTCTTGGCAACGCATAACTCAGGACAGGAACATTTCTAAGCGATGAAAATTTCACCAATAGCTTCAGAATCGGCTGGAGGACTCGCTTTTATATAATATAATACTTTGATAAACAATCGACTATCAGCCTCCTATGTCTTGTTAGTCTCGTACCCAGACCGTCTATGACGTAAGCGATTATCGCTGTAAACACTACGTCCATACGTATGGCGTAGTGATTATACTGTTTACAGCGATAATCGCTTACGTCATAGACGGTCTGGGTACGAGACTAATGTCTTGTATGGGTATGAAAAAAAATAAAGAAAACAAGTAAATAAAAACATTCTCTACGAGAAAGTTGGTGGGATATAGGATTTGATTATGACATTGGTGTAAAAGCAAGGAAACAAGGTCAGTGGCGGCGGAAGAGGGGGGGCTGGAGGGTCTCGAGCCCCCCCAATAATGACATAGGGGGGGCTCAGCCCCTCCTAAACAATAACCGGTATAGTACAATTGTTATTCCTTGCCCGCGAGATTGCTTGTGTATACCGTTACCGTTCGCCTGTGCCCGCGCATTTATATAATGACATCCAGAAAAGTCACCGTAGGCGACCGCTCGATGGGGAAAAGGGGGGGCGGCGGGGGCCCCTCTCAACTAATAATATTCATAGAGCTAGTTTTCTTGAATCGTATGAGTTTTTTCGTGCATAAATATAATTAGGGCATCGAAAGCTTCCACAATTCGCGCGGGAGGGCACACCTCCCCCCCCCCCCCCCCCCCCCCCCCCCCGATTAGCGTGCTTAACAATGTGAAGCGAAGGCTGTCCCGATTGATTGTTAGCTGTATGCCAAATGGCTAACAGTACAGATAGATTGTAATGGGTTGGGGAGTTCTTACTCCTCCCGCCCCCGGCAGACAAAAGGAATACTGTGAACAAATGCTCTCTTTGAAGTCATGAATTTAATTATCCTCGCTTTTAGAGCCCCCCCAATCTTATATACCTTCCGCCGCCGCTGAAGGTCTTATCAGAAGGTAAAATGTCATAGTCCTATATTTAGCACACAAACAACACATGCCCTAGAAATGTGCTAAATATAGGACTATGACATTTTCCCTTCTGATAAGACCTTGTTTCCTTGCTTTTTACACCAATGTCATAATCAAATCCTATATCCCACCAACTTTCTCGTAGAGAATGTTTTTATTTACTTGTACAAGTTAGTTCTTTGAGGATACCCTTGTCCAGTGGTAGAGAAATGCACCCACCTCCTGTTGGCAAATGACCTGGTGATATTCTACACCATACACCGAACAGTACCATTAAACTAACCAGCACATTGCGATGAAATCAGAAAGCACCAGGTACTCTTATAACACACCATGGTGGTCATCCTGCGCTTGTAAGGGAGGCAACATGATCTGTCAGAACCTGTGTAAGATTAATATTCTAATGCACATCACATAGCAGAGCAGTGCCCATTGAACTAACCATGAATCAGCAAGATGTCAAATGCACCATGCACTCTCTAAAGCCACCATGGTGGGCATTCTGCAACACTTGGCTTCAACCGGTGTGATATTCCAAATGTTGCACACCATACACAAAGCATCACCCACTGAACGTACCACATATCGAGAAATTGGCGGTCAAAAGGATTACGCGGTATTCGGTCATTGAGTAATTCAATGTCCATAGAAAATGTACGGACGCATTCAGAAAACTGCAGCTAACTGCAGAAAAAAAAATGTATTGACTAGCTGCTCTCGGATTTGCAATTTGGGGACTAGTTGACATATTTTGTGTAGTTTTTCGCAACTTAAGTACCTATATCCGCACTTCCACATTAATTATGCAAGGTTTCCAATGTCCATTCATTTTTGTCTCATTTCCTTATTCAGTCATCAATAGTTTCCAAACCAAAGGATATTTTCCTTACCTGCTAACGGATTACATGAGAGTAATCAATGCACTTCTTTATCATTTTTTTTTCAGAGCTAAGGGCCTTCAAATCGCTCTTCCTTTGAATGGCTAGTGAGATACACCCCACATTCAATGTGCTTACCACGATCATCACGTGCCACCCTATCGTCATCAGCTGTGCCCAGACCTGGTTGTTTTTGATGGTGTATTAATGACCATAGCACGATCCCTAGTAAGAGTGGGCACTAATTGGGATTATGTTGCAAAGACGGAGGTGGCGATTGCACAGAGGAGTTTGCCACTCATAGAAGACACAGGATTGCCTGGGCATGACAACTAACCAGACTTCTTACGGAAGCATCTTGCAAGTCTCAGAGTCCTAGGTTAGCATAAATGTGACACGTACATGATTACAGTAGCTACGTCCGTAATACTAGTAGGCTAAATGGTTGTGTAACCGTAATATACCGCGGAGCGTTGGGAAGCCAGGAAGTTAGGCGGGGGGTGGGGGGGGGGATCGATTAATACTTCAAAAAGCATTTATCTGTGGGGACCAAATACGGGGGGAGAGGGAAGTCCGTCAGGTCCCCCCCTCGCGTTTAGCGGGCCAAATACGAAAAGAGAGACACCTTCGGGCCTAATGCATTTTTATAAGTACCATAACTAGAAGAGCCGAAACTCAAGCATCGAACGGGGGAGGGCGGGGTGGGGTTGGCCTGATAAAGCTCACACATGGTGAGGTAACGTCATAGATATCTAATCTATCTACATATATGGCAACGTTAGGCACAAACGGTGGAAGCACAATAGCAGTCATACACTGGCGGTACGCACCTTTCCCATTGAAAATGAATGCCTTATATTAACTTTTAACTTTGCAACAGTTAGTCCGACTTTAAGTTGAGGTGCATAAGATTTGTGTCAACTATAACATTTGAAAAATGTTTTCTCTGCCCCATATGTGTATGTACGTACATGCATGTACATGTATATGGAACAGTTTCCATGAAAATGGCCCATCACATATAATTATTATACATGTTTTATGCAATGACTGTATAAAATGTTACCAAAATTCTTTGCGTTTGAGTCATTATATCTTCCAAATGATTAATGCTATCGACTTCCTATTTTCAACACTTCATACCACACCATTTATCAATGGTAAAGTACATTTTGGGGCCTTGCACTTGCTCTGTGCCAGTATTGCAACGTCCAATACCCCACCAGGTTCAAACCTACCATAACTTTCGGTAGGAATAATCAAATCGCTTCAAATTCGGTTTGCAAATAGAGAGGTCCCTACATGCACATTTTCCCGCTTGATGTAGTGGGACACAACTTGCCGTGATAGGTACAGGAATCTCTCTACCCACAAACCGAATTTAAAAAGTGATTTGATTACAGGAGAACTGAAAGGTATTTGGTGGGTTTGAACCTAGTGGGGTATCACACATTGCAATACCCCAAAATGTATTTCACCGGTCGTACAGAAATGGTGTACTAAGAAGTGTTGAGAATAAGAAGTCAATAGCCTTAACCATTCGGAAGTTAATAGTTATTCAAACGCAAGGGAATTTTGAGAGGCAATTTTTGAAACTGTCCCATATATATAAATATGTGTGCATACATGTATGTGTTTTTTGTACATGTATATATGTGAAAATGTATCTATCAGTGTGTGTTTTATGTGTATGTGTACATGTATGGTGCATGTTTTATGTATATGTGTACATGTATGTATTTGTGTATGTTTATGTACACATGTATGTTTATGTACATGTATGTCTGTAATGTGTACATGTATGTATTTGTGTATGTTTATGTACACATGTAAGTTTATGTACATGTATGTCTGTACATGTACATGCATATGTGTATATATACATATGTGTACATGTATGTATTATGTGTGTGTTTTATGTATATGTGTGTGCATGTGTATACAATTGATCGTTTGAAATTATAATAGCACCATAAACAAACATGTACAAATATAATTCTATGTTCTTGACCTTGGTGTGTGAGTGTGTGTGTGTGCGCGCACGTGCTCACACACACATACATGCACACGCACTCAAACTATGCATGCAGAGGAAAAAGAGGAAGGATTCATAGCTATTCGCACAATGCCCTGTGAGCGCGTGCGTTCGTGTGATTGTAACACGTGTGTGTGTATGTATGTATGTATTTATGTATGTATGTATGTATGTATGTATGTATGTATGTATGTATGTATGTATGTATGTATGTATGTATGTATGTATGCATGTATATATGTATGTATGTATCTATGTATCTATGTATTTATGTATGTATGCATGTATGTATGTATGTATGTATGTATGTATGTATGTATATATGTATGTATCGATGATCTATTTATATCAGTATGTCTGAGTACATGTATGTATGTGTATATATGCTTGTGTATAAAATATTGATTTCAAATTGAGCTCATGGGAAATAAAGCCGTCCCGTATGTGTAGATAACATTTGAATGGATCAGATGGAGAGAAATGCATCCAGTACGAAAGTGGGGAGAGTACCTTTTTATCAGTATAAGGTGATAAGTAAATTAACTCCTTCAACAATTCAGGAGCCCTTTGCTGCTGGCAGGTGAATGCCACAAATTCAATAGTGAAAAACTAATGGTTCGTTATAAACCAGAACACTATAAGGTGTGTGTGTGTGTGTGTGTGTGTGTGTGTGTGTGTGTGTGTGTGTGTGTGTGTGTGTGTGTGTGTGTGTGTGTGTGTGTGTGTGTGTGTGTGTGTGTGTGTGTGTGTGTGTGTGTGTGTGTGTGTGTGTGTGAAAAGAAGTGTGCATACAGCGTGCATGCATGCTCCTGAAGGGACGTAGATAACTTTATAGTTGGGGGGGGGGGGGGGGGGGGGAGAACAATAGGCCTAAAGTCATTGTGATATCTAATAGGTTTCTATTCATCATTTTATAGGCATGCCCTGATATAGAAATTCTTGGTGGGCTAATTTTACAGTTATATGTCACTTTCCGTGAAAGTGAAGAGCGATTTACATGCCACCCTACATGTAGATATAATTCTCGATATTATTATATGGTTAAATGTAATTTATTTGAAACACCCTCTCTTTTTAGATGAATGCTGCATGAATAACTAAACGTAGGTCTGCCAGCCTCATTTAACCTATTGCTGTATAGGATGGATGGCATACATGTGTGTGTGATGCTCTGTTCATCCTCCTCCCCTCTTCACATATACACAGGTACTGTTATTTTATTTTGACCTGTCCTATCATGCAGGCAAGGTTGAACTGTGTACACTGTGGGTAGATTGATCTAGATAGCAGTGCCTGGTTAAGCCATATCCAGTACACTTGCAAATTGAACCCACACTGACTTCATGATTTAACACCCACAAACATGCACACACACACACACACACACACACACACACACACACACACACACACACACACACACACACACACACTGTTATTAACCCCCCCCCCCCCCCCCCCCCCCCCCCCCGCCCATGCTCTTTTGATGCCCATACATGGAGGTTGACCTGTGTACACTGTGGGTAGATAAGCAGTGCCCAGTTAGCTGTTGTATGCATATCCAGTATGTGCACACACACACACACACACACACACACACACACACACACACACACACAGGTACTGTTATTTTATTTTGATCTGTAAGCTTTAATGCAAGGTTGACCTGTGTACACTGTGGGTAGATTGATCTAGATAGCAGTGCCTGTTTAGCTTTTCCATATCTAGTACGCTTGCAAATAGAACCCACACTGTTGCGATTTAACACGCACACACATGTACACACACACACACATGCACACACATGCACACACCCCGTCACTTGCACACTCGCATGCACACACGCACACACACACACGCGCACACACATACTCACGCACACACACATACACACTCGCACGCAAGGCATTTCTGATATAAATTCTACACAGAGGATTTGGTGGGTTACCTTTAGTTCCTGCATCTGCAGCAGTGTGATATATCATCTGCTATATGATTGTACAGAGTTAATTGGTTTTTATTTGTTTCTTAGATGTTGGTTTTGGTCTTACCTCTTCCACCATAACATCCACCAAGCTACGAATGGCACATTGCGTTGGTACACCATCAACTGTTTGATTCACTGGTCTCTTTTAAATAGGATGAAATGAAATCCATTTCAAGAAGATGGCAATCCTTTCTGACACTATTCTAACTGGATGATAATGACATGATGCTATGCAGTAGTCGTCGTTGATAGTACTTGTGGACTTTTGTGTATCAGTTGGTACATTTGGAAGTGAAATGAGTATAAAATGTTTGATATCTTATTTCTAATGTGGGGCGGTGCACTGTATACACTTCATAAACAATTGAGTAGAGACATTTTGATTTAGGGCTTTGTATTCGAGGAGTAAATGTTACATGCATGCACATAGTTGTTTGCGGAGACACACCATCAATGGCGTATCCAGCGAAGGGGTGTTTCAGGTCAGACTCAATATGGAAATGGGGGGACCCATGCAGATTTTTGAACTTGGGTTATTAAAATTTCAGAAAGTCGTTAATAATCTATTGCGCTATATTCAATACATCATAGAGTTGCCCTTTCATGTAAGGTACCTCCCCCTCTTCTGCTAAGCAACTCCCCCCCCCCCGCCTTTCGTATTGTGCCTGAAGTGTACACCTCCCCCCCACCCCCGCTTGTCGTATCGCGGGTCTAAACCCCCCAACCATAATTAGCCCCCCCCAACCCTTAAAACTTGTCTACGCCCTTGGGGGGGGGGGGGGGGGGGGGGGGGGGGGGGGGGCTGTCCGCTTCAGGCCCGATACAAATGTGGGGGCCCTTTGTTTGGCACACAGCAAATACGTTATCGTTAATAATTAGCGGTTACATGTATATATATATATATGGGTCAGTTTCCGAGAAAATGAGCCTTCGCTATATATATTTAAAGTTATAAAAATGACTCTCGTTTGAATCGCTATAACTTCGAAACGGTAAACGCTATTGACTTCCTATTTTCTACACTTCATAGTACATCATTTCACTCTGGTAAATCGATTATGACTCTTGCATTAGCTTCGTGCCAGTGTTACAACGTCCGATACCCCTTGGGTTCAAATCCGCCATATCTTTCTGCAGGAAAATTCAATTCACTTCTAGTTTGGGTTTGTACGTAGAGGGATCCTATACCTATTGATTTGTTCTGTTCGTTAATTTTCTCTTTATCCGTTACGGGGATACAACTGTGCAAAGTAATTGCATATTTCCCGGTCGTTTCGCGCCAATCTATTACGACTGGCATCGAGACATGAATATGCAATTACTTCCTGTTAAATAACTATGTCTCCGCCCCTCTATACACTATACAACAAGTACGCGGCGTTTTCGCTTCTTGCAAACGTCTGGTTCTGTTCCCATTCTTGGCTTCTTCAACATAGCGAGCAGAAGCTAAAGATTCGTAATACGTGGGTTCATGCGCAACACGGTACGTACTCTGTAGCGCATGCACGTAGAAATCGAGCGTGTTGGCTCGGTAAAACTGCTTCACTGTATGCGTGCACAACGCTGCAGAGCATGAAAGTTCTGTCAGAATGCTCCCTCATGCTTAGTTTCCAATTGGTGATGTGCTTGGCATAGTTGATTTTTTGCCCAAAAGGGGTCAGGCGACTGTGGGTTTGCTGTCCCCCTACCCTGAGTGTGACTGGAACCAAGGTTACCATTGTAAGGTGGTTAGGCCAGGGTCGAAGCCAAAAGGGTGCTACCTGCCATTGATGTATAAACAATAACACCTGTAGCAATACATTTATACGTACAGCCATGGTAAGCAACGCAGCTGGCATTTAGCTGGAGTGATTGCAGCCCACCCCTACCATCCTTTGTATATACATGTGTGACCTGCAACCATACCAGGTGTCAATATTTTGGGGACAGTGTGTTAGATGTAGTATGACCGAAAGTGAGGGAATTAGTTAAACTGAGGCAAGGCTTTTCCAGACATTTAGGCTCAGAGTAGAATGAAAGTGAGGTTTTCCCAGAAGATACTCCAGGCTAGAATTTAGCTGGGAATTTAGTGTTGCCATGTGCACTTATACACACATGCACACACACACACACACACACACACTCACACACACACACACATGCATACATATGCACACACACACACACCATGGGCAGTCATTCACGCATCAACATCAATGCTTTGATATTGCAATTTATTTTATTTCCTATTTGTCGACCCACAAACATTAAACTGTTTTTAGCTGTCATCCTATTCATCACATGCTTCTCTTTTGTATTTCTATTGGAGCCGTACCTTTTCTAAATTGTCTTGTGTATCAATGTGCACGTTTATGCATGCACACACATACACACCACACACAAGCACTAGCATACACTTGCAACTGCAGTCACATGTTTATTGTTTGTGTAAATTTGTGTTTCCTTGCTCTGGCAATTACCAACAGGTCTTCTTGTTGCCTTTTGCACTTTTAAACATACATGTATGCATGCACATGCACGCACACACACACACACACACACACACACAAACAAACAAACAAACAAACAAACAAACAAACAAACACACTCACACAAACAAACACACACGTACACAAGTGCAAACCACCCACTCTCCATTCTGCTTGGTACACTCACACTTGTACCTCCACCACTAGAGCCTGTTGGTCCTTAATTCACCTCATATGCAATTTTGATTTTTTTTCTGCTCCTGTTTGGCTTCCACTGATGTACCCATGGCCTCCACTAGATGCTCATGTCCCATCACCTACACTAGATGCTCATGTCCCATCACCTACACTAGATGCTCATGTCCCATGATTCTAAGTACTAACTTGTCAGGTTGAGTAGCGCCAGCAGCTAGGTAGGTGCACAACCATGCACCATCACCCTTAGCCGTTGAGGTTTTCAATATACAAGACATGTACATGTATCCAGGCTAAGAAGAATCTCCGATGCTATGGAGAGATAGTTTCTGAGCTGGCTTTCTGTGATTCCATTAATTGCCCTTCACCTCAATGACCCATCCATGTCTGTGTGGACTAATCTCATGCCATAGGTTGACTACCCCCACCATCATGATAAGACCACAATGGGCTCAGTGATTTCCATCACTTAAGCTCACCTCAGTGTATTGCTAGAAGCTTTGGTAAGGCTCATGGCACTAGACCTGTCCACCACCTATCCAAACCCCTAACACTATACACAGCATGGCTGCCCAGGCCACAAAGATCGAAAATATGCCTGTTTTATGACACCAATTATTATGATCTGGGGTGAGTGTTTCCACTTGTTGCTGAGTTCTATGGACAGAGGCATCAGCTATAGACTGGCCTCTGCTTCACACGTAGCTAATGGAATTTCCAGATGTCATTTAGAGATTGATTGTGTGTGCGCGTGTGTGTGTGCCCATGTGTGTGTTTGTATGTGTTATGTGTGTATGTGTGTGAGCCTGTGTGATATAAAAGCCTGTGTGATATGTGTATTCTGGAAAAGGGCTTACATGTATGGGTTGGAAGCCTTGCATGTCTGGCAGTGAATATCATTGCTAACCTATCACTACTGATAGTGGCTGGACTGGGCCTCTGTAAAGTTTGTATTGGATTGAGTGGTAATAGTATTCACATCCAACTGCTCCCATGTACCCATGAGTTCTAGCAATACACACACACACACAGACACACACAGACACACAGACTCATGCACATACACACACAAAGCACATACATGCATACATAAAAATGTATAAAAGAGATAGAGTAAATGGAATTTAGATTTCTGAGGCAGCTTATAGCTGATGCCTCTGTATCTTAGCAACAAGTGGAAAATTGGTATCATTGAACAGGTTCATGTTTGGCATGCCAGCCTTGCTGTAGGGTCATGGCATGAGTGTGTATATGTGTGTGTATGTGTGTATGTGTGTGTATGTGTGTGTACCCATTCCATGGGTGACTTCCATGGGTGGATTTGCATCTGGGCATTGCAAACTGACAGTCATACCCACCAGAACCACTATTCCTAAGTAGCACTGGTTTGTGTGTGTGTGTGAGTGTGTGTGTATATGTGCGTGTGTGTGCGTGTGTATGTATAGCATTATACATGGGCCCCTTCTAGGAATCTGTGCTATTTATCTTTTGTGATATTACTAGTAGATCTACCACTCTGTAAGAGGGGCTTTAGTAGACCTACTTTTGTATATACGCCCGCGGCAGGAATATTATTCCTGCTTTTCCCAAAAGATAAAGATCAGGGCCCTGGTATAACAAAGGATGGTAATAAATAGTAAGACTTTTTAAACCTCTCAATGGTACACACTCAGAGCTTCAGCATATATAGGGATTGGCATGGGATACATGTAGTTGTGAGTGTTGTGTATATGTGAGTGTGTGAGTGTGTAAATGGATGCATGTAATGGAATATGGGACATGAGGCATGGTACGTCATGATGTGGCAGGTACTGTGAGACAGGAACAAATCGTCCAGTACATACAACACATTAATCCAGTACATAGAACCGATCGGAGTAGGAGTTGGGAGGGGGGCCTTCCTCTGAAAAAATTGTTGGGGCCTTTGCCCCCATAGCCTCCATGCTCCCATACCACTATGCATAAAACACACAATCCAGTTACACGTGAAAAGCACATCAGTCAGAATACAGAAAGAGAGTTGTATAGTAGGCCAGTAAAAGCACTGTAACCAAAAGACATAGAAAAAAAGTTCAACTAGACAAAGCTTATGAGTGAATCCATGTAGCACATAACAATTTACAGGGTGTACAGCAAGGGGAAAAGAAGTGGAAAGAGTGTGTATAAGTGTGACGTTAGACGTGTGTATGTGTTGGTTCATGGGTGTGTGTGTGTGCCAGCTATGCAGATGATATGAAAAACGGTGGGCGTTTAAAATATATGTGCCAGATCCCGACAATTAGGAAGGGTTACATGTGTTCCAGCCTAGCTACGCTGCATGTGTCTCTAACTCGACCACGCCTCTCCCATAGCCTAGCTGATACACCGTGCACTATATATGCTCTGACGTACAGGTTGTGAGCCTATGAATGGCCACGCAATGAGTGGCATCCAAAGAGTATGAGTCTGTATGACCGAATCGACAGGGACACATAATGTTGTGCGCGCGCATCGGTACTGGTAATACGTACCGTGTTTTTTGTATGGTGACGGTAACTGAATCCCACACATTTCGATCGCTTAACGAATCTTGTCCATTATAGAAGAGAACCACTGACGTTTGTAAGAACGGTGGTACTTCAGTTGTACAGGTTAATACAGTGGCATGGGCACGGGAGGTTATTGTATATTCATGTGCTCGGAGTAGCGGGAACCAGGTTGCAGTAGGTTAATGGCGCGGAATGAACGAAAAATGTGCAATTACTTTGCACAGCTGTATCTCCGTAACGGATCAAGTAAAAATTAACGAACAGAGCACATCGATAGGTACAGGACCCCTCTGCATATAAACCGAATTTGAAGTTAATTGAGACCTCCTGCCGAAAGATATGGCCAGTTTGAACCCCAAGGGGTATCGGACGTTGCAACACTGGCACGAAGCTAATGCAAGACTCCAAAATCTATTTTACCTTATAGAAATGGTGTAGTATGAAGTGTTGAAAATAGGAAGTCAATGGCGTGTACCGTTCCGAAGTTATAGCGATTCAAACGTGAGTCATTTTTATACCTTTAAAATTATATAGCGAAGGGCCATTTTCTCGGAGACTGTCCCATATATATATATATGTCCCACGCTATAGTAATGCCACGTGATCAAAGTATGGTATCTCACATGAAAGCATACGTGAATGCATGCACGTTCTATTTTGACCTATGGTGCAATAGTATATAGGAAGGCCGCGTGCATGGAATCATGCATGTTTGTAAGGGCTGTACTTTAAACTATGAATTTATTACTGCCTGCCCCCGGATGTCACCATCGCTAGTGACTTGCTTGGAATGCTTTGATCTAAGCTCTCTCCATACACTCCTGTGGCTGTGCACAAATTACAGAACAACAAAAACAGAATCCAGATCTCAGCAAGAAACCACAACTTCATGCTCTCGGACTGCAAAATGGTGATGTTCTTAACCGATTACGGCCAAGTGACTCGTCATTACTGTGCGTTACCAAATAATTCTTCAGACCTTTGAAATATGAAGCTACTCATATTCACGGCTTCAGATTATATTGTTGAAACCCCCTTCCTGTTACCTAACATTCCTCTGCTGCCTCATTTTATTGATTTTGAACAATTCTATTTTAGTTAAACAAAAATATTCCTTCGTTAATATAACACCAAAATGTATCATTTTTGTTACCGTTTTTGTTCGTCGATTTGTGCTCTTCAAAAAGTGCGGAATCGCCCCAATGTTTCAGTATTAAGCGATCGATGCATTTGATATAGAATTAGCCTCTCTATGTACTTGTATCGTTCAATGCAATGTACAAAAACAGCTAAAAGTTGAAAGCAGCTTAGTAACGTTGCCATATTGAGTTATAAGCAAATGAATATAATTATATTACTCGTAAACATTGTTACGGAAGTGTGCAGCATTTTGTAAGATGACCCACATTTCACGTGTAACACCTCCAACTTTAATAAAGTCATTACTGTCTCTATTTGATGATAGCGTTCACCACTGTTTTACAGTGTGTTTGGCCCTCAATCTTTCACCACAACGTTTTGGTTGGAAGCAAGCCTGCTTAAGTCTTAGCAGAGGAGGTCTTGGCTTAAGATCAGTAGCTGTTCACTCCACTGCTGCATACCTAGGCTCAATTAGCTCATCTTCCCCAGATTTGGTGTCCAGCCATTAATGTCTTCGATGCTATTAACCTTTTCAATCTCCAGGTTTCTGCAGAGGATATATACTATCAATCCCTTTGCCAATCATGTCTCATCCTCAGCATGCATGACCTGTCACAACGAATTGAGAATTGCCAATTCAGTGCACTATACGACTCTGGCTACCTGGCAGATCAGGCTCGTATACTCGTCATTTTATCTGTGCATGCCTCCTCATTGCTACAGGTAGTCCCCTCCCCTAGTTTGGGTTTTGACTTGGCTCCCAATTAACAAAATGCATTGGAGCATCAAATGGTGGCTTAGTCTGCCTCTTAGACCAGAAGTAGGTGTATGCGCTTACTGTCCTGACAAAGTTCTGGATGCACACCATGCAGTGACCTGCAGATTTGGGTAGTTGCTCGCCATAATACTCTGCTAATACCATATTTGATTTTTGCAAAGCGAGCTCTGTTGAACCCAAAACTGGAAGCAGGTGCTCTGGTTTGGGTCATGAAAGGAGGCTAGCACGACCTGCAGATATACTCATTCCAAGCTGGTTCACTAGTGATAAGCCTGCAGCCATTGATGTGTCCATCACTTCTCCGCTTAAATCAAGTATTTTGTCCGAAGCGGGTGTGGTTGCAGGTGCAGCAGCAAGACAAACGGAGGAGAGAAAACACTCAAATAATGATTCGATCTGCTCTGAACTGGGTTGGAAGTGTGTTCCACTAGTGGTGGAGACATTTGGTGCACGGGGAAAAACCGCAGGCCGGTTTTTTTTGGACAACTTGCTGTACGACTTGCGGCACAAGCAATTCAACAAAGGCTACTACGCTAAATTCCATTTATGGCAGGCTACGTCTCCTATCAGTTCGAGCCAATGCCCGTGCTTTTATTGCAAGGTCTATCTCTGACGCTACAACAATGGACCTGCTTGAGGGTTAGGGTAGATTGCATGGTGCATGGTCATTTGTAATAATATGTAAACATTCATTATTATTGGCATAATCGTAAGCATTAATAACTATCGATGCTATCATGGCTGAGGGTGGTGCCGATGACACTGTTTTGGACGATCTAAACGGTTCTTTTCAGAATCAATCAGAGGAAGCTACAACTAGCAAGCGAAGCTCCAGGCGCGCTAGCGTGGAAACTGTGTCTGCGTGGGCAGAACTTAAAAAAATAAAGGAAATCTCCACGAGGAAATCACACAAGTGGAATTACTGCGCACCAGCAGGCAGATAAAAGAAGGAAGAGGAGCAAGCTGACTATACTGAGGCATCTGCGGAACAACTAGATGCCTTGTCTGAATTCATGCCTGATCTTGCTGATTCTGATGCAAAGATGCTTGCTTTGCGTATGTAATACCTGGAGTTGAGCGGTGTTGTCTCATCAATAATTTCCGCGGATGCATCTTTTATAGTCAGCTTGCCCCTCTTCCTTCTTTTCAGCGGCGACGGAAGGAATACAAAAGTGTAGCCGCCATTAGGCTGAAATTATTAAAAATTGCAATATAGCACAACCGTAAAACCCGCATCGCCATAAATTTCGTTTTGAATATTGATGTATACTTATCTGCATGCTTTCTTCTTTTATCCATGTGCATGACTTAATTCTCAAAACGTCTTCATCTCGAAGTTTTAGCAACTGAAAAAGTTTGATTCTGTTTTCTTCTTAGGGGCATCCTTGTCTTGCTAATAATCTCATATTCGAAAGAAAACTGCTACCTCTCTTTGCATTCTACTTTGTGTTGCAAGGAGAGGCTGTAAGCAACTGATGTATATAGTTGATGGCAAAATGATTACCTTTAGACAGGCTTCTTTATGACATATTGAAGCCTCGTGTATTCGTAGTTTCTTCACAGCGTCTTCCAACATGCTAAAACCTTTTGATATGAACGCTGTATCAGTATTAGAAGACCATAAACGCTTCTTTTCGATTTGGCTATATAAGAGGCAACTTTTCTTCACAACAGTGTTAATGAGGGCTGAAAGCTTCTTTTAGCTACATTGGTCAAAACTTTTAGGTTCAGTGATGTGGTTTCTCTGGGATAAACTGAACTTGGAAGCCATTTTCTTATGAAACAGAACACTGAACTTGAGGCTATTTTCTTATGAAACACAACACTGAACATGAAGCCTATGAAACACAACACTGAACTTGAAGCCATTTCTTATGAAACATTGAAGAGAGCAGCAGGTGCAGTAGCAACTGTAAGCTATCACTCATGTGACTAGCGATTTAACTGATACACACTGTATAGGATCATGAATAACTAACGAGTCATCGGTACAAAATTGGCGCCGCCATGGCGGCTCTGGCGGTCATGGTTCCGTTGCCGCTGCTTTTCTCTGCCTGCTGTTGTTCAGTACTGTAATTCCAGTCGTGGTGGAGATTTCCAGTGCAGTGATAAGGCAAATAAGGCAATTGCCTACAGGCCCTGCGCCTTTAGGTGCCCCGCAGCCCTGGGCAGCGAAAAATAATAATACATGTAAGATTCGCAGGGCCGGGCCAGAATCCCTACAAGCCTAGGCAATCATGAAGTAAATTCTTGGAAAAGACAAGTTCAGGATTGAAACCTATCTTCCGATATTGGATAGTTTATCTGCAGAGCTTAACCGTCGCGTACAGGCATACGACAAAATTGAGTTGTTGATTGGGTTTTTAGTTGAATTTCCATCCAAATCAGATGATGAATTAAGATTGGCAACAGAGACATTTAGAGAGAATTATCCTGATGATGTCGATATCGACTTTCAGGAAGAAATGGTTCATTTTAAGTATTTTGCAGCACAGTTGGACGATCGTGGTGATACAATACCGGCATCGATCGTAATTGTACAAACTGATTTCTGAAAACATGGTGCAGTCAACTTTTCCAAACGTATTGACTGCGCTAAGAATTTACAGATGCTTAATGATTACAAACGCGACTGGCGAACGAACTTTTTCTAAGTTGAAAATTCTGAAAAACTGTCATAGAGCTTCATGATGCAAGAAAGATTAAATTTGCTTGCGATAATGGCCACTGAATACGACGTTTTGGAAAATCTAGACTTCCAGAATATTTTAGAAGACTTTATTAGTACGAAATTAAGAAAGAAGAATTTTTAAACGTTTGTACTTCATGCTGTAAATGTGAATTAAATTTGCCGCTGCATGGCCTGATGATGCATTGTATATTCTGCATGGACGCTATTATGAAGTAATGCTGGGGACTGGGGGCCCCAAAAATCAGACTGCCTATAGGCCTCCACTTGCTTAATCCGGCACTGGAGATTTCCTTTTTCTGCCCACGCAGATACTAGCGGTCTAGAGCTTCTCTTGCTAGTTGAAGTTTCCACGGCTTGGTTCTGAAAAGAACCATTTCGATCGTCCAAAACAATGTCCGAGGCACCACCCGAGGCACCACCCTAGCATCGCTAGTTATTAATGTTTACGTGCAATATAATAATATTCATTTGTTAATAATTCAAAATGGCGACGTTACTAAGCTTTTAGCTGTTTTTGTACGTTGCATTGAACGTTGCTTGCACGTAGGGAGGCTGATTCTATATCAAATACATCGCTCGCTTAATTTCAGACCGATTACGCACCTGCTGGAGAGCACAAATCGACGAACAAAAACGGTAAAAAAATGGTACATTTTAACCGTAACAATTGATCGTAAGTTGGACGCGTAGAACTGAAAAGGTAAAGACATTGACGTGTGAATCGCAAACTTAAATTTGTTAGAAATCGTTCGATCCTCAGGCAGAAAATTAACGAAGAAGTGGACTGAGAGTGGGGTGGCTAAATAGTTTATTAACCAACAGTAGATGTTAATTAATAACCTGGTCCTTTCAGATTAACATTGCTGCAAGCATTCAAAATGAATTTCTGCATTTGTCATTTCTTTACTTTTGCACAAGTGATAAAAAAATCAAGTGAAGTTGAATGAAAAAAAATGATTAGGCCAAGTATGATGTTTTCAACTTTATGCATGTGATATGAATAATTTATATCGCTTAAAAATTTATCTGGTACCAAACATCCATACTCTATGTGCATCTACATCTCAGTTGGCACAAGAGAAACTGCCCCACCGATCTGGAGAGGTAGCTAGTCAAGTGCCTTAGTTCATCAGACAACCACTTCCTTCTTTACACTGATAATTGAAAAGTGCATTTTTAGACATACTTGAATAAATAGAAATGTGTATGATCATGAATACAACCCATATATAGCTAGGATGGATACCTTAATTTCAAACTCGTATGTATCTTGGTTTCAGTTTTATTATAATCAAAGTGAAAATCATAAATCTTGCGCAAGATTTTTCACTGGGCTAAGTATTGAGCCACAATTGGTAGCTGCCATTCCTCCTCCGGCTAAGAGAGTAAAGAATTGTATAGCTATGTAATTCAGTTCAAACTCAATGTATATATATATATATATATCAACATGAAGTCAAATCAAACTTCATTGCGCATAAATTCTCCACCCATAAAAAGACACTAAAATGGTGGGTTTCGAAAGTCTTGAAAACCACTTCAGAAAATTCGACACCATTAACGTGTACCAGAAAACGACTGTACATTCAATGAACTTTACCGTGATAGTTTTTTGGGTCATTCCATATCCCCTGAGACAAAAATAATAATACCTACGGGAGGTTCAGCTAGGTGGTACGCCGGCTACCGGTGGGACCACCCGTACGCCAGCTTCTTGAGCCGGCGCCAGTAGAAGTTCCGGAGCTCAGAGGCCCCCGGTATTCATCGATGGCTGGTTGTTGCTTTCTACTACCAATGAAAAGAAACGTTGAGCTTTAACCACTTATGACAGTATAAACAAGCACGGTTACCCAAGCCACGATCGCCATGGTTCCCAATAAATGCGCAATTTCGATTTACTAAAAATCATTTCTATTACCAATTAACACCATTTGTAATTGTTGGGGAGGACAGTATTATGTAATACCTTTGAGACGTATTGTCGTGTTTCTAAAAACCACACGTAGGGATTCACAAATTGATACAATCACGGTAGCAACGAACACACGTGAACAGAGCACAAACACGACGCACACCAAGAACTGATAAGACTGAATTGCACGTGTTCCTAAGCACCTTATAAGGAAATAGGTAAATGGAATGTTCTAGAAGGTACAAAGTACACGATCTATGAATACGCTTATAACTAAGACCACAACACGTATCTAAACAACTTACTTCTAATTAGTGCTAAAATCAACCATGAAAAATTTAAAATGGTGTCTTGCCGTTTAACAATCTGTGGTTACCAGAACTAGCTGACATTTTTTTTGTTTGTAAAAATGTAAGGACAATGAAGAACTTCCGTTTACGAAAATAAACATTATTAGTTTCATTCTGGAAGTGACCTATATATTGAAAACCGTGCTGTATGAACACTTATTCTTTAACCCCTTCGCCTCTTCCATAAAAACATATCATAGTGCATCAATGTAATGCCAAATATAGCCATACACGTTCTGTGAGTAGGGAGTTATGACCCTTCAAAGTAGAAAACAATTAATTATTCATTTCGTAAACCACTCGCGTTATATTGCTTTAAAGTAATGGCGGTCGACATGAGCACGTTGCTGCGTTGCTGCTGTACGTGTGCACACAATTAGGAATAGTGCTGTATGCATCGTTTTAATGCTGTGTACAAAATCAAATTGTTACCTGCACAAATGGAGATAAGTACCAGCAGAAGCCAATGCGACCGCCATGCATGATGACTGCGGGATGAGAGGAGATAATGTGGCGCCGCAGGCGCCTCATCCCAGCCAAGATGGCGTTTATAAAGGGGAAGGAGGTTAGTGAGTTTCAATGAAGCGTGTCGGGTGCAATTTGAGGGCAGGGGGTGAAAAGTTGAAGGGCGTAGCGGGCCTTCGCCCCCCCCCCCCCCCCCCCCCTCCCTCACCCTGCTCTAAGCCCTAATTTTTTCCTCTAACAATCGCAGTCCTTCAGACTGCTAATGTTATCTTATAAGACATGAAGGCGAGCGTGTCCCGCGACCATGACTAACTATTGATATTACATGAAGTTAAGCCGACATATTCATTGCAGTTATACAAAACCTAACTCTTTCCACAGATTGGTAAGTGACATTGGAATCCAACCTGTTTAATTGTTTTTTAGCGGCTCCGTCAACATAGCCGCCTGTTATCCGTTTCAGCCCTTCATGCATATGCGTGGTTGTGTCTATCGTTCCACTTCCTTGCCTGGGTCTGAATGTTGAACCTGCTGGACTTCAGACCCCGTCTGGATGCATATGGGCGTCAGAGTGGACATCTCTTGTGGACCCCCTGTGTCCTATCTGCTCAGAGAAAGCTCTGATCCTCCCCCCCCCCCCCCCCCAATCCTCCGCTATTACATGTAGACATGAAGGTGTTGTAGTCACTTATTAAAACCTTTTGTGGGACACCATGGGGTCATTTTTTTCATCACACACATGGGATTATCAGTTGAGATGAGCAATTATCTAACACCTGATCATAGAAAGCAGATATATCCTCGTAACAAGTTAGGAGAATGGTTTGTCTGCTGCTTCAACATATAGATTCCCCCCTCTACACCTGCCATCTAAATGCAGTTAGTCTGACAGCAGGGACAGCTGTAGTCATGCAAACATGCAGCTAATGACCCAAACTGTGAGGTGGTGTGGGGTGGAGCAGTCAAGACGGACAGTAATTGGGGTAGGGAAGTTAAAGAGTCATTTTCGCTGCTATAAATTCACTCCTTGTTGCAAGTCATAGTACTTGAAAATCAAAGGCAGCAGCTGACACTTTAACCAGGTCTGTGGGCAGGCTATCCTCTCTAGAGTCCTAAGGCCATCATAATTACTTATGTACATGTATCATGTGGTGTATTGTGTATCATATAACACCTCTTTCTGGTCCTATTGGTCCTCAACAGTCCTGCATGGAGGTGGAAGGAGTGTAGGGACTACTTCATCCTCGCCCCCTCCCCCCATAAGGGAGCTCTGGCAGTGGTGATGATGTGGGCCAATGAGGTAACGCTTGTGGTGGAGAGGAAGTTAAGTGAGGACTACTACAGTGGGGTGGGGGATGGGGTAGGGTAAGGGGCAAAGGGACACAACTCATGGTGGAGAGGAACAAGGACTGGGAGGAGAGGTTTGGTACTTGAGGGTCAAAAAGGCTGGGAGCAGAGGGTTGAGTAGTGAAGAGAAGATGAGCCTTATGTTCTTGTCTTTTTTTTCCACTTAAACTTGTTGATAGCAGTATTAATTATCATGAGAACCATCAAATAATACAGATCAAAAAATAAATTAAAAGCAATAATTACAAACCTAAATTTGTCGCCATCAGTTTCATCCATGCTGATAAGAGTGCTTTGACCCGGTGACAATCCTGCTCTGGAGAAGGTGTGACCTAGATACGTCACATGTGCCATTCCAATCTGACACTTGGTTCCTCTGAGGATCAGTCCTGCTTCTCTTAAGCATTGGAATGCTTGATCCAGAGTGAATTTTACACTATCAAATTTTAACAAGCTATGTCAGATATCAGACGCATTACCCATCATTAGTGTAATGCCTTTTAAATTTACTAGACTATCCAAGAAAAATCTTTGACACTTTAGGAATGTTACAGCCGTTGCACCAATAAAAATTGATCGTGCAGTCAATAGATTTGAATGGAGCACTAAGCATTTGGGGGAGGAATAAAATGCCCAGTAATGTATTGACCAGTCAATCTATCTCTAAAAATGGCCGCTACCTTTCAAAATGATAACCTACTGAAGAATCATGACAGAACCCTAACACAAAAATACATATAGAGTGTGACTCATATTGGCGAACTTTGACCAATAAGTAGCTCTTGTACTCCACTATTCCACCAGAGACGAAGGCAATTTACTAATTCTAATTAAGTCTGACGCTGAGATGCGACAGTAAAATGAGGGGAGCAAACAGGATGAGATACCCTGGTAGTCCTTACCGTAAACAATAAATATGAGATCACAAAGGGAAGGGAGGCACCTTTGGTGCTGCCCCCGGCGAATGTGGTCGATGAAAACTCAAGAAAAAAAATTCCTTCATAATAAATTATGAAACAAAAAATCATTAACAGTTATGCATATTTAATTTTTTTTTTAAATGATGGGTGGACCTCTACTAAAGTCAATTTCATCAAGGTGACCAAATTTCCTTCAGTAGAGCAAGCTTAAGACTTAGCGACAAGCACTATTTAACAGTGTGTATTCGAAATTGGAATGAAAGTTTATCAATTTGAGGGTTATGGCTTTCCATTGCCAACAATCCTTTCCACCCTAGAATAGGCTGGTTGCTCATATTTTCCTCTCCTTGCTCAATCTAGCACAACTTGTAACGACAAAGCCATCCATGCAAATTTTACAGGTTCGAAACCCACATCATTTTAAAAAAAGAAACATTAAAAATGCCAAAATAGTCCTGAAATTAAATCACACTGCAACGTACAGAATATGAATATTTAAAATGTTTTGGAATTAAGATACACGCATGTGGGTGCTGTCAAGTTCCACACTTCACGATGTCTTTTCCATGTGCTCTTTAAGGTGATTATCGCTCACCTCACAAAGTCGGTTATCCTTTTGAGTATCATATTCATTACCAATAACCATCTGTTCTAACTGCAGTATGTTCGTTCCGTCAGCAGTTGTTACATTGTGCTTGCGTTTAGTGCTATATTTATTTCAATAATTCATTCTTTCAGGTAAAACATAAAATTTGGTTCACTTACTGGCGGAAGCGCAAGAGGAGCAGAGCTGACACAACAAGTGCAATCATGGCAACAGCTACAACAGGCACCACAATAGCAGCAATTGTTCCCTCTAGGCTTGGTGCAGATGCGGGCTCAGAGAATGGTGCAACGCTAGCAACGACAAAGCCATTCACAGCCAATGTGCTGTTTCCAACCTTTTAAAGAAGCATTTGTTGTCATTGTAATACCCAAACACATTAATCCACTTACTGTGAGGGCCTCTGTGATGACTGCAGCACTTAGCACAGTGCTGGATGTATGGACCTGCAGTATGATCATGAGACCATCAGTACTGCTTATAATTTTCCTGATGGATACAATGTACTGAGCATTTGTTGTCTGCCTGCATGTAACAGAAAGCACTGACACATTCTGATGAGGCATACAGTTTAACTATGTACCTCAAACATCTGCCACTATTGCAATATGTTTCTAAAATATCCTGAACTGCACTCAAAAATTTATTCTGTACATCCAGGGTGAACTGTGCATAAAAAAGAGCTTGCATAGTATCAGTGAACACAATATGGTATTGTAACTATACAGTTTCGACAGTGTAACCAGCAAGTGTGACTGCAACAGTATTTAGAGTTTCAGGTAAAGCTGTATGATAAAAAAGAGTGCTGTTAATAACACATGCATAACATGTCATTTCAATATATACCGCTATGATGATCAAACTGTATATATATATATATATAGTGTAGCAAAAAGTGCATTATTACAGTTATGGAATAACCTGCACAAGTCTTCATGTCAGTACTTAGTATGAAGCCTGTTCTGCAAGAGCACAAGTAACTTCCATTCGTGTTGGTACAGACTTGTAGGCTGCATGCTTCTGAATTCAAGCACTCATTGATATCTTTAAAAATAAAAGGTAACCAATTCACATTGTTTAAATTTGTACATAACTTTTTCAATTCTTTTACCAGAACATGTGCTGCCATCAGAGTCTAGCTGATAACCGAGCATACAGGAGCATATTACTTGGCTTCCATTGATGCTGGTACAGGTGTGGGAGCAGCCCCCATTTTTTGAAGTGCACAGGTTAACATCTATCAATAAACAGATGAATGGAATTGCAATGATTTTGATTTGATCTTACAGATGCAGGTTTTGGCATCAGCTTCCAAGTAATAACCAGCAGTGCAATTGCAAGCGTAACTTCCAGGGGTGTTAATACATCGCTGTGAGCAGTTTGCTTTATTGGTAGCACACTCATTGATATCTATGACATGAAAAGAAAAAGGCAACATGATGGCAAATTCAATAAACCACTGGTAATGTTAGGAGTTACAGTTTTTATTTTTCCCATCTTTGGTCAAACGGTAATGCATGTCTAACAGAATGCATGCATGCATGCATGCATGCATAACTTGTAAAACAAACTCATGACAGAATTTACTTATACGATATTCTATTTGGAGCCATTTAATCTTCACCAATATATCATTATATTTTCCTTTACCATTGCATGTATGATTGTCAGCAACAAGTATGTATCCACTGTTACAAGAGCACATGTAGCTTCCAAGTGTGTTGTTGCATATTTGAGTGCAGCCGCTTGTTCCACGAATGCATTCATTGATGTCTGAACAATGCCAAAAATGAATGACTGAAATTCAGCTATGACCCTCACCTTTGCATGTATGATTGTCAGCATCAAGTGTGTATCCACTGTTACAAGAGCATATGTAGCTTCCAAGTGTGTTGTTGCATAATTGGGTGCAGCCATTTGTTCCACGAATACATTCATTGATGTCTAAAAAAAGGGTAAAAATGAAGGACTGATATTAGCTATGACCCTCACCATTGCATGTATGATTGTCAGCATCAAGTGTGTATCCACTGTTACAAGAGCATATGTAGCTTCCAAGTGTGTTGTTGCATAATTGAGTGCAGCCACTTGTTCCACGAATACACTCATTGATGTCTACATAACATCAAAATGAATGACTGAAATTCAGCTATGACCCTCACCATTGCATGTATGATTGTCAGCAACAAGTGTGTATCCACTGTTACAAGAACATATGTAGCTCCCAAGTGTGTTGTTGCATATTTGAGTGCAGCCACTTGTTCCACGAATACACTCATTGATATCTACATAACATCAAAATGAATCACTGAAATTCAGCTATGACCCTCACCATTGCATGTATGATTGTCAGCAACAAGTGTGTATCCACTGTTACAAGAACATATGTAGCTCCCAAGTGTGTTGTTGCATATTTGAGTGCAGCCACTTGTTCCACGAATACACTCATTGATATCTACATAACATCAAAATGAATGACTGAAATTCAGCTATGACCCTCACCATTGCATGTATGATTGTCAGCATCAAGTGTGTATCCATTGTTACAAGAGCATATGTAGCTTCCAAGTGTGTTGTTGCATAATTGGGTGCAGCCATTTGTTCCACGAATACACTCATTGATGTCTAAACAAGGGCAACAATGAAGGACTGATATTAGCTATGACCCTCACCATTGCATGTATGATTGTCAGCATCAAGTGTGTATCCACTGTTACAAGAGCATATGTAGCTCCCAAGTGTGTTGTTGCATAATTGAGAGCAGCCACTTGTTCCACGAATACACTCATTGATGTCTACATAACATCAAAATGAATGACTGAAATTCAGCTATGACCCTCACCATTGCATGTATGATTGTCAGCATCAAGTGTGTATCCATTGTTACAAGAGCATATGTAGCTTCCAAGTGTGTTGTTGCATAATTGAGTGCAGCCACTTGTTCCACGAATACACTCATTGATGTCTACATAACACCAAAATGAATGACAGAAATTCAGCTATGACCCTCACCATTGCATGTATGATTGTCAGCAACAAGTGTGTATCCACTGTTACAAGAACATATGTAGTTCCCAAGTGTGTTGTTGCATATTTGAGTGCAGCCACTTGTTCCACGAATACACTCATTGATATCTACATAACATCAAAATGAATGACTGCAATTCAGCTATGACCCTCACCATTGCATGTATGATTGTCAGCAACAAGTGTGTATCCACTGTTACAAGAACATATGTAGCTCCCAAGTGTGTTGCTGCATATTTGAGTGCAGCCAATTATTCCACGAATACACTCATTGATATCTAAATAACACCAAAATGAATGACAGAAAATTCAGTTATATGACCCTCACCATTGCACATATGATTGTCAGGATCAAGTGTGTATCCACTGTTACAAGAGCATATGTAGCTCCCAAGTGTGTTGTTGCATATTTGAGTGCAGCCAGCAGTTCCACGAATACATTCATTGATGTCTAAACAATGCCAAAAATGAATGACTGAAATTCAGCTATGACTCTCACCATTGCATGTATGATTGTCAGCAACAAGTGTGTATCCACTGTTACAAGAGCATATGTAGCTCCCAAGTGTGTTGTTGCATATTTGAGTGCAGCCAGCAGTTCCACGAATACATTCATTGATGTCTAAACAATGCCAAAAATGAATGACTGAAATTCAGCTATAACCCTCACCATTGCACGTATGATTGTCAGCATCAAGTGTGTATCCACTGTTACAAGAACATATGTAGCTCCCAAGTGTGTTGTTGCATACTTGAGTGCAGCCACTTGTTCCACGAATACACTCATTGATATCTACATAACATCAAAATGAATGACTGAAATTCAGCTATGACCCTCACCATTGCATGTATGATTGTCAGCAACAAGTGTGTATCCACTGTTACAAGAGCATATGTAGCTCCCAGGTGTGTTGTTGCATATTTGAGTGCAGCCAGCAGTTCCACGAATACATTCATTGATGTCTAAACAATGCCAAAAATGAATGACTGAAATTCAGCTATGACTCTCACCATTGCATGTATAATTGTCAGCAACAAGTGTGTATCCACTGTTACAAGAGCATATGTAGCTCCCAGGTGTGTTGTTGCATATTTGAGTGCAGCCAGCAGTTCCACGAATACATTCATTGATGTCTAAACAATGCCAAAAATGAATGACTGAAATTCAGCTATGACCCTCACCATTGCACGTATGATTGTCAGCATCAAGTGTGTATCCACTGTTACAAGAGCATATGTAGCTTCCAAGTGTGTTGTTGCATATTTGAGTGCAGCCACTTGTTCCACGAATACACTCATTGATGTCTACATTAACCAAAATGAATGACAGAAATTCAGTTATATGACCCTCACCATTGCATGTATGATTGTCAGCATTAAGTGTGTATCCATTGTTACAAGAACATATGTAGCTTCCAAGTGTGTTGTTGCATATTTGAGTGCAGCCAGCTGTTCCACGATTACACGCATTCATGTCTAAATGACAGCAAAATAATAAACCTTTAAAAAATTAGTCATATCTGCCATGTTGTTTGCAAAAGCACAGCAATTAAGTCCAACAGTATGAATTTTCAAAGACTTCTTTAACATGCTTTATGGATAATATTTATAAGGTCCATCTATGTTTGAACGGAACATGGTTTTTTTTATATTAGAGAATAATGCTGGGTATGATGCAAGCAAACAGTTTTGAACTGCGATTTGGAACTACTATCTTCAGGTACTAATAATACAAATAGAATCACACTGGAGGTTCATAATAACCATTCACAATGCGCACGTGTGTACCTGATTCAAGCTTGGTTTCAGTATGTTTATAAAGCACTAACTGTGCAGTTAGTACATTAGCATATTCATGCTATGCTACTGTTGACAAGCATTCGTTTATAGTAGTTTTAAGTACAGCGATGTATTAACTTTGCACCAATGGAGTAAAGGCCACAAATTTTGATTTCATCGATGATTTTAAATTCAGTACTTGCATGTAAAATCACCGCATAATTGGAAAGAAGTGTGCTCAGTCATCAATAATATAAAAAGTTCATTTCACACATTATTTCCCTGTGCAAGCGTAGTATAAATGAAGATTCTATTATGTATCGAGGTCCCCATGAATCAGATGAATACTACATGATCCGCATCCTTATACATAGCTGGCCAGACTTTCCATGAATGAAGGCAATGCTTGACACTTTCAAAAGTGTTGGGTTCACTCGTGGACACCTTACATTTTACATAGGACATCCTCAAAATGATATGAACAGTACATACATTAAAGACAGTTATACTAGCGGTGCATCAACAAATAAATCCTGCGCATGGCTTAATGCTTGTATCCTAGATTTACATTTGTATGCAAATCTGCATTTATAGTCCTATGCAACCCTCAGGTATGCTTTTTCTTATCATTTTTAAAAATTAGTAGAGTTTTTAAAGATCAATTGGTGATAGTAAGGACCCTTCCTAAAGTATAATCAGGGAGGAATTTATTTGTCAAGGCAGGCACAGTGGTTATTGATATGCATATCTCAGCACTAAAAGGTGGCAGTGATGGGATATTAACCTATGCCATCAATTGTGGTTTGATTACATCATTAACCATGTTGCCTGGAAGATGTTATTTACTGCAAGTACCTATCCTGTACACAAAGACAGTGAAATGGCCAGGAGTGGAATGCACCAGAGTCCTTCACATCAGTTCACACATACTCAAGATCTATTGCAAAGTATGATCCAGTTTGTGAACGTTAATTAAGTACATTATAATGCTGTTGTGCAAATTTAGTGCTGTTTATATGCACGAGCAACACAACACAAATGCATGTAACAGATACACATACACACGTATATTCAGCTCCTACCTTGGCACACCACGCCTGCATCTTCACTATGCCCACAGTTGTGGATACCCCATCCACTGAAGGGACATTGGTTCAGGGATGACTCTGAGCCAGCACATCTCACATCATCCATCCAGATGGTTCCGTTGCCTTGACCAAACTCAGCATTGGTGGAAGCTCTAACTGTTCCATTATACCCCAGCTGTCTGCACACTACCTGAGATATAAGTGCATGCACATAAAAAAACCTTCAAAAGTACAAAAACATTCTCTAATGATAAAGTAAGTTGGATATTGGAATTGAAGATAAATAAGAATGGAACAAGGTTTTCGGAAAGAAATTGAGACAAAAACCTTCGTTTTCTTGGTTCTGTTTCATTTACACCTGATGAATATACTTATTTCCTAAGTAAAAACCTTGTTCTCTTTCAACTTTTATCTTCAATGCCTATATCCTACTAACTTTCTCATTTTTCTTTACTTGTTTCTCGGTCTTTTAAAAAAAAATTGATAACATTGAATACATTAAGTATAGCACAGCTCATTGAAGCTCGTTATGTTTATCGAACGCATCGCTTCTTTTCGGTGTTCTCTTCGTAATGAGCGCGGGCCTTTTGCTTTGTACCCTTGCTGTCGACTTCACAGCGACAGAATCTAATACTATAATCTCCATCGTATACGTACGTACGTACGTACTTCCGCGCGTAACTCATTTATATACTCGGCCTAGCACCTATTGGTTGCTAGGTATGCACGCGTACCTAGCTACCAATAGGAATGACCACCTCCCACACAAAAGGTGGTCGCAATGACAGCTGGTTTCCACTTCATTAAAATCTAATTTTTTTTCAATATTTCTTGAATTCAAAGTGGGGGGAAGAATAAATGCAACGCTATTGTGGTTCTCTCTCAAGTCTCATCGTATACAGGCCGAGACCATGTAGTTACTATCTGACATAATTGCGCGGGCATGTATAGAGGTTGCGTAGTAACCGTATGTTAGAACAGGTGGTATAGATTATATATGCAACATTCGGTAAAACAGTAAAAAAAAAAAAGGAGCCAGGAGGTAGACCAACTGTTCATCTGGCAAATGAATAGCGAGACGAATAACAGCGAGATGAATAATCAGCCCGTTATTTTTCACGGGGACACGCTAGTCTAATACTACAATTTCCAACGTACGTCAGCGTAACTCATTTATATACTCTTATTGGTTGCTAGGTATGTACGCGTACTTAGCAACCAATAGGAATGAATTGTGCGACTCAAAGCTACCTTGCCTCCTGCCCATGTACGATCTATGGCTCTAAACAGTGAACAGGTTGCCTCATCATGGCTATCAGTTCTGCCTATCAGTGATCATGGTTTTGCACTCCACAAGGGTGCATTCCATGATGCCATGTGTCTTCGTTACAATTGGCAACCATCAAACCTACCAAGCCACTATGTCTGCGGCAGTTCCTTCACCGCAGATCATGCACTCACCTGCCCGACAGGTGGTTTTCCATCTGTGCGCCACAATGATCTGAGGGATTTTACAGCTAATCTGCTGACTGAGGTATGTCCCAATCTGTGTGTAGAACCACCATTGCAAGCTCTAACTGGAGAGCTGATGTCACATCAAACTTCGAAGACGGTGCTCGTCTTGACATCAGCGCACAAGGTTTTTGGGGTGACCGTCACCAACGCGTTTTTTTTTTGATGTACGTGTTTTCCACCCAAATGCTCCCTCTTACCGAAACATGCAGCTACCATCAGCTTACCGCCTTCATGAACGCCAAAAGCAGAGGTCTTATGACCAACGTATAAGGGAAGTTGAACATGGCTCATTCACTCCTCTAGTATTTAGCACATCAGGAGGAATGGGAAAGTGTGCTTCAGTTACATATAAGAGAATTGCCACCCTTCTATCTACAAAGAGAGAACAAACATATGGCGCTACAATTGCATGGATAAGATGCTGCATTAGTTTTTCCCTCTTGCGCTCTGCCATTATGTGCCTTAGAGGTGCCAGATCTTCACAAGGATGACCATTCACACACAGTGCCATTGACTTGGCTGTTGCCGAAGCCAAGGTTCCCACATTTGTGTAACTGATTACCTGTATTGTGTTATTTATATTTATTTTTGTTATAATGCTGTTTTAAACCTTAAAAATAATAATAATAATAATAATAAAAAAAGGAATGAACACCTCCCACACAAAAGTACATAGCAACATGCCTGCCACAAAACCTTACATGCAGGTAATAATGCCATCACATGCAGAAAGAATAAAAGCAACTCTGTTGTGGTTCACTCTCAAGTCTCATCGTACAGGCCGAAAACATGTAGTTACTATCTGACATCAGTAATATAAGTATTGCGCGGGCATGTTATAGAGGTTGCGTAGTAACCGTATGTTAGGATGGTAGATTATATATGCAACATTTGGTAAAATAGTAAAAAAAGAAGAGCTAGGAGGTAGACCAACTGTTCATCTGGCAAATGAATAGCGAGACGAATAATCAGCCCATGATTTTTCGCTAGTTAATGTTATTTTTGGCGCAGATGTGCACTCCACCTACTTAGACACGCCCTATATTAAATCCCATGCATCTCTGTTATACGATTGGTGCCGCCTAAAATCGAGCGGAAACCCTATTATACACAATAAAAAGGGTCTGGGACCGAGATTAATTGTACCAAGGCTCACTTCCTAAATCTCCTTTTCCACTCCCTTCCTTTAACTTCCTTCCTCTCTCACCCACCCTCTCTCTCCCTCCTGCAATTCCTCCATCTCTCTCTCCCTCTCTCACTCACAATAGCATCGTTGATGTCCCAGGAGTCATCACACACTGTACCCCACACTCCATTGCGCTGCACCTCCACACGACCACTGCTGGAAGTGGAGCCTCCCACCAGACGTAGAGGAGCAGTATCTTCAGTGGCTGAATGAGGAGGGTGGAGGAGAATGGATGGAAGAGCTGCAACATGTATATACACTACAAGAAAGCGCATCAATTGCAAGTACTATCATTGTAATCTGGTTGTGGAAAGAAACAGATGAATCACATGACATGTACTAAGACTGTGCATTTATTGGCATTAGTGTCATACAGAGATTAGTGAAGCTTAGCTATATAATACACTCACTGCAATCAGTTTCATCACTACCATCAGAGCATTGAGGATACCCATCACATTCAAAAGTAGGTGGTATGCATTGTCCGTTGGAACACTCGGATAGGTTCAATGAAGTACAATCTGATTGTAAAAACCAATATGCCAATCCCCATGACAATATTTCTGCACAAGCTATATAGCTATGCGGAATGAATACTCAACTTGAAGTGATGGTGCATAACTGTATGGCACACAAACGAATCTATGGAATTACATGGGCAGTAAATTTTATACAACAAGTAAAGAAAACGAGAAAGTTGGTATACATAGGAATTGGAGGCCATGGTGGTGTAAAAAGGAAGAGAACAAGGGTTTGGGAAAAGACTTATTTAGCATGCACATGTAAATGTAACAGAACCAAAAGAAGTGCTAAATATAGGATTTTTGTCTCATTTTTCTTTTCCCAAACCCTTGTTCTCTTCCTTTTTATGCACCACCATGGCCTCCAATTCCTGTATGTACCAATTAACTTTCTAGTTAGAGAATGTTTTTCTTTACATGTTTCCTCTATTTTTAAGTTACGTAGCTTCTTTAATTGCACTTATGCACCCCCCCCCCCCCCCCACCCCCCTTTCTACCATCTCTGCTTCTACCATCATGAGCAGCAGTGGCGGATCCAGGGGGGGGGGGGGGGGGGGGGGGGGGGTTTGGCGGGGGTATACCCCTTCCGCCATATTCATAGCTACAAGGGGCGGTGTCTTATGTCGCGCTGATGATATAAATACAACGAAAACGCGCCGAAGTAACATGATAACAGTAAAAAGCGGCTGGGGCGAAGCCCCTGACCCCGGGTACATCTTCCTCTCTTACGCGCTATATTTGCGTAGCCACGCCCAAACCATGATTATGAACGCCCCTCCCCTTTGCCCCCCCCCCCCCCCCCCCCTCGCAAAAAAATTCTGGATCCGCCCATGAGCAGACGCCCGCTTTTGAAGGGTCAGCTTTGTACCGAAGCGGGAGGACTCTAAACTCATCGACCGTCTCGATTTTGGAGTTATTCCTCTCGTCGTTTAGCTTTCCTCTTTTGTCGACAAAAAAAATAACTTCGCTAGCCAAAAATTGCAATCAAATGAAATTCCACCTGCTGCACAATTCTAAATATACGTAATGTTGCCATGGGAACGCTTCACTAAGCCTAATTCATATATCTGATACCTGAAGATGTCCTTCCACGAGATTCTAAAGCGATTGGTATAATTGGCGCTCTTTAAAACCATTCCTATCCGGAGTTATACTCACCCGAAGACGACGACGACGGCGACGATGACGACGAAGAAGAATTGGCCTGGGGACGACGTAAAACACGAACTTTTTTGTTCTCTTAAAGCAAACTGTTTGAAGACTGGAATAAAACATTTATACACTTTTCTGTCGTTTGAGGAACGAATTTGACAGAAATTATGCTCGAATGCAGTTTGAGTGTCGCCAACAGTGTTGGGGTCTAGCTGTTGTTAGGTGTTTATATGTGCAGGTATGCTGATGCAATGTCTGTGGAGGTCTTGTGTTGATGGATGTTGATATGCCGGTATGCTGATGCAAGGTCAAGGGGTGGTAGAGGCCTCATGGCAAGCTGTTGATGAGTGTTGGATTTGCGTGCGCATAGGCCATGTGGTCTGTTTGTATAACAAATGGTCTTTGTGTGCATGAAAGCATTGTAGGCGTCGTGTGCACGGTTGCGGTTGTGGCAACCCCCCCCCCCCCCCCCCCCCCAAAGCCGACAATGGTAGCGGCGTGATGTCTTAACACACACAGGCTCCAAGTCAGAGAGGTACGAGAATACGGCAGCAGGTACTGAGAGATGAGGCAAAACAGCCACATGCAAGGAATCAAGTGCTCCTGTTGCAAAATGCACTAATGTGTTCTATTATGCTGTTTTTTGGGCAGAGCAGTGTTAACATGATTTTTTTCCTCACTACCGATGTGAGGTTTTTTCCCTTGAGGTGGTGTGGGTCCATCACTCAAAATTAGGTCAAAATTAGCTATAGGTAGCTGGCCCCTGCTCTGTGTAGGTTGAAGTATGTGTATGATTACGTGGTATGTGATAAGTTGTAAATTGTAGTTGGTAATGACAGTGACGTGCACAGCAGATGCAGCACCAATTATTTATGTCAAAGTGGTTGTTGGGTGAAGCGAGCATGATATAGAAGAATGACCGTCTTTGCCTTCTGGTTCGATAGCAACAAGCTACACTATTCATTTCTTATAGTACGCGAGTTATACACTGGTCGCGTTTTTAAAATGATTTCACGACCCAGGTCAATTTCTACATAATAATAAATAGTTGACTCACTGCAATCAATTGGAAGACTACTATTGGTTCCATTGGTGCAGTAAGGATAGCCATAACAAAGCCAAATTGCTGGGATGCATAGTCCGTTTGAGCATCTGATTTGGCTTGAAGTGCAATCTGTTTGTGTAATAGTAAATAGCACATTGTTACATAAAACTGGTTGAATGTCAATATAATTAAGATCAGTTCTTTATTATATATTGGCCATAGGCTGCCTGCACATCTAGTAGTACTGAGTTATCACAGCATTACAAAGGTTATCCATAAACTCACTGCAATCAGTTTCATCTCTTCCATCAAAGCAGTTAGGATAGCCATCACATTGCCAAATAGCTGGGATGCATTGTCCATTTGAACACTCAAATTGGTTTGAAGTGCAATCTGGTTGTGGACAACAACAGATGAAAAAAGTCACTTAGCACGTATTTTGTTAATCGGAAGCATATTAATAACAATTTGAGCACTCACTGCAATCAGATTCATCACTTTGATCCAGGCAGTCCGGATATCTATTACATTGCCAACTAGCTGGGATGCATTGTCCATTGGAACATTCAAATTGATTGGAAGTGCAATCTGGTTGCGAAAAGCAATAGCTGAATAACATAACATGTACCATTTTATTGAAAACTGTGTATTTATTGGCATTGGTGTCATACAGAGAGCAGTGGAATTTAGCTATAAATAATACACTCACTGCAATCAGTTTCATCACTTCCATCAGAGCATTGAGGATACCCATCACATTCAAAAGTAGGTGGTATGCATTGTCCGTTAGAACACTTGGATAGGTTCAATGAAGTACAATCTGATTGTATAGAAAATCAGTACGCCAACACCATGACACAAGCTATTTTTTCATCGATATGTACTCAAGATCAATTATGTGAGCACATTAAATGGATACAAGCTATACATGATGGCAGTATTGAATGAATACTCATGGTGCATAGCAATATGTCACATGAACAAATCTATGGGATTACATACACGTAAGGCCAGTAAGTTATATGTAGACTTACTGCAATCAATTGGAAGACTACTATTGGTTTCATTGGTGCAGTAAGGATAGCCAAAACAAAGCCAAATTGCTGGGATGCATAGACCATTTGAGCATCTGATTTGGCTTGAAGTGCAATCTGTTTGTGTAATAGTAAATAGCACATTGTTTACTTAAAACAAAATGGTTGAATGTCAATACAAATTTAGATCAGTTCTTTATATTATATTGGCCATAGGCTGACTACACATCCAGTTGCACTGAGTTACAATGGTTATCCATAAACTCACTGCAATCAGTTTCATCACTTCCATCAAAGCAGTCAGGATAGCCATTACATTGCCAACTAGCTGGGATGCATTGTCCATTTGAACATTCAAATTGATTGGAAGTGCAATCTGGTTGTGAAAAGCAATAGATGAATCACATATTTATTGAAAACTGTGTATTTATTGGCATTGATGTCATACAGAGAGCAGTGGAATTTAGCTATAAATAATACACTCACTGCAATCAGTTTCATCACTTCCATCGGAGCATTGAGGATACCCATCACATTCAAAACTAGGTGATATGCATTGTCCGTTGGAACACTCGAATTGGTTTAATGCCGTACAACCTAATTGTAGAAAATTATAATGCCAATCACCATGACACAAGCATCAATTCATGTACTCAAGACCAATATGTGAGCACATTAAATGGATACAAGCAATACATGATGGCAGTATTGAATGAATACTCATGGTGCATAGCTATATGTCACGCAAACGAATCTATGGGATTACATACACGTAAGGCCAGTAAGTTATATGTAGATATACTGCAATCAATTGGTAGACTACTATTGGTTCCATTGGTGCAGTAAGGATAGCCATGACAAAGCCAAATTGCTGGGATGCATAGTCCATTTGAGCATCTGATTTGGCTTGAAGAGCAATCTGCTCATAGACAACATTGCAATAATCACATGCGCATGCATGGTTTATTAATAATACGATTCGTCACTTTACATGACTATTAATCAATCCATGAGGCGAGTAAATAAACATCACTGATCACTCAATAACAGTTGGTCTATAAACTCACTGCAATCAGTTTCATCACTTCTATCAGTACAGTCAGTCAGGCTATCACATTGCCAACTAGCTGGGATGCATTGTCCATTATAACATTTGAATTGGTTGGAAGTGCAATCTGGTCATGGGAAGGTATACATGACATACTAGAAGCATGCAATTTGCATAGATTTGGCATCTGTGCCATATATATCATACAAATGCAATCTGGTCATGGGAAGGTATACATGACATACTAGAAGCATGTAATTTGCATAGATTTGGCATCTGTGCATATCATACAAATAGAATTTATCTGTACAATGGTTTCATCACTATAAAAGCAGTCAAGATAACCACACAACACTCTGTATGCATTCTAAATACATATGAGGCAGTGTCCAGCTAATTACCCCTCTGTGTAACTAGTTTATCTAGCTTTTTAATTTAACTGTGAAGAGCCTCAATGAAAAAATAATTACATAACCCAATTTGGACCATCCAATTTAATGTTAAATTTTATAATGAGACATAATTTCAATACAATTGTTACATCTCGTTTTGTTATCCTGATGAAATTGAAAGGTATCACATAAGTGTAATTTTGCCGCACTGTCCCCCACACATGTACTATACACACATTCAGCTCCCTACCTTGACACACCACTCCTGCATCTTCACCATGCACACAGTTGTGGATGCCCCATCCACTGAAGGGACATTGGTTCAGGGATGACTCTGAGCCAGCACATCTCACATCATCCATCCAGATGGTTCCATTGCCTTGACCAAACTCTGCATTGGTGGAAGCTCTAACTGCTCCATTATATCCCAGCTGTCTGCACACAACCTGAGATAAAGTGCGCATAACAAAAGAAATTATATATGCACATATGTTGTTTCTCCCACTCTCTCTCCCTCTCTCTCCCTCCCTCTCTCTCCTACCTCCCTCACTCACAATAGCATCGTTGATGTCCCAGGGGTCATCACACACTGTACCCCACACACCATTGCGCTGCACTTCCACACGACCACTGCTGGAGGTGGAGCCTCCCACCAGACGTAGAGGAGCAGTGACTTCAGTGGCTGAATGAGGAGGGTGAAAAGGGGAGGGATGGAAGGGAGAAGAAACATACTAAACGATAGCACATCAATGGTATGTTTATAAATAGGTGCACTGTACACACTGGAATTGAGTAATAATCAGCCACTTGTGAAAGAACTACTATAGATTAACAGGTTGTCTATTCACTCACTGCAATTCGTTTCATCACTTCTATCGAAGCAGTCAGGATAGCCATTACATCGCCAACTAGCTGGGATGCATTGTCCATTTGAACATTCAAATTGGCTGGAAGTGCAATCTGCATGGTTGTAGAAAGCAATAGATGAATCAGATGAAAAGTAAACGGTGTTTTAGTTTGTTTTTTTTGAAAACTGTGTATTTATTGGCATTGGTGTCATACCGAGATCAATGGAATTTAACAAAAGATAATACACTCACTGCAATATGCTTCATCACTTCCATCGGGGCATTGAGGATACCCATCGCATTCGAAACTGGGTGATATGCATTGTCCATTGGAACACTCGGATAGGTTCAATGAAGCACAGTCTGATTGATGAAATTCAAATACGTCATCACCATGGAACACTATGCTTATGCATCAATGCATGCACTGAAGCTCGCACATTATAGATGAATCGGCGGAACCTACGCGAGCAGGTTCCATATGGGGATCCTGCGGTGTCATGAATGTCATTTAAAATGTCACTCCACTTCGCTCTTAATGGCAATCGAGCGATATCATAAAGGAGAACAGTCCTGCGTTGACTCCGTGTCATTATAAGACTGTGTGCTTTTAGAGAAAAAAAAAACACTTCCCCATTGTCAGTACCCTGAAATCTCATCAAAATTCCATCTAAAAATTCTCCTCCGTCGTTGCGGTCGTCGTCTTCTTCCTTCGGGATAGAATAACACACGACAGGAACGTTTGTCAGAACGCCAAGTGTACCAATCGTATCAGGATGCGTCCGCAGGTTATCTTCAGGTGTCTGTTAGACGCCTAACCGATCGGGCAATTACTTGACGCGAGTAGTACCTTATTTGATGTGATCTACAAATAGCGCATTACACCAGCTATCACATGCAATGTTCATGACGCAGCTGGTATAATTAACAAGCGTTATTACAAATTCGTTGGTACGGTTTTACCATGCAATCTCAAAAACAATTCTGATTCCATTCGAGCATCTAATTATAAAAGTGGAAAGTCCAGATACTGCCAGATCTGCCAAACGAGTGGCATGTCAATTAAGCGCGGTACCGAAAGGACCAACAAAACGACCACCCAAAGGTATACGCTATGCAGCATCGATGTATATATGTTGGATCCATAAATTATGAGCATGGTATATCGCTAAAATTGAAGTGTAATGAACCTGCAGCTGGAGCCAGACAGTCTAATTGCACATGGCACCATGCAAACTGCAACGTATGTGCTGTAGTATTGAATTGTATGTAAGATGATTCTGTTGATTATATTGTCTATTTGCATCCTAAACTGTGTACAGTGGTACACAAATTACTCCTTTCATTTTGCTGCATTATATCTTATACCAGCAGTGAGCATTTTACACAACTTGTGAAAATCTATACCCCTATGGTGTTGTTAACTTGTGGTTAAGTGTGTCATGAATATGCTAATTTTTGGCTAATTGCAATAACAAACTCTTAAAATCCTGTTATACATAGCACTGCAGAACACTGTAAAAGTTAGAGATTAAAACAAACATGATGGGAACATTCTCAATAAGTCAAATTTTATCCACATAGTTTGTTTGTATGTACATCAAACAAATGCTGTTTCTTTTTGGTAATCAATTTTACAGTCATATGCTCTAATTTGTGTACGCCTGTACACATATTACATTGCTTCACTATAGTGGTATACTGTTTTCAAATGAATATTGAAAGTGATAGAGGGCATGATAAAGTAACTATATAATATGAAATTATTCATGCAGTTGTATCAGGAATGTTTTGCAGTAAAATGTGTGCAGGTGTACACATATTAGTCCTATGTAGGAAAATGATGTTCATTGCAAATTAACCATGCAAATTTAATCACTTGTGTATCAATAAACAGCAGCAATTCTAAATGTTCAAGTTAGTATCACTCCACCATCTCAGGGCAGACTGCTGCTTTAGGTTTTGAGGTTTTACTCCTTCACTCCTACTTGCACTCCATCTACATCTGCTTGCACTTCCTCTGCCTCTACTTGCACTTCCTCTACCTTTACTTGCACTTCCTCTACCTCTACTTGCACTTCCTCTACCTTTACTTGCACTTCCTCTACCTCTACTTGCACTTCCTCTACCTCTACTTGCACTTCCTCTACCTCTACTTGCACTTCCTCTACCTCTACTTGCACTTCCTCTACCTCTACTTGCACTTCCTCTACCTCTACTAGCACTTCCTCTACCTCTACTTGCACTTCCTCTACCTCTACTTGCACTTCCACACCTCTACTTGCACTTTCTCTACCTCTAATTGCACTTCCTCTACCTCTACTTGCACTTCCTCTACCTCTACTTGCACTTCCTCTACCTCTACTTGCACTTCCTCTACCTCTACTAGCACTTCCTCTACCTCTACTTGCACTTCCTCTACCTCTACTAGCACTTCCTCTACCTCTACTTGCACTTCCTCTACCTCTACTTGCACTTCCTCTACCTCTACTTGCACTTCCTCTACCTCTACTTGCACTTTCTCTACCTCTAATTGCACTTCCTCTACCTCTACTTGCACTTCCTCTACCTCTACTTGCACTTTTTCTACCTCTACTTGTACTTCCTCTGCCACTTCGAAATCCCTACCATGCTCCACTACTCAGATCACGCTTTCACTATTTGCACCTTCAGTGCTTGCGCCCCCACTATTCACGCCTCCACCATTTTGTTCCTCTACTTTTCAAACCTTCAGTTGTCGTACCTCCTCTACTTGCGCCTCCACTATTTGCACCTTCACTACGCGCGCCTCCACCATTTGCACCTCCACTATTCGAGCCTTCGTGCCTCCACTGTCAACACATCCTCTTGCTCTGCGTACACATACACCTCAGTCACATGCGCAGTTTTCTAATGTGCTGTATTTGTCGGATAACAATCAAATAATTTGAATTATTGGAGACCATATATTAATAATCAGTTGTGTACTCAGATATTGATTTTTGAATGACGAATGTGATTACTTGCATAGATAAGGTAGGGTAAATAATTTGTGCTCCCTGTACGCATATTACCCAATATGTGTACAGGTGTACACACGGATGCAAATAGACATTATACTTGCTGCGCTACGCAATGGTTTGCGCTGCTGGTCTGCGCTACGCTACAGAAAGAATAGTTTCTGTAATAGTTACAGCGGTAGATATTACGTTTCTCTCCGCTTTATAGTAATATGCGCCGTTTAAAATGTGTGTATAACGCCTACGTCAATTTGGTACTAATGTATTGCGGTGCGTGGTTTTTCTGATGATAGCGTGAGATCAGTTTCCTTAGGGTACATTTATCTATGTATTATATGGCTTCACTTTTGCCAATAATTTTAATCCTTATCACCCTTTGGTCCTCATACAATACCAATACCAAATCCACCAGAAAAATATAGAAAAAACCATTCTCTATACAAGAAAACGGTTCGTGGTTATATAGTAAATCAAAGGTGATAGCGGTATATATAGCAAGGGTGTTAACAAGGCTCCTGATTGAAAAGGAAAATGAACATATATTAGCACACAGTTAAATATGACAACATGCTGCTAATATTGGTCTATTTTATTTTCCTTTTCAATTAGAAGCCGTGTTCCCTTGCCTTTAACACCACCATTACCTTTGATTCCTTTATTCTACCAACCTTCCCGTATAGAGAATTGTTTTGTTACTTGTACAAGCTATCCTTGATGGCAGTACTGAAGAAATATACTCATGGTGCAAAACTCTATGTCACATGAACAAATCTATGGAATTTCATCAGTGTAAGACTAGTAAGTTATATGATTACTTACTGCAATCAATTGGAAGACTACTGTTGGTTCCATTGGTGCAGTAAGGATAGCCATAACAAAGCCAAATTGCTGGGATGCATAGTCCATTTGAGCATCTGATTTGGCTTGAGGTGCAATCTGTTTGTGTAATAGTAAATAGCACATTGTTACTTACAACAAAATGGTTGAATGTCAATACAAATTTAGATCAGTTCTTTATTATATTGGCCATAGGTTGACCGCACATCCAGTAGTACTGAGTTATCACAGCTTTACAATGGTTATCCATAAACTTACTGCAATCAGTTTCATCACTTCCATCAAAGCAGTCAGGATAGCCATTACATTGCCAACTAGCTGGGATGCATTGTCCATTCGAACACTCAAATTGGTTGGAAGTGCAATCTGGTTGTGGACAACAATAGATGAAATAAACCACCTAATCACGTATTTTGTTAATCGGAAGCCTCATTGGTGCATGAACTATTTGCGTAGGCTTGAATATACACACACACAGAAGAGTGCGTGGTGGCTTTTTGGTAGAGAGTTCTCAGACGCATTAAACCCTCTCTGTCTATGCCTCCCGAGATGTTATAGGCACCACCAAACTCACTTTTGGGTGGATGCCACACACAACAGTCGACTGAATGATAAAGAGAATTCTAGAATACCCCACCTAAGATTATTTGCAATAGTACCGCCTCAAGAGTGCTTACTGAATAAATTATTAGCCAGATCTGCTATTCTGGACCAACATAGGCGTCCCTGCTTGTGCTTGTCCATATTACACCAAACCCTTGGGGCTAGTTACAAGATTGACTATGATTATTAAGGAGCACCTCCTGCAAATAGCTAAAAACAAAAACGTTTTTGTAATCCTTCCTCAAAAGAGTTACTAGTCCGGTCAAATACATGCAATCTTTATGGTCCGTTTTAAACCGTAGCCAGCGGTATTAGCTGTCAATCAACTTCAGAAATACACATTTGTGACCCCAAAAAAATGTGGCATATTCTTGATTCAGTTAGTATACCTTCAGCCATCTCTTCGAATAACTCAGAAAGGAAAAAGTTCGTGGAAAGGGAGCTAGGAAAACTCGCTTGTTAGCGGAGGGTCTCTCGAGGGTTACCCACTTTCACACAAGCCATAACTTGCCGAAGCGATATAGCTGTGCCACGAGGATATAATAATGATGCCTCTTTTGCTTTAAGCAATGGTACTAGTTGAACTCAAATTTCATAGCTCTGGTTGTCAAGGACGAAGCTAAGGGCATGACATCATCATTTCAATTTTTTGTATGGGCGCAGACGGCTGTGACGTTAACTTATCAATATTCTGAAATATACTTAAGGTTATTAATTGGCTCTACTAGGTTGACCGCACATCCAGTACTAGTCATCATGGCAGCAAAAATGGCTAACTTTATAGGAAGTTTCGCCATGTAGGATTTGATCCCGACTATGAATCTCATCACAAATACAGACTCCCCGACAATCCGATCGTTTAGCTTATTATAGCAATCGCTTTTTATGTCACAGAACAGCGTGGTTGTAGAGAACAAAAGGGTACTGCCCTCCTCGTACCCAGTCCCAGAGCACGCATAACTCGGGATAGGAACACTTTGAAGCAATGAAAATTTCACCAATAGCTTCAGAATAGCAGCTTTCATATACATGGTAAACAATCGACTATACGGTCTATTTGAGACCCATAATTAGATAACATGTAAAACGTATTTTTAGATATCTAAAAATAAAGTTTGTATAAATATAGCGAACAACTAGAGTAAACGCTTCGGTGCTTCAATCGTCGTTTGGTGTAACCTCTTTTTTTAGTGAAGTAGTTTTTCTCAAAATGCCTTCACGTCAAGAAAAGAAACGAGCGAAACAATGTGCGATATACCTTCAATTAGTTCGAGACGATGTTTTAGAACTGATCGTCACGGGCATCCTACACCGATACATATTATTCACAATGATTTCAAAATAAGTAACTGAAAACATTCTCTACGACAAAGTTGGTGGTAAATAGGATTTGAAGGCAACTGGTGCAAGGAAGCAAGGACTTATCAGATGAGAAAATGTACTAGTCCTACATTTAGCGCATTTCTAGGGCATGTATTGTTTGTGTGGTAACTATAGGACTATTATATTTTCCCCTCTGGTAAGTCCTTGTTTCCTTGCCTTTTAACACCAACAATTACCTTGAAATTGTCTCGTAGAGAATGTTCTATAGTTACTTGTACAAATATAGATCATTATTCATTCAACTCTGAAAATGTATCATCCCAACATTGGCGTAATAGTCATCATGGCAGCAAAAATGGTTAAATATTATACACTCGCTGCAATCACTTCTATCAAAGCATGCCATTACATTGCAAACTAGCTGGGATGCATTAGCCATCTGAGCATTCAAATCGGTTGGAGGTGCAGTCTGGTTGTGGAAAGTTGTAGAATGATAACACTTTAAAGTCATATAGCATGTACTATTTTCAAAGATTTGGCGACACTAGCAATGGTGCATATGGGATCTAGGCAGTGAGTGATGGGACCTAGCGCATACTTTTCAAATTTTCAGAATTATTTCATATTCTAAGAGACACTAATGCTTATGTCCACTACAACTTCTTTCTTACGCACTGGAAATTAGCCTGTCCATCATGGAGTTACAGTGCCTGAAATTTAAATTACTCATACATTCTAATTACAAGCATCATATTGGATGATCCTTTCTGGAAAATATGTGCTAGGTCCCTTTTCATTGCCTCGACCTCATATTTTATGGAATTTAAGAATAGGTTGTCCAAACACTCACTGCAATCTGTCTCGTCACTTTTATCAAAGCAGTCAGGATACCCATTACATTGCCAACTAGCTGGGATGCATTGTCCATTGGAACATTCAAATTGGTAGGAAGTGCAATCTGGTTGTGGAAAGCAATTGATGAATCACTAAGTCACATGACATGTACTATTTTATTGAAAACTGTGTACTTATTGGCATTGGGGTCATACAGAGATCAATGGAAATTAGCTATAGATAATACACTCACTGCAATCAGTTTCATCACTTCCATCGGAGCATTGAGGGTACCCATCACATTCAAAACTGGGCAATATGCACTGTCCGTTAGAACACTTGGATAGGTTCAATGAAGTACAATCTGATTGTGTAGAAAATCAACACGCCAACACCATGACACAAGCTTATATTTTCATCGATACATGTACTCAAGAGCAAGTATGTGAGCACATTAAATGGATACAAACTATACATGATGGCAGTACTGAATACTCATGGTGCATAGCTATATTGCACGTGAACAAATCTATGGAATGATATCAGTGTAAGGCCTGTAAATTATATACAATAAGTATTTAACTCACTGCAATCAATTGGAAGACTACTATTGGTTTCATTGGTGCAGTAAGGATAGCCATAACAAAGCCAAATTGCTGGGATGCATAGACCATTTGAGCATCTGATTTGGCTTGAGGTGCAATCTGTTTGTGTAGACAGTAAAACATAATTTACCAAAATAGCTGAGATACATCATCCATCTGAACATTCAGGAAGTGAAATCTGATTAAATCAAATAACATGTACTATTTTAATTGGAAGCACTCGATTTTCAAAGATATGGTGACACTGCCAATGGTGCTTATCATATCAGTACTAACAGAGAAATAAAATAGATTTCACACACTCACTGCAATCAGTTTCATCACTTCTATCGAAGCAGTCTGTATACCCATCACATTGCCAACTAGCTGGGATGCATTGTCCATTTAAGCACTCGAATTGGTTCAATGAAGAGCAACCTGGTTTTGTGGAAAATAATACCTATGACACTCGTATCCTCAGAGGACAAAACAAGGCTTTACTGGTTCAGTTCAATTAGTGCGCACATTTGTATGCCTGTATAATGAATGCAAGGTATAGATGGAAGGACCGTGACGCACTAAACGGCACCAAATGGTATAACTATTATAAGTTAATTGATTCATTACCTTGCACGTTTTTTTCTCATACGCTTTATTGTTGTGACATGTTTCTTTTGTTACTGAAACTTAATTTGAAAGGCAATGTATTTGAACTCAACTTATAGACGGTGTCCGATCGAGTTGTGTAATGGCTAAAAATAGAGACCGTCAATAACCGTTTGCGATTTAACGACATTGCGATTGCGTCATGGATGTTGACGCGCGTTAAAAATGTTTTGCGGATGATGTTAATTACCCATGTTTACTTATGCTATTCAATTACGGCGCCAGAACTATGCAATAAATCGCCCACTGTTCCAATAGCTGGGCCTTCGCATAATGGCGGAATGTCGGGTAACAAGCCTATACCTGTATCCATCTGATAGTGTATTAACACCTGATTAGTCTGATCGTTGTAATTACGCGTGGCAGGTGTTTTTTAAAAAATACTACCATAATCATCAAAGCGACACAATTGCTTGTTGGGCGGCAATTGCTTGGTTGTGGTTACCTACGGATGTGCTATTAGATTCATCATCTCTATGATGCGGAAAGGTCCGCTGCACTCTCCATATATTCACGCCCGCCCTTCCCTCCTGCGAGGGTCACCATGCGTTAATCACATCAATATCACGACTTAAGCCAACCATATACACTTAGCAACATGATGCATGCGCGACACACTATGAATTTTAGCAAAATTTATCATATTAGAAACCCAAATATACCGCTAGCCGGCGGCCCCACCAGTACTGTATGTCACGAAATGATCCACACATTTCCAATCAACTGAGATATGGATCCGCCGCGGCCGCTGTTTGTGATGCTTACCTTCAGTGTAACCGATAGAGGCAACCCCAATAGCTATACTAAGTAGAATGATGTGACTCAGCTTCAGTGGTTCTTTGCCGGCTCCTTTGCCCATCATGGTTGAATACAAAGAGTGCAAATCTTTGTACATCTGTATGGGAAGATTAGTGTCACGCTGTATATATATATGCCCCACGCTATATATATGCTCCGTGTATGGTATCTGACAAGCATACATGTATGCAATCACATTCTATTTCGACCGATGGTGCAATAGCATATAGGAAGGCCGTGTGCATGGAATACACACAGGAATGCAATCATCATGCATGTTTGTAAGGGCTGTACTTTAAACTATGAATTTATATTGCACATGCCCTCGGATGTCACCATCGCTAGTGATTTGCTTGGAATGCTTTGATCTAAGCTCGATCTCTTACCAAAACTCCATACACATCTGTGCACAAATTGCAGAATAACAAAAACAGAATCCATATCTCACCAAGAAACCACAGCTTCATGTTCTCGGACTGCAAAAATGTAATGTTCATAACCGATTACGGCCGAGTGACGCGTCATTAATGTGTTTACCGTTACCAAATAATTCTTCCGGACCCTTTGAAATATGAAGCAACTCATGTTAATGGCTTCAGATTATAATGTTGAAACCCCCTTCCTGTTACCTAACATTCCTCTGCTGACTCATTTTATTGATTTTGAACAATTTAAATCCAAATATTCTGGCATTAATCGGTTAGATGCAGATAATCCGAGGCATTGTCAGTGGCGGAGTAGCGTCTGCGCTTACCAAAAAGTAAACCCCCTTGCTGTGGATCTTTTGAAGCAATCTGCCGCAAACTGAAAAGAAATCAGTGAAGGCACTTGTAAGTCATGCACTATTGTGTTCAAGTTAGTTATTATAGGAAGCAGAAATGGCCAAATTCCGGCACAGCAACTGTGAATAGAGGGTACTCAGAAAAAGAAAGGCCCTTTGTCAAGACATGCACTTGACAATGCACTACAATCATTTGGAACAACGACAGCAGTATGGGAAGGGGGGGCATCTATTTTTAACCCATGTACACAAGGCATTGAAGGTAATATAAACTGCTATGAGGTCAGTGCCACATGGTTGTGGAAGGAGTGGAGGGACTACTTCATCCCCCCCCCCCCCCCCCCTTTCCATAAGGGAGCTCTGGCAGTGGTGATGATGAGGGCCAATGAGGTAGCACTTGGGGTGGAGAGGAAGAGAAGTGAGGACTACTATGGTGGGGTGGGGGATGGGGTAGGATAAGGGGCAAAGGGACACAACTCTTGGTGGTGAGGAACAAGGAGAGGGGTTTGGAGCTGCTGGTAATGGTGAGGGCCAATGAGGCTGGAGAGGGTTGAGGAGCGGAGAGGAGATGAACCTTATGTTCTTGTCTTTGGTGTTCCACTTAAACGTGTTGATAGCAATAGTAATTATGATAAGAACCCACAAATAATGCAGATCATAGTAAATTCTACACAACCAAATTTAAAAAAACCATATTGGACGCTTTACTAGACTATCCAAGAAAAAAAATGTAAATCCTTGATATGCTAGGAAAGTCACTCCTGTACTTGAAAATCAATACATTTTTATAAAATTTGGTTGTGTCGTCAATAGGTTTGAATGGAGCACTAAGTATTGCGGGAGGAATCAAAATGCCCAGTTATACAGTGTCATGTATGCATGGCTCTTTTCTCCAGTAAATCTATTTCAAAAAATGGCTGACTATTCAACATGATAACCTACATAAAGAACCATGAAAGTACCCTAACACTAAAGATACATGTAGAGTGTTATCAGCTATTCATATTGGTGAATTTTGAAGAATTTTTGATTTTACCATGCAATCAAAAACAATTCTGATTCCATTCTAGCATCTAAAAGTGGAAAGTCCAGATACTGCCAGATCTGCCAAACGAGTGGCATTCTGCGTCATGAACATTGTGATAGCTGGTGTAATGCGCTATAAGGTGTGTAACCGATTTTCAGGTTTTGTAGGTTAATTAGTTATTCGCGATTACCTATTCGGTCGTCTATGCACTTAGTAGAATGCAGGTTACCGATTGCAGAATTTCCTTTAGTCGAAATAACCGATTCTATTTTTCTTAGTCGCGATTAGTCGATATTCGTTTCATTCATATGCAAACATTGGTAGCAAATCGATTACCCCTTTTCATATGCTGTTCGCTTTGTACAAAGGCACATTAATGGGTTAAAACAGTCGCACGTCTGGGGACCCCGCTGAATGTATCAATCAGTGCCCTCCTTCAATATACGCGGTGGGGCGTTGGGCATGGCTATATAAATATATACGTTCGCACGTATTGTACATGTGCATTAATCAAACGCGCTACGTACTCTTTTGCACGGTACACTGGCTTGTTTCCAGACGTTCGGCCATGACGTTCTAAATATCGTACATGTCTCGATTGGCGGCTTTGTCATATGCGTGGAGCGGTGTTCCACCATGAGGTGTCTAGCTGGCACTGCTCAGTACTTATTGAATTGTATAATGAGGGTGAATAATGGATTATAACTGCCAATTGTGGTGGATGGGTATGCTACATGTACGTGTTTAAAGCATTTTGTACAAGAAAAGAGCGCAAGCTGCGGGATGGACAAACTATTCGTTTTCATTTTTATCTCAGTAAACAACAATCTTACTTCTCCCATTCTTAGTACTGAGTACTATGGTAACGGGGAAACAAATAGCCACGTGTTTTTCGGTGAAAAAAAATGCTTGCGGGTCACAATCCGCCGCCATTGAATCATGGGTTTGGCGTAATATTGGCATGCACATCGTTCTTAGTCCCTGTGGATACTATCTTTGTTATTTTAATGATTTAAATAAGTAACTGATGAGCAATAAAACTGACTATACTATAGTATTAGACTTGTGAAACTGTGATTTATCGTGCCATTTTTTAAAAAGGACAAACCTGGAAAAACCTAGGTAATCGTTGGCAAATTAATAGTGCATTAATCGCCAAAATCGATTTATAGTTTCTACTAACCGATTTGCAAGTTGCTATAAACCTGAAAAATCGATTGGACTTTTTTTCATAGTCGAAATAATCGATTTTGATTTATAAAAAAGGTTACACCCTACTATTGGTAATAGTCAGGGACAAACATCTGGAGAGGATGGCATCATGAAAAAAATCATTAACAGTACAACTCTAAGGTGGAAGCTGGCAGTGGCCTTGGTCAAGACCAGAAACTTTCTAGACCGGCAGACATCCTAGTTAACAATTGGGGCTTCAATGGCGAACCCGCCGCGTTTGACCTCTCTGTGTCGTCCCGCTAAAACCTGACATTGTTTCTGAAGCGGGATATACAACAGGCTCTGCAGCATTTGCCACAGAACAACGCAAGATACAAGAAAATAAATTTGTGAATTTGTGTAGAACTAGCTTGAGGCTGGAGTTCCATACCCCTTGTTGTTGAATCCTTCGGGGCCTGGGGCCAACTTGCTTCTAACATGTTCAAGAAACTTGCATCCCGCCTTTCAGTCAGGAGTCAATGAACTGTAGAAGACCTAGCTAATATGGCCCTTACATTGGCTCTCACTAGGACGATGCTGAGCCTACCGTACAGAGCCGACACAGCCGAAGACTTGGAACGAGCCGTGCGAGTAGCGATACGTGCCGCAAGTCTGTCGAGACACTTAATGGCTTCGTCTCCCAAACGGTTGCATTTTGCATCGTTGGAGGCATGCTTGCGGCTTCAGCAGCCGACGCAGTGGATCCAGCCGTCACACTCCATGGTCGTAGTCAATCACAAAAATTTGGGGGTGGGGGGGTGGGGGTGGACTAATGATCTTGATAAAAGGATGCATCGCTGATTGATCGATGGTTGGCCACACTTTCTCGCTCTAAATTTACGGGTCGCTTGCAATACCGGAATGTATTCAATTTGTGGCTATAGCATCAACGTGTATCGTTTAAAAAAATATATGCTGGAGCAAAATTTTGGGGGGCTTAAGCCCCACCCTCCAAGCCCCCCCCCCCCCCCCCCCCCCCTACTACGGCCTTGCACTCGCTTCATTTAAGGTGATAGGGTACCCTCCTGGAATTTGAAAAAAAATCATACTAGCTTGTAGCCTGAGAGCATCTTAGAGGACCGTATCATTTTGACAGTTATTAGTTGAGCAGTAAAAATGGTACAAATATTCTAAGAACAAAACTTTATAATTGGTTTGTTGAAAACTGTAGTGCTTAAAAATCACCAAATTTGGAGGATAAATATGAAATAATATCTTCTTTCGTTTGGTGCATTCGTTTCGAAACGGAGCAATAGGTTTGTGCCAAAGCTTATACTAACCATCGTTTCAGGGTGAACTAATTAGGCTACTCATGGATTACTCATGCTGGGCATTCCAGAACAGCTACTTTATCGTGATTACACGTTCTTCATTACTTAATTGTCCTTTTGGTGCATCGATAACGTTACTACCCTTTTCCACAAATTTACAGCAATTTTTTTACAAAGTTACGCATCCCTGGACGCCATATTTGTACCTTGAAATTGAAATGTTATTAATAGATAGATTTTCGGTTTTCGGCTATTTAGAAAAAAGTAACTTATTTTGAAAACAAGGACAAGATATTTTCCTACACGTACGCTCTTCTTGGTGCTTAGCTCCTATCGTAATAATATGCTCAGCACTTGATCATAAGGTCTGTTGTCCTGAATGTGCAGGAAAAAGAGTTTTTACTGTTCGTATTTCAAGGTGCTCGTAAAACAAGCGGTGCTAGTGTTTCTGCGCGTTATTGAAATGCTATCAAGGTGGCATATCTTAAACAATAAGGTGGATTCTCTCCGAATGATATACGGTACTTGAACAGAACTACCAATTGTTGATGACGTATTTTAATAATTCAGACCCCAAAATACATGGCGGACTCAAACTGCGCATGCGTGCGCGAATTACAAGATGGCGGATGCCAAAGTTTAAGGCATTGCGCTCGGTTAAATACGTTACTTATCCAAATGATATCAAGGTGGCATATCTTAAACAATAAGGTGGATCTTACCATATTTTTTTCCAAAAAAACCACGCTATGGGTACTACTACCTTAAAGTAGTGGGATTTAGCGGTGATGTGACGGTGAAATCCAATGCTGCCGGTTTGCCCATAGATATGAGAGTAGAAGGATAGGAAACAAATCACATGAGCCATACTCTACATACTGTAGATTTTACGGCGCGTAGTCCGCATAGTTGTTAATTGAGTGTGAAACGCTACTCCCCCAAAACGACGACTAGAGTTTGAAGAGATAGAGAACGTTTGTGCTATTATTCTGATAGAGCTGCTGACGCTGATCGCGGTGATGTAAATATTATCAGTGGCACATGCCTGCAACGGTAAATACGCGCATTTGTAGTTAATACATATATATGTGAAGTGAGGCGTACTGAATGCAAACCGATATGTTTAAATCGTATTGGAAGGTTTTTTCGTGTAGCTTTCGTGAAACTACACAGCATGGTGTGTTTTTTCCCTATGCCAGATTGATTTTGTACGTATGAGGGCCAAAAAACTACTTCCTGATATGAGGTCAAACTGCGGCGTGTAGCGTGCGTATTTTGAGGCTATTCAGGACCATAGGCAATATGCATGTTGGAAAATGTATTCTATACAGCAACGCATTTTGGTTTTGGTATAATAAGCTTCTTACGGGGAGAAAACAAGGTGCCGTTTCATGTCTCAGTGCATAGACCTGATGAATCGGACTGGGCACTCCAAGTTTAGGCTGGACGACAGAACAAAGAGGAAGACGCTACCAGTGCACATCCCCTTAGATAAAGTCAGCTTGTTTCCTGTCTCGTCTGTTATGGCAGCAAAAAAACTTTCATCCAACAATATGTCGTCTAAAGCATAGATATTATAATATCTATGTCTAAAACGGCAATAAAATCTCCTACAAAAAAAAACTAAATCAACGTTTCCTTACGTGCATGATGCGCGCATACAAGCATGTTCCTACCTACGAAAGTGGCTTTGAAATGGCTATTTTCTACGATACTGTTGAACATCGAGCCATGATGGTGGCATGGGTACGAGAACTATGCGGACAGCAGGCGTTAGGTCGTGTTAAATGGCTGCGTTTCCTATCCTTCTACTCTAATGTCTATGGTTTGCCAAACTCCCAAATTGAATTCTGGACCAGGATGTCTGCTGGGCGAGTTAGTCTACCCTCTTCGTCTATAGGCTGCCTGCTTCAAGTTGTCCCCCGATGCATGCCAGCTCAGCTTGCAAGATTCCCAAAATGTGTCGCGCAGCCTAGACTTTTTGTTTTACACGTGAGAGCGTGATGACCCAGGGGATCTAGGGCATGTGAAGGACAAAGGGAACAACGGGCGTTATGGGAGGTGTCCATTCCAAGCCACCATTTAAGAGCCATGCACCTGGAATTAGGGCGGCTCCAGGTGTAAGTTGAGCTGGGGTGTGGCATGACCGATAGCCAATCTGAAGCATGGGGGGATGACACAGAGAGGAGACGGGCACGCTGTGCTGGTGATGAAGCCAGGTCAAACAATATCCTCAGCTGGCTGCAACCTGGAAAGCAGACCACGGAACTTGGAGCGAAGATTTGCGATTGGAGTACCCAGAAGCACCAAGTTCGATGTGTTGGACCTTTTCATCTGCACTGGAAAGGAATTCAAATTGCATTTACTAAAGAGCGTACACTTTGGGTCTTTGATGAACAGGCGTAAGTTCTTTGATAATTGCAATCACTCTGGCCACTGCCTTCCTTGTGCAGTGGCGGATACGGGGGGGGGGGTGGGGGGTCGGTGGTGTCCGGACCCCGCCCCCCCCCCCCCCCCCCCTCAGATCTGATGATGAATAAAATTAAGTATCAACGAAAGCAATTAACAACACCCCACGTGATATAGCATATCATCCAGTGCACAAGTACGGACCCCCAAAAGCTTCCGCGCTTCGCGCGGGAGGGGGCACACCCCCTCCCGCACCCCCCCTGTTGATTATTCATGACGGACCCCTCCTTCCAAAATTCCTGTGTCCGCCCCTGTTGTGCCAGCTAGCTACTACCCTGTCATTCATATATCATTTGTGGTACAACAAATGGGACGCCTCTTTGTCTGAGGCTATGGTGGTTACCAACTTGTGCAGGACTAAGCAAAAGAAGAGGGGCCCCAAGGGGTCCCCTTGCTGCGCACCTGTCTCGGAAGATATAGATATTAAAAATTAAAAAAACCAGTAATTAACGGTGGCAGAGATACTCAGTATCTTGTTCACGCAAATAATATTTTAAACATCCAGGTCCTTCCATCTGATGCCATTTCTTGTTCTGTCCTCTCCTATCAAACAGAGAACTTGTCCCAAAAACTAGATAATCGTCTGTTCCAGACATTGTTAGTGTCTTCTTCAGTTGCTAACAAGGCTGTATTTTGTCTGAGTCAGCCCCTCACTCTGCTTCCTGGTTGTCTGTGGTACCATCTGCTGCACTTGGCCTCCACTTGGAACCTAATTAGTTCTTGGTAGCCTTAAAATGGTGGCTTGGCCATGATTTTGTCCACGGGTACATTATGCCCACTATGCCCAGACAGCGCACTAGACCCTCTAGGCCATCATGGTGTGACCTGCAGGCAGGGTGGTGACGTAGTGATGCGCCATAATCGGTTGCGAGACATAATTGTTGACTTTTGTCAAAGTGCTCGTCTGGGAGTTTAAGGTAGAGGTTGGTAGCCGATTAACACAGGATCTTAGGCAAACTTGCCCAGCTGATGATTTGGTAGCGGACTGGATGAGAGGAAGACCAGCTGTGTGGGGTATCCCTGTAGCCTCACCACTCACTCGAGCTGTGCTGAATGAGGCCGGAATGACTGCAGATGCTGCAGCTGCTGCTAGTGAACAGCGCAAGCACATTGTCAATGATCATAAAAGCCAGGAACTAGGTTGGGTGTGTGTTCCTCTGGCTGTCGAGACATATGGCAACTGGGGCAGAGACGCACACACCACTTTTACCCGTCTGGCCACTCGGCTTGCCATCTGTGTTTCTCTGCCGAATAGTAAGGTCACTGCTGATATTTTTGGCAGACTAAGTCTGGTGTTAACTCGTAGCATAGAAAGAGCTATTCTGACGAGAAGCCTGCCCCAATCATTTTAGTAGCGACACCAGTTACTAGGCTTAGGTACTTTGTAGTCGTCTGTTTAATAAGTAGTTATTATTCAGCGTGTTATTATCAATTTATTACCGTGTATAAATATTATAAATCATTATAAAATGTAAATGATTTGGTGGACCTCTATCAAAGTCAATTTCATCAGACAGTATCTACAAGGTGACCCAAATTCCATCTGTAGAGCAGCCTTAGCGACAAGCACTATTTAACAGGATGTATTCTAAATTAGAAAGAAAGGTTATGAATTTGATGGTTATGGCGTTCCATTGTCAACAATTCTTTCCACCCTAGAATAGGCTGGTAGCTCAAAATTTCCTCTCCTAGCTCAATCTCAGCATAACTTGTAACGACAAAGCCACCCATGCAAATCTTTTAAGTGCAAACCCACACCATTTTAAAAAAGAAACAATAAAAATGCCGAAGTAGCCTTGAAATAAAATCACACTGCAACACACAGAATATGAATATGGCGAAAAATGTGTAGGAATTAAGATACACACATGTGAGTCCAGTCAAGTTCCCCACCTCACGACGTCTCTTCCATGTGCTCTTTAAGGTGAATACCGCTCACCTCACTAAGCTGGTTATCCATTGGAGTATCATATTCAATAGCCATGTGATCCAACTGCAGTATGTTCATTCCTTCAGTGATTGTTACATTGTGCTTGCATTTCGTGCTATATTTCATTCATTCATTCAGGTAAAACATAAAATTTGGTCCACTTACTGGCAGATGCGCAAGAGGAGCAGACCTGACACAACAAGTGCAATCATGGCAACAGCTACAACAGGCACCACAATAGCAGCAATTGTTCCCTCTAGGCTCAATGTAGATGCTGGCTCAGAGAATGGTGCAACACTGGCAACGACAAAGCCATTCACAGCCAATGTGCTGTTTCCAACCTTTTAAAGAAGCATTTGTTGTCATTTTAATACCCAACCACATTAATCTACTTACTGTGAGGGCCTCTGTGATGACTGCAGCACTTAGCACAGTGCTCGATGTATGAACCTGCAGTATGATCATGAGACCATCAGTATTGCTTGTAATTTTCCTGATGGTTACAATGTACTGAGCATTTGTTGTCTGCCTGCATGAAACAGAGAGCATTGACACATTTTAATGAGGCATACAGTTTAACTATGTACCTCAAACATCTGCCACTATTGCAATATGTTTGTAAAATATCCTGAACTGCACTCAAAAATTTATTCTGTACATCCAGGGTGAACTGTGCATAAAAAAGAGCTGGCATAGTATCAGTGAACACAATATGGTATTGTAACTATACAGTTTCGACAGTGTAACCAGCAAGTGTGACTGCCACAGTATTTAGAGTTTCAGGTAAAGCTGTATGATAAGAAAGAGTGGTGTTAATAACACATGCATAACATGTCAATTCAATATAGACCGCTATGATGATCAAACTATATATATATATGTATAGTACATACCACTGTGATAATCATTGAACTGTATATAATCTGGCAATATATTAATTTGTGCCATGAATGAAGCAAAATGTGTGAGAAAGTGCGTTATTAAAGTTATGGAATAACCTGCACAAGTCTTCATGTCAGTACTTATTATGAAGCCAGTTCTGCAAGAGCAGGTGTAACTTCCGTTTGTGTTGGTGCAGACTTGTAGGCTGCATGCTTCTGAATTCAGGCACTCATTGATATCTTTAAAGAGTAACCAAAAAAATCACACTCTTTGAATTTATACATAACTTTTTCAATTCTTTTACCAGTACAGGTGCTGCCATCAGAGTCTAGCTGATACCCGAGCATACAGGAGCAAATTAGATGGCTTCCATTAATGCTGGTACAGGTGTGTGAGCAGCCTCCATTTTTTGACGTGCACAGGTTAACATCTATTAATTAACGGATGAATGGAAGTGCAATGAATTTGATTTGATCTTACAACTGCAGGTTTTGGCATCAGCCTCCAAGTTATAACCAGCAGTGCAATTGCAAGTGTAACTTCCGGGAGCATTAATACATCGCTGAGAGCAGTTTCCTTCATTAGTAGCACACTCATTGATATCTGTAACAGGAAAAGAAGAAGGCAACCTGATGGCAGATTCAATAAACCACTGGTAATGTTAGGAGTTACAGTATTTATTCTTCCAATCTTTGGTCTGATGGTAATGCATGTCTAACAGTAATGCATGCATGTACAACTTGTAAAACAAACTGAAACATGACAGAATTTAATCATATGATATTCTATTTGGAACCATTCATCTTCACCAATATATATATTTTCCTTTACCATTGCACGTATGATTGTCAAAATGAAGTGTGTATCCACTGTTACAAGAACATATGTAGCTTCCAAGTGTGTTGTTGCATAATTGAGTGCACCCACTTGTTCCACGGATACATTCATTGATGTCTAAATAACAACAAAAATGAATGACAGAAGTTTAGCTATGACCCTCACCATTGCACACATGATTGTCAGCATCAAGTGTGTATCCACTGTTACAAGAGCATATGTAGCTTCCAAGTGTGTTGTTGCATAATTGAGTGCAGCCATCTGTTCCATGAATACACTCATTGATGTCTAAACAATAGCAAAAATGAATGACAGATAATTAGCTATGACTCTCACCATTGCACATATGATTGTCAACATGATTACACGCATTCATGTCTAATGAACCGTTTAATTTATTATGCACAGCAATCAGTTTTGAACTGCGATTTGTAACTACTATCTGCAAGTACTCATAATAAAAATAGAGCCGGTTCATAATAGTACAATCTGCATGATCATGATGCATTCGCAATGTGCATGTGTGCACAAGATTCAGGCTTGGTTTTAGTATGTTTATAAAGCACTACTTGTGCAGTAAGCATATTTGAACATTGTATGTGTAATACGGTTAATAGCTGACGTCACTACTGCGCACTGTCTACTGAGCAGGGTCACGCATCTGTACATGTCTGACCTTACACCTTAGCTCATGTGACCTGTAATCGGACGATTCTGTAAATATATAAGCGTCTACATTTTTGTATTTCAGTGTGTAAGTGTATACAGTGCTATTGCCGCATTAATCTTAGGGCCACATGTCACATATGCAACCGTTGACAGGCATTCGTTTAGACGTAGGACAATAGTTGGTAGGTTTTGTGAATAAGTACATTGGAATTCAACAATGTATTAACTGTGTACACATGGAACAAATTTTGATTTCATCGATGATTTTTACATTACTTGTATAACACCGCATAATTTGAAAAGAAGTGTGCTCAGTCATCTATCAATCCAAAAGTTCATTTGACACATTTTTCCCTGTGCAATCGTAGTATAAATGAATATTTCGTATCGAGATCCCCATGAATCAGATCAGTGAATAGTACATGTACGTATGCATAGCTGCCCAGACTGTCCATGAATGAAGGCAACGTTTTAATCTTTCAAAAGCGTTGGGACACCCGACGTTTTAAACTGTACATCCTCAAAATGATGAGCAGTACATACATTTAAGACAGTAAAACTAGCGGTGCCTCAACAAATATATCCTGCGCATGGCTTAATGCTCGTATGCCTAGATTGACATATACGCATGCAAATATGCACTAATGGTCTATTCGCGTGTAGAATCAATACTTTATCATACTATACAACCCTCAGGTACGCTTTTTCGACACTTTGTTAATCATTTCATAAAATCAAAAGATTTTTTAATCATTTGGTCGTAGTAAGGACCCTTCCTGAAGTAAAATTGAGCTCAATCAGGAAGGAATTTAAAAACTGAGCATTTGTCAAGGTATGCGGTAAAGGGAACAGTGATTATAAAATAATACATATCTCAGCAATACAAGGTGGCAGCGATGGGATATTAACATTGATCGGAACATTTGTTACCTTATTTGGGCTAAACATTTTGTGGTTTAAAGGTTTGATTACATCATCAAACATGTTGCCTGGAAGATATTATTTACTGCAGGTACCTATACTGTGCACAAAGACAGTGACAGAGGGGGTTGTAAAAAATGGCAATGAAATGGCCAGGAGTGGAATGTATCAGAGACCTTCACATCAGTTCACACAGACTCATAATCAATTTCAAAGTTAGTATGATACAGTTTGTCAAAAGCACATTATAATACTGGTTCGCAAATTCAGTGCTGTATACATGCACGAGCAACACAACACATATGCATGTAACAGATACACATACGCACACATACAGCTCCCTACCTTGGCACACCACTCCTGCATCTTCATCATGTCCACAGTTGTGGATGCCCCATCCATTAAAGGGACATTGGTTCAGGGATGTCTCTGAGCCGGCACATCTCACATCATCCATCCAGATGGTTCCATTGCCTTGACCAAACTCAGCATTGGTGGAAGCTCTAACTGTTCCATTATACGCCAGCTGTCTGCACACCACCTGAGATAAAAGTGCACATAAAAAATAATTATATATGCACATGCATTGTTTCTCCCTCCCTCCCTCTCTCCCTCCCTCCCCTCCCACCCTCCCTCCCTCCCTTGCCCTCCTATATCTCCTTCCATCTCTCACCCCGCATCTCTCTCCCTCTCCCTCCGTCCATCTCTCCCTCCATCACTCTCACCCCTCCCTCACTCACAATAGCATCGTTGATGTCCCAGGAGTCATCACACACTGTACCCCACACTCCATTGTGCTGCACTTCCACACGACCACTGCTGGGGGTGGTACCTCCAACCAGACGTAGAGCAGTAACTTCAGTGGCTGAATCAGGAGGGTAAAGAGGGGAGGGATGGAAGGGAGAAGAAACATGCATAATATACTAAACGATAGCACATCAATGGTACGTTTATAACAGGTGCACTGTACACACTGGAATTGAGTAATAATCAGCCACTTGTGAAAGAACTACTAAAGATTAACAGCCATGGCTGTAGTAGCTACATGTAGGCCATGGCTGTAGTAGCTACATGTAGGCCATGGCTGTAGTAGCTACATGTAGGCCATGGCTGTAGTAGGCAATGGCTGTAGTAGCTACATGTAGGCCATGGCTGTAGTAGGCCATGGCTGTAGTAGCTACATGTAGGCCGTGATCATGACTGTAGCTAAGTTGTCTATACACTCACTGCAATTAGTTTCATCACTTCTATCAAAGCAGTCAGGATGTCCATTACATTGCCAACTAGCTGGGATGCATTGTCCATTTGAACATTTGAATTGGTTGGAAGTGCAATCTGGTTGTAGAACAATACATTAATCACATGGCATGTATTGTTGGAAACATTGATTCGTTGGCATTATGATATAGGTGGTTAATACATGTACATGTACTCCCTGAAATCAGATTCATCACATCATTTATGAAGATAGCCATCACATTTGAAATAGCATGTACTATTTTAATGGGAAGCCTTATAGTTTGGCGACACTTAGCAATGGTGCACATGGGATCAATGCAGAGAAAAGCGACCTAGTGCATATTTTAAAAGTTTTCTAATTATTTCATATTTTAAGAGGCTATAATGTACTCTTCTTTGTTACGCACTGGAAATTAGCTTGTCCATAATGGAGTTACAGTGGCCTGAATTTTTATTATTTGCACATTCTAATTGCAAGCATCAAATTTGATGCTCCTTCGTGGAAAATTCGCTAGGTACCTTTTCGCTGCCTCGACACACTATCTTATGGAATTTAATAAGGGGTTGTCCAAACACTCACTGCAATCTGTTTCATCACTTCTATCAAAGCAGTCAGGATATCCATTACATTGCCAACCGGCAGGGATGCATTGTCCATTAGAACATTCAAATTGGCTGGAAGTGCAGTCTGGTTGTGGAAAGCAATAGATGAATCACATGACATGCACTGTTTTATTGAAAGCAATGTAATGGCATTGGTGTCATACAAGGATCTGTGGAATTTAGCCATAAATAATGCGCTCACTGCAATCTGTTTCATCATTTCCATCAGAGCATTGAGGGTACCGATCACATTCAAAACTAGGTGGCATGCATTGTCCGTTGGAACACTCGAATTGGTTTAATTAAGTACAACCTAAGTTTAGAAAATTAATATGCCAATCACCATGACACAAGCTATTTTTGCATCAATGCATGTACCCAAGATCAATTTGTGAACACGTTTAATTACTGCAATCAATTGGAAGACTACTATTGGTTCCATTGGTGCAATAAGGATAGCCATAACAAAGCCAAATTGCTGGGATGCATCGTCCATTTGGGCATCTGATTTGGCTTGAAGTGCAATCTGCTCATAGACAATACTGCAATAATCACATGCTCATGGTTTATTGATAATACTATTAATCACTTTACATGACTATTAAACAATCCATGAGGCGAGAAAATAAGATTCAATGACGGTCTATAAACTCACTGCAATCAGTTTCGTCACTTCTATCAGAGCAGTCGGGATAGCTATCACATTTCCAACTAGCTGGGATGCATTGTCCATTTGAACATTTGAATTGGTTGGAAGTGCAAGCTGGTCGTGGAAAGCAATAGATCAATCACATGGCATACTAGACACACGCAATTTAGATTTGGCAAATGTGCATGTAGTACATTTAGAATGTATGATATCACTATTGAAGCAGTCAGGATAACCACACAACACTGTGAACGCATTCTACATACATTTGAGACAGTGTCCAGCAAAATTACCCTTCGGTGTAATGAGTTTATCTAGCTTTGATATTTATATTTATTATCTACTAACTGTGAAGAGCCTGCTTGAAATTATCATAACATAACCCAAATTGGACCATCCAGCATCAAGTTATACATTTATAAAGAGTTTCAATGTTATTATTACATTTCGTTTGGTTGTTCTGAAAAATTTGAAAGGTTACATCAGTGTGATTATGCCGCACTGTCACACATATATGTACTTTCTAAATGCACATACAGCTCCCTACCTTGGCACACCACCCCTGCATCTTCACTATGCCCACAGTTGTGGATGCCCCATCCACTAAAGGGACATTGGTTAAGGGATGACTCTGAGCCAGCACATCTCACATCATCCATCCAGATGGTTCCATTGCCTTGACCAAACTCTGCATTGGTGGAAGCACTAACTGTTCCATTATATCCCAGCTGTCTGCACACCACCTGAGATAATGTGCACATAACAAAACCCAACCACAACAGCACATCTGATGCCTAGAATTAGATGCCTACTAACCCTCCCCTCTCATTCTTTCTCCCTCCTCTACCTCCATCTTTTCCCTCCCTCCTTCCCCCCTTTCTCCTCCCTCACTTCATCTCCCTTTGTCCATCACTCACAATGGCATTGTTGATGTCCCAATAGTCATCACACACTGTACCCCACACTCCATTGTGCTGCACTTCCACACGACCACTCCCGATGGTGGTACCTCCTACCAGACGTAGAGGAAGTTCAGTGGCTGCATGAGAGGGGAGGAGGGGGATATAAGAGAAAAGAATCTTGCACATTATAGATGTACACTAACCAAAAGCACATCAGTGGTTTGTTATTCTAAGATTCAATGGAACTTCATTAATAATTTAAATAGTAGTGGCTCCGCACATAATAGATGCATATATTAACAGGTGGTTCAATGCATTCAGATATCACCCATTTTGGTTAGTTTATCAAGGTTTCAAATTTGTGATTTTCTGTTTACTGTTAAGAGCCTCCATGAAATCTTTGTATCAGGAACTACGATAGTAGTTCCTTTAAAGGAATTGACCCGGGTCGTGAATATCATTTTAAAAAATGCGACCCGCGTACCGAGAAACGGATAGTGTTGCTCTTTGTTGCTATCGAACCAGAAGGCAAAGACGGTCATTTTAATGTGTTCCAGTCTTCAAACTGTTTGCTTTAAGAGAACAAAAAAGTTCGTGTTTTTCCTTGTTCCCAGGCAATTCTTCTCCGTCGTCGTCGTCTTCTATTTCTCGGGTGAGCATTACTCGGGATAGGAACGGTTTTAAAGAGCGCCAATTTTACCAATCGCTTTAGAATCTCCTGTAAGGCCACCTTCAAGTATCAGATGTATGAATAAAGCATAAAACTGACATACGTAATCATTACGCAATGCGCAGTGTAAAATAGAAGCGTTCCCATGGCGACATTTACGTATATTTAGAATTGCGCAGACAAAAGAGGAGAGCTAAACAACGAGACGCGTTCCTTAAAGTGATTCCAAACAAAAGCGGGCGTCTGCTCGTGATGATAGTTGAAGGGGAGGGGGGGGGGGGCACTAGTCAGTATTAATAATCGATTTAAAAAATGATGATATAAAAATAGAGGAAACAGGTAAAGAAAAACATTCTCTAACGAGAAAGTTGGTGGGATATAGGAATTGGAGGCAATGGTGGTGTAAAAAGGAAGAGAACAAGGGTTTGGGAAAAGACAAATGATACAAAAATCCTATATTTAGCACGTGTAAATGCAACAGAACCAAAGGAAGTGCTAAATATAGGATTTTTGTATCATTTTTCTTTTCCCAAACCCCTGTTCTCTTCCTTATTACACCACCATTGCCTCCAATTCCTATATCCCACCAACTTTCTCGTTTAAGAATGTTTTTTTATTACTTGTAAACTATATTGCCCCATCCATCTCATAGCTATAGGCCATTATACTTACATTTAGCCACACATTTCAATGCGAGTGTTTTTTTTGTCCTCAGAAGGGTAATTTTGCTTGATGTCCCAGGTCCATGAACCACACGCACACAAACATACATATACACACCCACACACACACACCACAACACCAGACCACACACAACTCACACATACACCCATGCATAGCTCCCTACCTTGGCATTCCACTCCTGCATCATCACCATGCCCACAGTTGTGGATGCCCCATCCATCGAAGGGACATTGGTTCAGGGATGTCTCTGAGCCGGCACATCTCACATCATCCATCCAGATGATTCCATTGCCTTGACCAAACTCAGCATTGGTGGAAGCTCTAACTGTTCCATTATATCCCAGCTGTCTGCACACCACCTGAGATAAAGTGCACATGACAAAACATTGTGCTGTATAACCCAACCACAACAGCACATTTGAAGCCTAGTATTAGATGCTTAGTATTATTCCATCCCTCCCCTCTCTTTCTTACCCTCTTTCTCTATCCCTCCTCTACCTCCATCTTTTCCCTCCCTCCTTCCCTCCCTCCTTCCCTCCCTCCTTCCCCTCTTTCTCCCTCCCTCACTTCATCTCCCATTGTCCATCACTCACAATGGCATTATTGATGTCCCAGGAGTCACCACACACTGTACCCCACACTCCATTGTGCTCCACTTCCACACGACCACTCCCGGGGGTGGTACCTCCAACCAGACGTAGAGGAAATTCAGTGGCTGCATGAGAGGGGAGGATGGGGATATAAGAGAAAAGAAACTTGCACAATACAGATGTACACTAACCAAAAGCACATCAGTGGTTTGTTATTCAAAAGATTCAATGGAACTTCATTAATCATTAAAATTAATAGTGGTGGCTCCGCACATAATAGATGCATATATTAACAGGTGGTCCAATGCATTCAGATATCACCCTTTTGGTTAGTTTATCAAGGTTTCAAATTTGTGATATTCTGTTAACGATTAAGAGCCTCCATGAAATCTTTGTATAAACTATATTGCCCCATCCATCTCAAAGCTATAGGCCATTATATTTACATTTAGCCACACATTTCAATGTGAGTGTTTTTATTTGTCCTCAGAAGGGTAATTTTGCTTGACGTCCCAGGTCCATGAACCACACACACACAAACACACACACACACACACACACACACACACACACCACAACACCAGACCACACACAACTCACACATACACCCATATACAGCTCCCTACCTTGGCACACCACTCCTGCATCTTCATCATGCCCACAGTTGTGGATGCCCCATCCACTGAAGGGACATTGGTTCAGTGATGTCTCTGAGCCAGCACATCTCACATCATCCATCCAGATGGTTCCATTGCCTTGACCAAACTCAGCATTGGTGGAAGCTCTAACTGTTCCATTATATCCCAACTGTCTGCACACCACCTGAAATAATAGTGTGCTTAATAAAAAAATTTTACTTCTGATCAGGAGAAAGTAAGTGGGATATAGGAAATGAACAGTGGTGTAAAAGGAATGGAGCAGGGACAGGGGCGGGTCGGGGTTCCCTCCCCCCCCCTCCTCCCCCTTTGGGCTCAAGTCATGAAAACTATGTCGCGCATATTTGAAAAACAGTTGGGATTGCCAAGCCATGAGTGGGTCTGGGTACGAGACCCTACCCAGACACCTGAAGTATGAAATAATAAACGTAAAGTGAGGGTTAGTTAAGTAGGTTTTAACGGCGTAGCCTCTTTCAAGCTCATTATGTTTATCGAACGGCACCATAGCTATTCCGCCTTCTCTTCGTAATGAGCGCAGGCTGCACGCTTGTTATCGGCTTCACAGTGACAGAAAGTCTATTATACAAGGATAAAAACATTCTACATGACAACGTTGGTGGCATATAGGACTGGAAGGCAATAGTAGTGGTGTAAAAAGGAAGGAATCAAGAAGGGGAAATGTTCCTATATTTCGCACACAAATAAACAACGTGCTGTCCTACAATCGTAGAACTATTTTTGTTAATAGACGATCCTCGTTTCTACACCATAATTTACTCTTTCCAAATCACTGCAATTCCAATGGTCATGTATGCAAAGAGTGGTACCAAATTGTGAATCCTGCTTTGAAATCTTGCGCAATGCATTGAACGACATCTTTTGGCCAGCTTTATTCCTGGGAACTGTAAGTGATTCTGAGAAGAAACTGTTTTCTCTTCCAGCCCGTCATGGAGGACTGGGAATTCGAGATCCTCGATCAACAGCTGTATATCTTCCTTTGCAAATTCAAGAAAATGTAAAGCTCATATAGTTGATGCAATCAAGTGTAATTCATGCTTCTCATGAAGTATTTAATCACATAGACCACCTTTCGAAGCTACACCGGGAATTAAATCACGACATTGAAATCCAATACCAGAACCTTCTGAATTCAGTTTTACAAACCTTTGACAACAGCAAGAAGAGAGCTATACAACGAGGAATTGATGGAAAGATCTCAGCATGGTTGACAGTGATACCAATGGCATGCCATCATTTTGATCTATCTGCCGCTGAATTTCGGGACCCACTGGCACTGCGATATCATCGACCATTACTACGATTGCCAGCTCTGTGTGATGGTTGTGGTAGTCAATTCAGCACTGGACATGCCCTTGATTGTAGAAAGGGAGGTTTAGTCATCCAAAGACATCATATTATTAGGGATGCCCTTGGTGACTTGGTTCAATTGCATACAAAGAGGTTGTGAGGGAACCTGTTGTAAGAGAACCCAATGACCGTGAGAAGGCTCCTGCTTTGGTTGCTGATCTTTCTGTTCGTGGTGTATGGCAGCCTCAAGCTACTTCCTTTATTGATGTTCGAGTAGTGGATTCAGATGCGAATTCTTACTTGCGTCGAGATGTGGGTGCAGTTCTTTCCTCGATTGAGCACACTAAGAAACAAAAATACTCACAAGCTGCTGAAACAATCAATGCATCTTTTACACCATTTGTTGTGACAGCTGATGGGGCATTCGGTCTTGAGGCAAAGACATTTATACGTCATTTGGCTGACAAAATAGCTTTAATTTGGCAGAAGTCTAACAGTGAAGTGCTGGGCTATGTGCGTGCCAGAATGCTTTTTGCTGTCCTTCGTGCTACGAATCTGTGCATTCGCGGCAGTAGAGTGAAATGGAGAAGTAGGATGGAGATTGAAGATGGAGCTGGGCTTCCATACCTGCCAGAATGACAGCTTCTCGTGATTCTTAATTAATTTTATTTTTAGTAGCTTCTGTAGTTGTTTGCGTGTGTTTTGTGTTTTATTCTCTTGTTATATTAGATCTTTGAATAATATGTATATAGTTTACTTCAATATAGCTATTAAAAAAACTTTAACAGTGTAATTCACAGGAGGATCAAGGAGGAGGATGAGGAGGAGCAGGAGCAGGAGGAGGAGGAGTAAGAGGAGGACGAGGAGTAGGTGGAGGATAAAGAGAAAGTGGAGAAAAGGAGAAGGATAAAATGGCGGAAATTAAGGTATACATGTGTATGCACATGCAGAGAAGACCCAACAAAAACTGCATGCTATCACCAGCATTGATTTAGATACATACGTTATTCTATCATATACTCACCATTACCATCCCTTCCCTCCCTCCCGCCCTTCCTCCCTCCCTCCCTCCCTCCCTCCCTCCCTCCCTCCCTCCCTCCCTCCCTCCCTCCCTCCCTCCCTCCCTCCCTCCCTCCCTCCCTCCCTCCCTCCCTCCCTCCCTCCCTCCCTCCCTCCCTCCCTCCCTCCCTCCCTCCCTCCACCCTCCTTCCCTTCCTGGTAACTCTCACTCCCTCTCCCCCTTCCTATCTCTCCGTTCCCTGCCTCCCTCTCCCTCCCTCCAGGGGCGGATCAGGAATTTTGAAAGGGAGGGCACCAATAATGAAATGTTAAAATTAAGTGAGAAATGGTCGTGGTTCACCGAAAGGAGTGGGATATGTCTTCTCCCGCGCAGCGAAGCGCGGACGCTGTACGTTCAAAATGCAATTTGAAGCGCGCGACTATGCATGAATATAAAATTAGACGAACGAAAGGGGGGGGGGGGGGGGGGTGGACACGGGTTCCCGGTGCTGCCCCCCCCCCCCCCCCCCCCCTGGATCCGCCACTGTCCTCCCACCAACCCTTTCCTCACTTCCTAAATCTCCTTTTCCTTTCCTGTCACTCCTTTCTACACTCACCCACCCTCATTCTCCCTCCTGCACTTCCTCCATCTCTCTCTCCCTCTGTTACTCACAATAGTATCGTTGATGTCCCAAAAGTCATCACACACTGTACCCCACACTCCATTGTGCTGCACTTCCACACGACCACTGCTGGGGGTGGTACCTCCAACCAGACGTAGAGGAGCAGTGACTTCAGTGGCTGAATGAGGAGGGTGTAGAGGGGAGGGATGGAGGGGAGAAGAAACATGCATAAGATTGCACATCGATGGTATCAAAAGGTTGTCTATGAACTCATTGCAATTAGTTCATCACTTATACACATATAACTCACAGCGCTACTATATTGCAAGCCTCAGTATACAATTCATGGGAGCCACGCATCCGAACGTCCCCTTCATGGACCCTCTACGCGTAAGATTTGAAAAGGATACAACAGGGCCGTAGGTGGGAGGGCGGGGCGGCACAGATTATTTCACTACATGTATCAATTTTCACCACGGGGGGGGGGGGGGGGTGCTCGGAACAGCAGAAAGTAACACCTCAGAAGAGTGGAAAATTACAACGTTCATTGCATATTTGTGTGCAGTAATTGGATTGTATAAGTAAACGTCTGTCGCTGTTGTGTTATTGAAATCATCAGCAAAACACATTTTGAACGCGCGTCAACATGCATGACGCAATCAAAATCACAAACCGCTATTGATGTAACCACTATCGTGTCTATTTTTAGTCATTGCGCAACTCGTACACCGTCTATAAGTCGAGGTTCAAATTAAAAACATTGCCTCTCAATTTAAAAGCTTCAGTAACAAAAGAAGATGTACAAGGCTGTGCCGTATATCAGGGAAGCCAGCCAGTGCCACTGCTGAGACCCTGATAGGTGTCGATGAGTCTGCAGGAGAATGCAAAAGCCTGCACCGGCCGGTATGAGGTGTTGATTGACAGCATATGTGACCACGGTCAAACCAGTTTGGACCCTATTTAGAACCGGTTTTCTACACCCCTATATAATCCCCTTTTTGAGTTAAGAGTGTGCCTGAAATTGTGTATAGCCGTGGTCATACAGCCGTGATTGTAGCACCACGTACAGCGTCGCAGCGCTAGGAGAGAGCACGGATCCATTACAAGTAACTATTAATTAAAACATGCGAGATAATAAATCAATCCAAATGAGTAGTATTTTGTAATAGTTACAACATTTGGTGTCGTACAAAGTATGTGGAAATGCCTACATATTGTACCAAATGAACAACATGCATGCTTGTGTATGTATGTGTGTGTGTGTGTGTGTGTGTGTGTGTGTGTGTGTGTGTGTGTGTCTGAGGCATTTCCAAATGGTATAAGTATTATAAATAACGATCTTGCATGTTTTTTTGTTTTCATACACTTTATTGTGGTGACACGCTTTGAACATGTTCCTTCTTTTTTACTGGAGCTTAAATTGTAAGGCAATTGAAAGGCAATTAATTACCATGGCTTTTACGTTTAGACGGTGGCTAAAAATAGACACTATAATTGACTGGTAATCATACTATACAACCCTCAGGTACGCTTTTTCGACACTTTGTTAATCATTTCATAAAATCAAAAGATTTTTTTATCATTTGGTCGTAGTAAGGACCCTTCTTAAAGTAAAATTGAGCTCAATCAGGAAGGAATTTAAAAACTGAGCATTTGTCAAGGTATGCGGTAAAGGGAACAGTGATTGTAAATAATACATATCTCAGCAATACAAGGTGGCAGCGATGGGATATTAACATTGATCGGAACATTTGTTACCTTATTTGGGCTAAACATTTTGTGGTTTAAAGGTTTGATTACATCATCAAACATGTTGCCTGGAAGATATTATTTACTGCAGGTACCTATACTGTGCACAAAGACAGTGACAGAGGGGGTTGTAAAAAATGGCGATGAAATGGCCAGGAGTGGAATGTATCAGAGACCTTCACATCAGTTCACACAGACTCATAATCAATTTCAAAGTTAGTATGATACAGTTTGTCAAAAGCACATTATAATACTGGTTCGCAAATTCAGTGCTGTATACATGCACGAGCAACACAACACACATGCATGTAACAGATACACATACGCACACATACAGCTCCCTACCTTGGCACACCACTCCTGCATCTTCACCATGTCCACAGTTGTGGATGCCCCATCCATTAAAGGGACATTGGTTCAGGGATGTCTCTGAGCCGGCACATCTCACATCATCCATCCAGATGGTTTCATTGCCTTGACCAAACTCAGCATTGGTGGAAGCTCTAACTGTTCCATTATACGCCAGCTGTCTGCACACCACCTGAGATAAAAGTGCACATAAAAAATAATTATATATGCACATGCATTGTTTCTCCCTCCCTCCCTCTCTCCCTCCCTCCCCTCCCACCCTCCCTCCCTCCCTCCCTCCCTCCCTCCCTTGCCCTCCTATCTCTCCTTCCATCTCTCACCCCGCATCTCTCTCCCTCTCCCTCCGTCCATCTCTCCCTCCATCACTCTCATCCCTCCCTCACTCACAATAGCATCGTTGATGTCCCAGGAGTCATCACACACTGTACCCCACACTCCATTGTGCTGCACTTCCACACGACCACTGCTGGGGGTGGTACCTCCAACCAGACGTAGAGCAGTAACTTCAGTGGCTGAATCAGGAGGGTAAAGAGGGGAGGGATGGAAGGGAGAAGAAACATGCATAATATACTAAACGATAGCACATCAATGGTACGTTTATAACAGGTGCACTGTACACACTGGAAGTGAGTAATAATCAGCCACTTGTGAAAGAACTACTAAAGATTAACAGCCATGGCTGTAGCTACATGTAGGCCATGGCTGTAGTAGCTACATGTAGGCCATGGCTGTAGTAGGCAATGGCTGTAGTAGCCATTGCCTACTATACAAAAATCCTATATTTAGCACGTGTAAATGCAACAGAACCAAAGGAAGTGCTAAATATAGGATTTTTGTATCATTTTTCTTTTCCCAAACCCCTGTTCTCTTCCTTATTACACCACCATTGCCTCCAATTCCTATATCCCACCAACTTTCTCGTTAGAGAATGTTTTTTTATTACTTGTAAACTATATTGCCCCATCCATCTCATAGCTATAGGCCATTATACTTACATTTAGCCACACATTTCAATGCGATTTTTTTTTGTCCTCAGAAGGGTAATTTTGCTTGATGTCCCAGGTCCATGAATCACACGCACACAAACATACATATACACACCCACACACACACACAACACCAGACCACACACAACTCACACATACACCCATGTATAGCTCCCTACCTTGGCATTCCACTCCTGCATCATCACCATGCCCACAGTTGTGGATGCCCCATCCATTGAAGGGACATTGGTTCAGGGATGTCTCTGAGCCGGCACATCTCACATCATCCATCCAGATGATTCCAATGCCTTGACCAAACTCTGCATTGGTGGAAGCTCTAACTGCTCCATTATATCCCAGCTGTCTGCACACCACCTGAGATAAAGTGCACATGACAAAACATTGTGCTGTATAACCCAACCACAACAGCACATTTGATGCCTAGTATTAGATGCTTAGTATTATTCCATCCCTCCCCTCTCTTTCTTACCCTCTTTCTCTATCCCTCCTCTACCTCCATCTTTTCCCTCCCTCCTTCCCTCCCTCCTTCCCTCCCTCCTTCCCTCCCTCCTTCCCCTCTTTCTCCCTCCCTCACTTCATCTCCCATTGTCCATCACTCACAATGGCATTATTGATGTCCCAGGAGTCACCACACACTGTACCCCACACTCCATTGTGCTCCACTTCCACACGACCACTCCCGGGGGTGGTACCTCCAACCAGACGTAGAGGAAATTCAGTGGCTGCATGAGAGGGGAGGATGGGGATATATGAGAAAAGAAACTTGCACAATACAGATGTACACTAACCAAAAGCACATCAGTGGTTTGTTATTCAAAAGATTCAATGGAACTTCATTAATCATTAAAATTAATAGTGGTGGCTCCGCACATAATAGATGCATATATTAACAGGTGGTCCAATGCATTCAGATATCACCCTTTTGGTTAGTTTATCAAGGTTTCAAATTTGTGATATTCTGTTAACGATTAAGAGCCTCCATGAAATCTTTGTATAAACTATATTGCCCCATCCATCTCAAAGCTATAGGCCATTATATTTACATTTAGCCACACATTTCAATGTGAGTGTTTTTATTTGTCCTCAGAAGGGTAATTTTGCTTGACGTCCCAGGTCCATGAACCACACACACACAAACATACACACACACACACACACACACACACACACACACACACACACACACACACACACACCACACACACCAGACCACACACAACTCACACATACACCCATATACAGCTCCCTACCTTGGCACACCACTCCTGCATCTTCATCATGCCCACAGTTGTGGATGCCCCATCCACTGAAGGGACATTGGTTCAGTGATGTCTCTGAGCCAGCACATCTCACATCATCCATCCAGATGGTTCCATTGCCTTGACCAAACTCTGAATTGGTGGAAGCTCTAACTGCTCCATTATATCCCAGCTGTCTGCACACCACCTGAAATAATAGTGTGCTTAATAAAAAAAATTTACTTCTGATCAGGAGAAAGTAAGTGGGATATAGGAAATGAACAGTGGTGTAAAAGGAATGGAGCAGGGACAGGGGCGGGTCGGGGTTCCCTCCCCCCCTCCTCCCCCTTTGGGCTCAAGTCATGAAAACTATGTCGCGCATATTTGAAAAACAGTTGGGATTGCCAAGCCATGAGTGGGTCTGGGTACGAGACCCTACCCAGACACCTGAAGTATGAAATAATAAACGTAAAGTGAGGGTTAGTTAAGTAGGTTTTAACGGCGTAGCCTCTTTCAAGCTCATTATGTTTATCGAACGGCACCATAGCTATTCCGCCTTCTCTTCGTAATGAGCGCAGGCTGCACGCTTGTTATCGGCTTCACAGTGACAGAAAGTCTATTATACAAGGATAAAAACATTCTACATGACAACGTTGGTGGCATATAGGACTGGAAGGCAATAGTAGTGGTGTAAAAAGGAAGGAATCAAGAAGGGGAAATGTTCCTATATTTCGCACACAAATAAACAACGTGCTGTCCTACAATCGTAGAACTATTTTTGTTAATAGACGATCCTCGTTTCTACACCATAATTTACTCTTTCCAAATCACTGCAATTCCAATGGTCATGTATGCAAAGAGTGGTACCAAATTGTGAATCCTGCTTTGAAATCTTGCGCAATGCATTGAACGACATCTTTTGGCCAGCTTTATTCCTGGGAACTGTAAGTGATTCTGAGAAGAAACTGTTTTCTCTTCCAGCCCGTCATGGAGGACTGGGAATTCGAGATCCTCGATCAACAGCTGTATATCTTCCTTTGCAAATTCAAGAAAATGTAAAGCTCATATAGTTGATGCAATCAAGTGTAATTCATGCTTCTCATGAAGTATTTAATCACATAGACCACCTTTCGAAGCTACACCGGGAATTAAATCACGACATTGAAATCCAATACCAGAACCTTCTGAATTCAGTTTTACAAACCTTTGACAACAGCAAGAAGAGAGCTATACAACGAGGAATTGATGGAAAGATCTCAGCATGGTTGACAGTGATACCAATGGCATGCCATCATTTTGATCTATCTGCCGCTGAATTTCGGGACCCACTGGCACTGCGATATCATCGACCATTACTACGATTGCCAGCTCTGTGTGATGGTTGTGGTAGTCAATTCAGCACTGGACATGCCCTTGATTGTAGAAAGGGAGGTTTAGTCATCCAAAGACATCATATTATTAGGGATGCCCTTGGTGACTTGGTTCAATTGCATACAAAGAGGTTGTGAGGGAACCTGTTGTAAGAGAACCCAATGACCGTGAGAAGGCTCCTGCTTTGGTTGCTGATCTTTCTGTTCGTGGTGTATGGCAGCCTCAAGCTACTTCCTTTATTGATGTTCGAGTAGTGGATTCAGATGCGAATTCTTACTTGCGTCGAGATGTGGGTGCAGTTCTTTCCTCGATTGAGCACACTAAGAAACAAAAATACTCACAAGCTGCTGAAACAATCAATGCATCTTTTACACCATTTGTTGTGACAGCTGATGGGGCATTCGGTCTTGAGGCAAAGACATTTATACGTCATTTGGCTGACAAAATAGCTTTAATTTGGCAGAAGTCTAACAGTGAAGTGCTGGGCTATGTGCGTGCCAGAATGCTTTTTGCTGTCCTTCGTGCTACGAATCTGTGCATTCGCGGCAGTAGAGTGAAATGGAGAAGTAGGATGGAGATTGAAGATGGAGCTGGGCTTCCATACCTGCCAGAATGACAGCTTCTCGTGATTCTTAATTAATTTTATTTTTAGTAGCTTCTGTAGTTGTTTGCGTGTGTTTTGTGTTTTATTCTCTTGTTATATTAGATCTTTGAATAATATGTATATAGTTTACTTCAATATAGCTATTAAAAAAACTTTAACAGTGTAATTCACAGGAGGATCAAGGAGGAGGATGAGGAGGAGCAGGAGCAGGAGGAGGAGGAGTAAGAGGAGGACGAGGAGTAGGTGGAGGATAAAGAGAAAGTGGAGAAAAGGAGAAGGATAAAATGGCGGAAATTAAGGTATACATGTGTATGCACATGCAGAGAAGACCCAACAAAAACTGCATGCTATCACCCGCATTGATTTAGATACATACGTTATTCTATCATATACTCACCATTACCATCCCTTCCCTCCCTCCCGCCCTTCCTCCCTCCCTCCCTCCCTCCCTCCCTCCCTCCCTCCCTCCCTCCCTCCCTCCCTCCCTCCCTCCCTCCCTCCCTCCCTCCCTCCCTCCCTCCCTCCCTCCCTCCCTCCCTCCCTCCCTCCACCCTCCTTCCCTTCCTGGTAACTCTCACTCCCTCTCCCCCTTCCTATCTCTCCGTTCCCTGCCTCCCTCTCCCTCCCTCCAGGGGCGGATCAGGAATTTTGAAAGGGAGGGCACCAATAATGAAATGTTAAAATTAAGTGAGAAATGGTCGTGGTTCACCGAAAGGAGTGGGATATGTCTTCTCCCGCGCAGCGAAGCGCGGACGCTGTACGTTCAAAATGCAATTTGAAGCGCGCGACTATGCATGAATATAAAATTAGACGAACGAAAGGGGGGGGGGGGGGGGGGGGGGGGGGGGGGTGGACACGGGTTCCCGGTGCTGCCCCCCCCCCCCCCCCCCCCCCCCTGGATCCGCCACTGTCCTCCCACCAACCCTTTCCTCACTTCCTAAATCTCCTTTTCCTTTCCTGTCACTCCTTTCTACACTCACCCACCCTCATTCTCCCTCCTGCACTTCCTCCATCTCTCTCTCCCTCTGTTACTCACAATAGTATCGTTGATGTCCCAAAAGTCATCACACACTGTACCCCACACTCCATTGTGCTGCACTTCCACACGACCACTGCTGGGGGTGGTACCTCCAACCAGACGTAGAGGAGCAGTGACTTCAGTGGCTGAATGAGGAGGGTGTAGAGGGGAGGGATGGAGGGGAGAAGAAACATGCATAAGATTGCACATCGATGGTATCAAAAGGTTGTCTATGAACTCATTGCAATTAGTTCATCACTTATACACATATAACTCACAGCGCTACTATATTGCAAGCCTCAGTATACAATTCATGGGAGCCACGCATCCGAACGTCCCCTTCATGGACCCTCTACGCGTAAGATTTGAAAAGGATACAACAGGGCCGTAGGTGGGAGGGCGGGGCGGCACAGATTATTTCACTACATGTATCAATTTTCACCACGGGGGGGGGGGGGGTGCTCGGAACAGCAGAAAGTAACACCTCAGAAGAGTGGAAAATTACAACGTTCATTGCATATTTGTGTGCAGTAATTGGATTGTATAAGTAAACGTCTGTCGCTGTTGTGTTATTGAAATCATCAGCAAAACACATTTTGAACGCGCGTCAACATGCATGACGCAATCAAAATCACAAACCGCTATTGATGTAACCACTATCGTGTCTATTTTTAGTCATTGCGCAACTCGTACACCGTCTATAAGTCGAGGTTCAAATTAAAAACATTGCCTCTCAATTTAAAAGCTTCAGTAACAAAAGAAGATGTACAAGGCTGTGCCGTATAGTGAAGTGTTGTCAGGGAAGCCAGCCAGTGCCACTGCTGAGACCCTGATAGGTGTCGATGAGTCTGCAGGAGAATGCAAAAGCCTGCACCGGCCGGTATGAGGTGTTGATTGACAGCATATGTGACCACGGTCAAACCAGTTTGGACCCTATTTAGAACCGGTTTTCTACACCCCTATATAATCCCCTTTTTGAGTTAAGAGTGTGCCTGAAATTGTGTATAGCCGTGGTCATACAGCCGTGATTGTAGCACCACGTACAGCGTCGCAGCGCTAGGAGAGAGCACGGATCCATTACAAGTAACTATTAATTAAAACATGCGAGATAATAAATCAATCCAAATGAGTAGTATTTTGTAATAGTTACAACATTTGGTGTCGTACAAAGTATGTGGAAATGCCTACATATTGTACCAAATGAACAACATGCATGCTTGTGTATGTATGTGTGTGTGTGTGTGTGTGTGTGTGTGTGTGTGTGTGTGTGTCTGAGGCATTTCCAAATGGTATAAGTATTATATATAACGATCTTGCACGTTTTTTTGTTTTCATACACTTTATTGTGGTGACACGCTTTGAACATGTTCCTTCTTTTTTACTGGAGCTTAAATTGTAAGGCAATTGAAAGGCAATTAATTACCATGGCTTTTACGTTTAGACGGTGGCTAAAAATAGACAATATAATTGACTGCGTTCATTGCGGTATGCGAGTTGACCACATTGCGATTGCGTCATGGATGTTGACGCGCGTTAGAAATTTTTTGCGGTTGATGCCAATTATGCAACAGCTCCTTATACAGTTAAGAATTATAAGAGCTAGGTAAACTGTCAGTGTCCTTTGCCAAAAACTACCTATACGACTTACGACATTCATATAAGCACCATAATTACAGTACACTCCCCATGCCAATGCGGTGTAGCAAACAAACTACATGTAAGCTATGCAATTGAATTTTATGAGACAGTAGTGTACCTGAATGACTTGCACATTTTAATTTCATACGTGTAGCTCATGTGTGCATGCATGCTTGCTTGACCATGAGCATGGAGTGGTAATCCTTGGTGCAATGACCTCGATCGTGTCATGTGTATCTGCAGGTCTGTGTGTTGAGTCTGCCGTATACCTTCCATGTGCGCGGTACAACTATTATGTCATTAAATATTTGAACATTTAACTGACTCTCAGCGTGTTAATTGCAAAGTGCTACCAACATGACCATGTTTGCATTCACGCGCAAGCAATCATTGTACATAATACATAAGTTACATGAACTTGACGTCAGGGTTGGTGCGCCTATACAATAGAAAAGTGTCCCGCCAACCAAGCTAGAATCACATGTTAGTCACTTGCCAATACACCATATTGCAGTCAATAATGACGGAAGGTATATACAGCAGACTCAATAACTAACGACGTCCGGCCAACATTCATATTTACCACTAATTGCATATCCCATGCATGCCAATGTACATGTGGTGTACCAAACTATCCAATTGAATTTGAAGAGACAGCTTTCTAGCAACGCCCTTTCTTTGAGGTAGTTGAAAGACTTGCGCATTGCGCATTTCGCACATTTACAATGTATTTCATACGTGTAGCTCGTGTGTGCATGCCGGCATTCTTGATCATGAACTTGTAGTGCCGTAGTGGTAATCCTGTCCTGTGTATAGATAATTTATGGCAAAGAACACTGGCAGTTTTCCTAGCTTGAATATGTCAGCTGATCCTTTTCGAGCGGGCACTGTACAATCCAATTACTGTGCCACAAATATGCAATGAATAAGTGTAATTTTCCACTGTTCCGAGGTGTTACTTTACACTGTTCCGAGCACTGTCACGGCAAAATTGTCCTACCTAAAAGTGGTCCGGCGGACCACTTTTGGTCGCCAAAAATGGTCCGGCCGGACTATAATTGTCCGCCAAAGGTGGTTCTGCTTTGCCAAAAATGGTCCACTATTCGATCACTGAGTAACAATAGTCTCGTACCCAGACCGTCTATGACGTAAGCGATTATCGCTGTAGACAGTATAATCAAACAAGAGATTTTTGTTCCAGCGTCCCTGATTTTTGAAGACGCTGTATATATCTAAATATAGCGTGACGTAATGATCAAGGGAGATATTAACCCAATTAAGTCGACACCAAAAAGCAATTGCGTGGGCATATTACTTGCACCTAGCCTCTCCACCTTCCCTACGCTAGCCTCCCCACCTTCCCTACGCTAGCCTCCCCACCTTCCCTACGCTAGCCTCCCCACCTTCCCTACGCTAGCCTCCCCACCTTCCCTACGCTAGCATTCCCACTGGAACTACGTTAGCCTCCCCACCTAGCCTCTCCACCTTCCCTCCCCACTGGAACTACGCTAACCTCCCCACCTAGCCTCTCCACCTTCCCTACGCTAGCCTCCCCACCTTCCCTAGCCTACGCTAGCCTCCCCACCTTCCCTACGCTAGCCTCCTAGTGTAGGGAAGGTGGAGGGAAGGTGGGGAGGCTAGCGTAGGGAAGGTGGTGTAGGGAAGGCGGGGAGGCTAGCGTAAGGAAGGTGGGGAGGCTAGCGTAATAGAGAAGGTTAATCGCTTCAAGTAATATGCCCACGCTATTGCTTTTTGGTGTCGACTTAATAGGGTTAATTTCTCCCTTGATCATTACGTCACGCTATATTTAGATATAAACAGCGTCTTCGGGACGCTGGAACAAAAACCCAGACCGTCTGGAGGTAGTGATTATACTGTTTACAGCGATAATCGCTTACGTCATAGACGGTCTGGGTACGAGACTAGAGTAACAATACATGGAAAGTGTGTCCAAGCTTTTTTTTTTCAGCTGGCTACTTACAACGTCAGTAATAAAGGGAGAGTGATGAATTATATATATAACGCTTGCGTGCTAGGGTAGCGTCGGGTGTAGTCGCCACATTTCTTAACTTGGTTAAGCAATGTTGTGTTACAAGCCACCTACCATACGCTACGAAACAACGAAATACAGGGGGGTGGCGAACACTGCAACCATACGTGGCGAAAGACCAACCGCACTGGCGACTATACCAGAAATCCGCTTAATTGGATAACATAGTTGTTTTCCCTCGTACGGAGCACGTTTTTGAATAAACGAAGCGGTATTGAATGAGGGCTGGCGATCTCTTGGAATCAGGTATATTATCCCTCCTGTTTGCTGTATAACAACCGACATCGGTACTCGCGGGTGGCGAATACTACCTACACTACCCTGCGCTTGCACCCACAGGTTACACCAAGTACTCATATGCTCCTTCTACTAGTTTCCAATTTTTGGCATTTCCCTCTTCACTTGAATAATCCATTGTATTCACGCGTTCTCCGTACGCGCCCGCTCCACAGGGTATCATTGCGCAACATGAATATCTTTACTTAAAAGAAATCCCATGCATATAAACCGCTACCCGCGGTGGAGGGGACCCGCGCCCCCATGCGCAAGTACTACACATGTGACATCACGAAATGCTCCACACCTTTCCAATCAAAATATGGACCCGGCCCGATGCTTACATTCAGTATAACCGAAGAAGGCAGCCCCAATAGCTATACCAAGTAGAATGATGTGACTCAGCTTCAGTGGCTCTTCGTCGGCTCCTTTTCCCATCATGGTTGAATACATAGAATGAATCACTTTTCTTTCAAATCTGGTGAAGACTGGTGCCACGCTGTGTGTATATATAATATACCCAGCGCTAATGGATGCCACGTGATCAAAGTATGGCATCTCGATCACATGCTAGCGCATGCGTGCCATGTCAAGAAATTGTGGACAGCAGTGCATAACTCGGCCTACCATTGTGATACAAAAATTCTGATTTCACCGTTAAACTCAACGGACACTTTAGACGTTATGCATGGCACAATTACCAAGGATTATGAGACATGCATGATCATGCATGCATCATGCATGGCAATCTTGAAAGGAAAATACATGCCAGGATTGCAATGGATATACAACTTGCTTTCCATGCGATATGGGACATGAGCACGGTGGGTTGAACTTTGCATGAAAATGCATGAAATGTATTCATTGATTGAGTTCAGTTATTGTTGATCAATTCATATTTACAGGCAAACAGTTTTGTACAGTACAAAATTGATTCAATACTGTAGAGTATGTGAGACGCCATGTCTGCGCATGCGCAGTTAGATATTATGGCTTGTGTACGTGTGGCTGTATGAGTTCACACTGATTGTGGCTAATGATATTACATTGGCGACAAGGGTGGGATAAAAGATGCCCACATTTGGCCATATTTCAGAGTTTGTGGTTGAAGATGAGCGTATTTCGGCGTACCTCGAGCGGGTGGAGCTGTACTTTGGAGCCAACGATATTGCACCTGAAAAAAAGGTGGCTACCTTTCTGAGTGTGATTGTCGCAAAGACATACGAGGTGCTGAGGAGTTTAGTAGCACCTGCCCAGCCAAAGGATAAGCCCTTTGCGGAACTGAAAACGCTATTAAAAGCGCACTATGATCCGAAGCCATTGGTCATAGCGGAGAGGTTTCTGTTTTATAGAAGAGACCAGACAACCGAAGAGTCTGTATCGGAGTTCCTGGTAGAACTGAGAAGACTGGCTTCACATTGTGAATTTGGGCAGTTCTTGGATGAGGCTATGCGGGATAGACTGGTCTGTGGTCTAAGAAATTATACCACTCAAAAGCGGTTGCTGTCAGAAGCGGATTTGACACTGGCCAAAGCAGTTCAAATAGCTTCTAGTATGGAGTCGGCAGAGAAATAGCCTCTACAGTTTCAAGTGACAAGACCAGAGGCCATATGCCAGATGTGTGTATCATGTAATCGTTGCAATTCCACAGACCATTCAGTTCGGGAGTGTAGGATTAAGGACTCAGTGGTGTGTTTTCGGTGTAAAAAAAAAGGACACATTGTAAGAGCCTGTTGGGAGAGGGGACAGTCAGCATCTGCAGCAGGTAGAGAGGCAAGAAAGGCTAAACCAGGTTCCCTGAGCCAAAATGGGTGGATACTGAAGAGGTAGAGGAGGTTGCAGTACAGACAGTGTATGTGGACGATGGCGATGGCCCGTTTGTAGAGCCCATTTCAGTTTCACTACAGGTAAATAGGGTGAGTCTACCAGTGGAGATCGATACTGGGGCAGCGGTCTCCATAATTCCAGAAAGAGTGCGCCAAGAGCTGTTTCCATATTTGAAGCCACAGAAAACCAGGGTATGACTGCGTACCTATACTGCAGAGCAGATGACAGTCATGGGTACGATTTCTGTGCAAGTGAAGTATAAGAACCAAACTAGGACCCTGTCCTTATTTGTAGTGAACACAGATGGACCTACCTTATTAGGCTGGGATTGGATGAGACAGCTAAAGCTGGATTGGTCAATGGTGAACCAGGTATGGATGGAAAAGAAGGGACGATTGGAAGCACTCATGAGGAACTATGATGAGTTATTTAAGCCAGCTATGGGTGCTATCCAGGGGTTCAAGGCAAAGTTAACAGTCAAGGCTGATGCTCATCCCAAGTTCTGCAAAGACAGATCTGTACCATTTTCAATTAAGCAATGTGTTGAAGAGGAATTGGATCGGTTGGAGAAGGAAGGAATTGTGGAAAGAGTAATGCACAGTGATTGGGCTACTCCCATAGTGCCAGTACCCAAGAAGGATGGAACTTTTCGACTTTGTGGAGACTATAAGGTTACAGTCAACCCGGCACTGGAAGTGGACCAGTATCCACTTCCGAAACCGGAAGATATATTTGCCACACTAGCTGGAGGGACCGCATTTTCGAAAATAGACTTGTCACAGGCCTACCAACAGTTGCTGCTGGATAATGAGTCTCAGCAATATCTGACAGTCAACACTCATTAAAGCTTATACAGATATAAGTGCCTTACATTTGGAGTTGCCTCAGCACCGCTATTTTCCAAAGAGTAATGGATAGCATGCTTCAAGGAATTCCAAATGTTGTGTGTTACGTGGATGACATCTTGGTGACTGGGGCGACCATTGAAGTTCACCTTGACAACTTGGAGGCAATGTTGCATCGGCTTCAGCATCATGATGTGAGGGTGAACAAGGAGAAAAGTGTGTTCCTGGCTAAGACAGTCACGTATTTAGGACACGTAATTTATGCAGAAGGATTACACAAGTCACCCACCTTAACAAAAGCCATAGTGCAGGCACCACCTCCACGAAATACCCAGGTACTACGATCTTTTTTAGGAATGCTCATTTATTATGGAAAGTTCATTCCTAACTTGGCTACCTTGCTGCATCCCTTAAATGGATTGCTGCGGTCCGGAGTGAAATGGCAGTGGTCAGCCCAGTGTCGTCAAACATTTGAGAAGGTCAAGGAGGCGTTACAAGCATCCAGTGTGTTGGTGCACTATGACATAAATCTTCCTATTGTGTTGGCTGCGGATGCTTCTAGCTATGGAGTGGGAGCAGTGATCTCACATATGTTACCCAGTGGGGAGGAAAAGCCAATAGCCTTTGCATCTCGTACACTAACCAGATCTGAACAGAACTATGCTCAACTGGAGGAGGCGCTGGCCTTGGTGTTTGGAGTAAAAAAATTTCATCGGTTTCTGTATGGTCGTCAGTTCACCTTGTTGACTGATCATAAACCACTGACCACCATCCTGGGTTCACACACAGAAATTCCTCCCCTAGCTGCTGCTAGGCTGCAACGTTGGGCCCTGCTACTGTCAGCGTACCAATATGATTGGCCTGGAGTTACGTTTGGTGGCCAGGGTTGGATCGCAAGGTGGAGCAGTTGGTAAAATCATGCTTGCCATGTCAGAGCGTTAGAAATGCACCAAGTGCAGCCCCGTTACACCCCTGAGTGTGGCCTGCTAAACCATGGCAAGGTATTCATGTTGACTTTGCTGGTCCGGTTGAGAAGCGCATGTTGATGGTTGTTGTTGATGCTCATTCCAAGTGGCCGGAAGTGGTTGAGATGACTTCCACCACTTCAGAGTTGACCATTCAAGCCTTGCGAGGCTTGTTTGCGGTACATGGCTTGCCTGATCAGATGGTTTCAGATAATGGGCCACAGTTTGTGTCGATGGAGTTTCAACGGTTTATGAAGGAGAATGGTATTAAACACACACGGTGTACGCCGTACCATCCCTCCTCGAATGGTCTTGCTGAGCGATTTGTGCAGATGTTGAAGAATGCACTTGTAGTGTAATTGTATTGTACTAGTCACGTGCGGGGCGCGTGAATAACATTAACATCTAATCCTACATGGGGGCAGCGGTGGATGCGTGACGTGCAGTGTGAAGTTGAAGAGGAGCACATCAGCGCAACCCCACAGTGCGGAGGATTAACCATCAAGCGTGGCTGCGGAGGTAGGATTGAATGCGCCGAGAGTGGGCAAATGCCAGTTGACGTTGTTACGCGCCAGAGCTAAAAAATAAGAAGGGCCAGAGCCTGAGCGCAAGGGCGAGTGTCAGAGCCTGGACAAAAGGTCAGAGCCGAGGGTGAGAGCCAGTATGAGGCGTGAGGTGAGCAAAGGTGACCGCAAGCTATGGCAAGCCACGTGGCCAGTCAGAGGTCTGGGACCGAGGTGACTGAACGTCCGCCGAGATTGGGCGAAAGCCAGATGACATTGTTTGTCAAGCGCCAGAGCCAGAGCCAAAAGGGTCAGAGTCTGAGTGCAAGGGCGGGTGCCAGAGCCAGAGCCAAACGGTCGTAGCTGAGGGTGAGAGCCAGTATGAGGCAAGACTTAGTGGAAACTAGAGGGACCAGATTGAAAGATGACAGAGACAGCCAGTGTCCAGAGAGACAGCTAGGAGGGCGAAGCAAGCCAAGAGGGGAAGCAAGGCAAGAGGGTGAAGCCTGAGCCAGAGAGAGGCAAGAGGGTAAAGCCTGAGCCAGAGAGAGGCAAGAGGGTGAAGCCTGAGCCAGAGAGAGGCAAGAGGGTGAAGCCTGAGCCAGAGAGAAGCAAGAGGGTGAAGCCTGAGCCAGAGAGAGGCAAGAGGGTAAAGCCTGAGCCAGAGAGAGGCAAGAGGGTGAAGCCTGAGCCAGAGAGAGGCAAGAGGGTGAAGCCTGAGCCAGAGAGAAGCAAGAGGGTGAAGCCTGAGCCAGAGAGAGGCAAGAGGGTGAAGCCTGAGCCAGAGAGAGGAAAGAGGGTGAAGCCTGAGCCAGAGATAGGCAAGAGCCAGAGAGAGGCAAGAGGGTGAAGCCTGAGCCAGAGAGAGGCAAGAGGGTGAAGCCTGAGCCAGAGAGAGGCAAGAGGGTGAAGCCTGAGCCAGAGAGAAGCAAGAGGGTGAAGCCTGAGCCAGAGAGAGGCAAGAGGGTGAAGCCTGAGCCAGAGAGAGGAAAGAGGGTGAAGCCTGAGCCAGAGATAGGCAAGAGCCAGAGAGAGGCAAGAGGGTGAAGCCTGAGCCAGAGAGAGGCAAGAGGGTGAAGCCTGAGCCAGAGAGAAGCAAGAGGGTGAAGCCTGAGCCAGAGAGAGGCAAGAGGGTGAAGCCTGAGCCAGAGAGAGGAAAGAGGGTGAAGCCTGAGCCAGAGATAGGCAAGAGCCAGAGAGAGGCAAGAGGGTGAAGCCTGAGCCAGAGAGAGGCAAGAGGGTGAAGCCTGAGCCAGAGAGAGGCAAGAGGGTGAAGCCTGGGCCAGAGAGAGGCAAGAGGGTGAAGCCTGAGCCAGAGAGAGGCAAGAGGGTGAAGCCTGAGCCAGAGAGAGGCAAGAGGGTGAAGCCTGAGCCAGAGAGAGGCAAGAGGGTGAAGCCTGAGCCAGAGAAAGGCAAGAGGGTGAATTTAGGAAGTATATAACAGAGAAGGTAGAAGAGACAGGCGTAAACAGAAATAAAAGAACAGACATTGGGGAAAAAAAGATGTAGTGTAATTGTATTGTACTAGTCACGTGCGGGGCGCATGAATAACATTAACATCTAATCCTACAGCACTGAGGTGCACCAAAGATATTGGGAGAACCTTTCAACATCGCTTGACCGGTTTCCTGTTAGCCTATCGCACTACACTGCATGCAACGACTAATGTGGCTCCATGTGAGCTATTGATGAACAGGAAGATTCGCACTCGATTGGATCTACTCTACCCTGATGTAGAATCTCGAGTGGCCAAAAATGTGTCACGGCAAAGAGCCATGCATGATGTGCATGCAAAGGCAAGGGAATTTTTAGTTGGCCAGCGGGTGATGTTGCGTGATCTTCAGGATGGTCCAAAGTGGGTCCCTTGAGTGGTGGTGGGACGACAAGGACCACTGTCCTTAGTGTCCTATGTTGTGCAAACTACTGGTGGAGAAATGTGGAAACGTCATGTCGACCAGATTGAAGAAGTGATTGACCCTGGAAGTGTGCTGAGTGAAGAGGAGTTAATTCCTACTGTTGAACGACCTACCGAAGAACCACTGTCTGAATTGGAGAGTACCAGAGAGCAAGTGTTATTGTCTGAAGAATCACTATCTGAAATGGACGGTACCAGAGATAACACGGTTCCTTGTGTTGTCAGTCTATCACCAAGGGAGGCTTCGGCAGTACTGCTGCTACCAAATGACGAGGGCACTGAGACACTGCCACTACCATCACCCTGCATGGATCAAGAAGAAAAGTTGTCAATACCGGGTCAGGAAATACCACCAACTCGTCGATACCCACAGAGGATAAGAAAACCCCCTCAGAGATATTGAATAGCTAGGATGTGATGTTGACAATTTAGTGCGGAGGGATGTAGAGCATGTGGGACGCCATGTCTGCGCATGCGCAGTTAGATATTATAGCTTGTGTGGCTGTATGAGTCTACTCTGATTGTGGCTAAAGATATTACAAATTCATCTAGAGATATTCACCATGTGCAGAAATTAACGACGTTCATAGTTGTTCGGTTGCTTAATGGCAAATAATTTTCTTTGTACATGGAACTAAATCAGCTTTTGTAATGATACTGGAGATTGGAATCATTTATTCCTTCAGTTACTTCAACAAACACTGGCATGGGCGAAATGAATACATTAATTTTCGTAATGTTTTGGGAAACGCAAACCACAATTAAATACTATAATTTGGCTCTGGTACCCGCCCTTGCACTCTATCGTAGTTACGATACATCGTTACTGGTAAGGAAATATGTATTTACGTAAGGAAAGATGATCTTTTATATGCCATGAAGGAAGGGTTAAAGAATTGTATAATGCCAGCATGCTACTAATTTAAATTGACCACATAGTTTGAAATATATATATAATTCAAAACAACAGAAACACATAACACATAACTTGATATAACTACAATGTTCACTTGTGGAACCATTGAAGAGGGCGCCATACTTAGGGAAGCTGAAAGGAAGAAACCGAAATGAATATCACATTAAGATTATTTGATCCTTACCGGTAGTGTATACCAAAAAGGAGACCAGTTCTGAATTGTTTCCGTGTCATCACACTGTGTACTTTGAAACAAAAATACTCGTCCCCATCGTCCCAGTCCCATCTAAACTTTCACTCCTCCGTCGTCGCGTCGTCTTCTTCTTCCTTCGGGATAGCCTAATTCACGACAGGAACGCTTGTAAAAAAACGCCAAGTGTACCAGTCGCTTCAGGATGTATCCGCAGCAGCACGTTATCTTCTAAATCAGGTGTCTGTTAGACGCTTACCGAGTGATCTACAATTAGCACATTACATCAGCTATCACCAGAGATAATAAATATTATCTCTACTATCACAATGTTCATGACGCACCGGTATAAAATAACCAGCGTTATTAAATTCGCAGGTTTACCACTCGATCTCGAGGACAATTCTGATTCCATTCGACCATCTAAAAGTGGAAAGATCCGCCAGATCGGCCAAACTAGTGCATGTCAAGCGCGCTACCGAACCGACCAACAAAACGACCACCCAAAGGTACTTTACAGCATCGATAAATGTTGGATCCATAAAGTATGAGCATGCATGGTATATCGCTAAAATGGAAGGAATAGGTACTGTAATAGTTACAACGGTAGATATACATGCAGCGTCTCACTCCGCTTTATAGTAATATGCGCTGTTCGAAATGTGTGAACAACGCCAAAGTTTCTTACGACAAGTAAATAAAAACATTCTCTCTGAGAAAGTTGGTGGGATATAGGTTTTTCAGGCAAATAGTATACTGGTGTAAAAAGCAAGGAAACAAGTTTCATCAGAAGGGAAAATGTAATAGTCATGTATTTAGCACACTTCGACTAAGGCATATGCTGTTTGTGTGCTAAATATAGGAATATTACATTTTCCCTTCTGATGAAACTTGTTTCCTTGCTTTTTACACCAGTATACTATTTGCCTGCAAAACCTATATCCCACCAACTTTCTCAGAGAGAATGTTTTTACTTACTTGTTTCCTTAATTTTTTTAACACCCAAATCACTGTTGCATCGCAGGTTTCCCCCCTTTCATTTAACCGATTTAATTCCATCCAGACGTATTGTGAAAATTTTCTAGGTACCTTTGCTTAATTAGAATTGGTAAGACCGTATATAGGCTTTTAGGCGTTTTTGTATCAAAGCGAGTCCTCCATGCAGCAAATTCTAAAGCTATTGGTGCAATGTTCATTGCTTAAAAGTGTTCCTGTCCCGAGTTATGAGTTCTCAAGAAGAAGAAGAAGAAGAAGAAGAAGAAGTAGAAGCAGAAGCAGAAGCAGACGACCCGCCCATTATTTTTGGAAGGGGAACGAGGACGGCAGTATTTTTTGTTCTCGACAACCACGCGGTTCTACGACGTGAAACAAAAACGAAACTACTCAGTTTTGACTTCTAGATCGATTGCCGCAACAGGTTAGACGATCCGATCGTCGGGAGCGAAGCTACGGTAGGGTCGCGTGATTTTAATTAAATTCATAGTCGGGGTCAAAACCTATATGGAAGTCTCTAGCGAGACTTCCGATGTATTGCGGTGCATGGTTATCTGATAATAGCGTGAGATCAATTTACTTTATCCTATGTATAATACGGCTTCGCTTTTGCCAACGCTTTTAACCTATTGGTCCTCGTGATCAATGGAGGTAGGTGTAATATTTTAACGGGCATGCACCTCGATCAAAAGAATTGCAGATTCAAAAAAAATATCTTTAGTTGAGACGTTTTTGGGTCTATAAGTTTTAAGAACTAAATACAATACCAAATCCACCAGAGAAATAAGTAATAAAACAATTCTCTATACGATGGTATATAGGAATCAAAGGTGATGGTGGTGTAAAAAGCAAGGGAACAAAGCTTCTGATTGAAAACTAAAATGCAATCCACCTATACTAGAACGCACATCGGAAGTTTCGCAAGAAACTTCCATATCGGATTTGACCACACTCATCGAGAGTTACGTCGATTTGACCCCAATTATGAATGTCATTAAAAAAACGCGACCCGCTTCTAACAAGACTTCTGACGAGCGGATGGCTTATACCACCTACTTTCTCGTAGAGAATGTTTTTAGTTACTTTTTTAAACATGACATGTAATATATAGGTCTGTTTCATTTTTCCATTTCAATCAGAAGCCTTTTTCCCTTGCTTTTTACACCACCATCACCTTTGATTCCTATATACCACCAACCTTCTCGTATAGAGAATGTTAACAGCTGTGAGATTATATAAACCACCTTCTACAGTAGCGGCTCGCTACAGCGGTAATTATCACCTTCGCTACAGCGGAAAAATAATAATATTCACCTGGTACAGAAGAAACTGTTGGTGTACTTAGCAAACGCACCTGTGGTTGACTGCTCCCCTCTCTAAATAGAATTCACTATTTATCGTGGCTTTGCTGTTACGCAACGTTTCGTAATCCGCCCCTTTTCTACAATTTCATTTCCTACTGCGTGCCCCACCTACCAGTACAGCTTCTGTTACCTTGGTGGAGGGATGTAACCTGTTAGTTTGTCAATGAGCACACCATTTTCTAGGAGGAAGGTACAGTGTATGAAGACAAGTGATGTCTTCATTATGCTCATGCACACCCTCATGCATTTGCAACATGTCGATGGATATGGTGATCTGCTACGGCACATGCATGTGAATAATATGATACAGATTAAATTGTTGCTGCAGCATGTCCAGAATGGGACATCTTTATATTTAGGACAGCTTTGCTAACCTTTCCTACACAGAACACAGATCAATTGCATTTAGGTCTCTGCTTTTTTATTGGCAGATGGACGTTGCTGACAAATGTCTGTGGAGTCGGGTCAGGTGAGGCTGGCTGCCATTGGATTTAAGCTATACATGTAATGCTGCTTGGTTTGTGAGTGTAGGAACCATACACACTTGTGCATAGCTCTACATGTACATGCACCACTGGCTCACCATTATCAATTGAATCCATCATGTACCACTTGTGGTGGATGGATGAAAATAGGCTAGCACATGTATACCGCATGTGAACCATGCCACTTACCTTCCATTCTAGCTCCATCTTCCTCTGCTACTTGGTTAAACTCATGACCTGACCAAGCATGGTTTCAGTTGCATGCAAGCATGGAACTCGTAAGCATAATAAACTGTGGAATGCTTGCCATGATCAATCGAACACCCTTTTTCAGGCTTGAACCACATTCTTGGTGATGAAACAGAGCATAAGGCTGAAAGTGCGCATGAAATAGGGTAACTAACACAGCGGGGAGCCCTGGCCCCGGTTACATATCGACACAGGGCTGACCTTTAAAAAAAAAGCACTTGTACCGGTATTCGATGTAACAGTCCATGTACGTTGCCTTAGCATATAGTTCTACGTAACAACTGTAAGAATATAACGAAGGTAGTGCATAAAGGTAATTAACCGTAGCTCTATAATTTGCCCATTCCAGGCAAATCCTCCTATGTTTTTGAATCAACATACCAGACCTTCACCTTCTTTGTAGGCTTTAACATGCATGCAGGTACCTTCGCTTTAAACGTGGTCTCGAACCGCTTATGATCGTATTCGTCCGTTCCTTTCTGGCCTGTTTCAAGCGATCGATATCGCGAATATGGCACAGTGTTCAAAAACGAGGCGGTTTCTGAGTGAGAAAGAGAAGCAGAAGGTCTTGAGTGAAATAAAAGCAGGTAAACCACCTTTGGATGTTGCGGATGAACTTGGCATCAGCAAAACCCAAGTATATAGCATTCGGAAAAGAAAGTGCGCATTAATTGGCAGCGTACCGTTGTACGCCAAGGTTAGATCTAGCAAGTCTAAGTACCCCGCCATAGACAGGGCAGTATACGAATGGTTTCGTTCCATTAGGACCCTTAGTGGAGCTAGAAAATCGTTGCCTGTTTCAAGAGCCATGATTAAGGCCCGGTTACATATCATGTGTAATTCATTGTAGGCTACGTTTTTGCGTTACATGTTACCGACTTGCAATCATTTTTATAACTTAATCCCAATAGCAGCCATCCTCACCTGACCCGACTCCACAGACATTTGTCTGCAACGTCCATCTGCCAATAAAAAAGCAGAGACCTAAAAGGATCTGTGTTCTGTGTAGGAAAGGTTGGCAAAGCTGTCCTAAATATAAAGATGTCCCATTTTGGACATGCTGCAGCAACAATTTAATCTGTATCATATTATACACATGCATGTACTGTAGCAGATCACCATATCCATCGACATGTTGCAAATGCATGAGGGTGTGCATGAGCATAATGAAGACATCACTCGTCTTCATACACTGTACCTTCCTCCTAGAAAATGGTGTGCTCATTGACAAACTAACAGGTTACATCCCTCCACCAAGGTAACAGAAGCTGTACTGGTAGGTGGGGGGCGGATTACGAAACGTTGCGTAACAGCAAAGCCACGATAAACAGTGAATTCTATTTAGAGAGGGGAGCAGTCAACCACATGTGCGTTTGCTAAGTACACCAACAGTTTCTTCTGTACCAGGTGAATATAATTATTTTTCCGCTGTAGCGAATGTGATAATTACCGCTGTAGCGAGCCGCTACTGTAATGAGATTCCTTGACGAAGTGAATCTCATTAGCGGTGCACTGCGCGAAGGCATACCGTATGCGGCGTTGTATATTGCATTGATATTACACGAAACTGGTCAGCAATCGTCGCGTATGCAGTTTTAGGTACGACTGGAATGCAGACTCCCGATAACTCCGTCACATTGTGAAGGAATGCTGTCAGTCACAGGAGGACAAGCTTAAGATGCAGCCATGCTCAGGGCTCCGGATGCAACCACTCGATGAAATCATGTGTGCCAATTGCACCCCGAAGATCGGGTCACCAACCAGGTACGGTGTCGCTAAGTGTGAGAAGCGAGGGATGATGGACTGTTCTGAAGGGTGCTGCCTGGTGAAATATTGCTCCCAGAGATGCCAGAAGGTGCTTTCACCAGCACATAAAGTTGATTGCAAGTCGAGGTATGCTGAGACGGACTGGCTGAAGGGCAGTAAGTACGATATGACTGCAGAGGATGCCCCCCCCCCCCCCCCCCCCTCTATGCGTATCGCGGTTCTAAAGCGTACAGCACCCCCCCCCCCCCCCCCCCCCCCCCCTTGCTTTTCATATCGCGGGTCTGACCTGCAATCCTCCTTTTAGATATTAGCCCCTGTAACTGATGCTCCCCGACCACATCATCAGCACAGCTCTCAACGTGCGTGTCACAAACATGGTGCGCTCATCGACGGAGCAAAGTCAATCACAGCTTAATACTGCATGCATGACCGTGACAGCCAGTTGTCTTGATGCCCTGGTGTAAACAAAAGTTCCAGGGCTATTGAAATTGTTTGTTGGCCGCTAGAAAAAGCACATGCACACATACATCAATGATCTGATCATGCATTACGCAGAAAACATCCTCTGCAGTCATATCGTACTTACTGCCCGTCAGCCAGTCCGTCTCAGCATACCTCCACTTGCAATCAACTTTATGTGCTGGTGAATGCTCCTTCTGGCATCTCTGGGAGCAATATTTCACCAGGCAGCACCCCTCATGTAGAACAGTCCATCATCCCTCGCTTCTCACACTTAGCGACACCGTACCTGGTTGGTGACCCGATCTTCGGAGTGCAATTGGCACACATGATTTCATCGAGTGGTTGCATCCGGAGCCCTGAGCATGGCTGCATCCTACGCTTGTCCTCCTGTGACTGACAGCTTTCCTTCACAATTTGCATGCATCCATGCTTGTTTGCTAAAGTGGATAGCACCACATAATCTTTGTTTCAGGAAGCTTCCCACTTCTCATTACACTCTCCTTCAAAACCAAATATAAATTCGCCTATGGTCTCGTGGTAAATGCTGGCAATATACTCTCGAAACACATCCTCCTTCTCTGCTTGAGAAGCTGCTGCATTCAGATCCTTATTGAGCTGCTTCCGTTTCTGCTCCTTGAGGGATAGGTAGGTGGCGACTTTGCTTTCGCAGGTACTTTGTACACAGGCATCGTCATCTTCATGAGCACTTGCGACGCGTGTAGCCATATTGACGATTAATATGTCGTCGCGGAAACGATAATGAGTTAAACTTTGTAACTACCAAGCGACTTTACTCATCAGCTTGTACTACACGGCGGGCCTAAATGAAATGAACTCGTCCTATCAAAACAAAGGTTGTTAGACAAACTATTAATTCCCGCCAAATTGAACGACCAATCATTGCTTAAGCTATGAGGATGTAAAAATTAGTGGGTTGATTGCGGTAAGAATTTACAGTGGCCTAGAGGTCGCGCTGTGGTGAACTATATGCAAACTAGGGAAATTGTGGCGTACATAGGGCGGTTTTACTGTACAGTGGGGACTCGCAAATGGAGACTTTTCGCACTTCGCAGGTGGAGAAAATACGCAACATTCATTGCACCTTTATAATAAATGTCAGTTAAAACACCTGCCGACTTCAATATTCATTGGCCGCTGCAGTGCTTCGTAATCCGCCCCTTCTTTTTATTTGCTAGCTTGCCTACTTCTAGCTTACCTTCATTATACGAGGCTATGTGTACCTAATACCTGCAGCTGCCTGCACGCTAACTTCCAGTATAATAAGAGTTTCAACTTGCTTTGTTACCGTGGTGGAGTGGTGGACACAACCTGAGTACCCAAGTTGTTGAAGCTCTTATTATGACTGCATGGAAGGTAATGTGCAGGCAGGTATTGGGTACACATAGCCTCGTATACTGAAGGCACGCTAGAAGTAGGCAGGGCGTGGAGAGGCATAGCTAGCAAAAGCCGAAAAGCGAACCACTACTACGTTTTCAGCAGCCAATGAATATTTATAAGCGGGTGTATCAACCGTATGATGCGTATATTCTCCATCTGCGAGGTGCGAAAAGTCTCAATTTGCGAGTCCCCCCTGTACGTCGAGCTGATGTACCATGCACACATGCAACATAACAATTTACAGGGTATACAGTAAGGGCCGGGAAAATATGCATGGTGGAAAGCGTGAGTAAACGTGTGACATGGGACGTGTGTGTGTGTGTGTGTGTGTGTGTGTATGTGTGTGTGTGTGTGTGTGCTTGTGTGTGTATGTGTGTATGTTGTCTGCATGTGTGTGTGAGTGTCAACTAATAGCTTTAAGTGGGTGTGCCACCCACGGATGAAATGTGAGGGCCGAGTTAAAATACATGTGCCTGCTGAAAGTAGTGTTACAGGTGTTTGAACATCCGTCGGTCACCTAAGTCTGGGAACCAGATTAGCCGTCTCGTACCCAGACCCAGAATCCCGACAGCTTTTTGTTCTGGGGATCCTCTAGTTTGCGCAATCTTTGTGTCGTCACATAAATGGGGTGTCGTCGAGTCATATAATAAAATCCCACTGGATGAAAATTTATGTTTACTACAGATTTACTGTTTGTCAAATGTAGAGTAAATGTTTAGGTAAATGTGGTATATGTGACATTTTCACTATGGTAAATATGAAGGTTATGTTTACTATAGCGGAAATGTCACATATATCACATTTGCCTAAACATTTACTCTACATTTGACAAACAGTAAATCTGTAGCAAACCCAACTTTTCATCCTGTGTCCGCGACGCCATCTAGGAAGTAAACGTTAATGGCTTCTTAATAATAAAAAATATTATTTCATGCCCACAATACCACAATGTGTAGAAATCTACAGTAGCCGCTTGCTCCAGTGGTAATTATCACATTCGCACAGCGGAAAAATAATTATTTCACCTGGTACAAAAGAAACTGTTGGTGTACTTAGTAAACCCGCCTGTGGTTGACTACGCTCCTCTCTAAATGGAATTCACTATTTATACGCAGCTTTGCTGTGTACATATAGCGCTTCGTAATCCGCCCCTTTTCTAATAGTACCAGCTATGTTGGCTATGTTGGCTAAAGAACCTTGTGCTACTTAAAAGTTAGAAAATTTCAAGTTAACAAGGGGTACTCTTAAAATGTTTTTTGTACCGCATCCAAAATAAGGAAACATATTTTGATTCTATATCTATATTGATACGTCTTGCTCTAAGTATACAATATCTCGTCTTCTGCTTTTACACTGTCCGTTTGATTTTTGTATCATCTTTACTTTTTAGCTCATTACTGCGAGATTATGAACCTGCTTTCCAAATAAAAATCGAACTTTTAAAAAAGAAAAAAAGCTGCAATGGATGTTTAAAAGGGACGTACATGTAGGGTGGTACGCACTGGTACCCCCTGCTAAAATTACATTTTTAATAAGAAAAATTCTCGTATTTTTAATCTTTTTTCTTTCGCTTCTAATTTACATGCACTGCGCCATAGCATTTAGTATGCAGAGCTGTGCAGAGTCTGCATATCAACCATATGCAGACGGGTATCATTGAAGTGTTCATATGCAACAACTCTGCATACTAAATGCTGTGGCGCAATGATGGGAGTTGCATAAATCTATTTCTCACAGCAAAAGGACTTCACTGAGATCGCACATACAACGCTAAAGATCTGTCGCATATGAACTCGGTACCGTTTTTGATAATGACTTTGAAAGGGTTTTTGAAAACCTTATTTTTCAGGTACCGTGTAACCATTTCTTTCCCAACTTTATACACCTATTTCCCCATCCCTTTTGTACATACGGTACCATTATGATAGCATAGAATCACCCCCCTGGCCGTATCCAAGGTCTGATACCTCACTGGGACAAAACGTACCATAACTTCGGCAACAAACATAAGTTTAATGCCAAACTTTAAACACACGTAAGAAAATGGTGTCCAAACACATGGTAAGTTTTCGCAATATCTTTTGAATGATGGTTCGGGCGATGCTTAGTGTCAAACGCCATGCAGCCGGTGAAACAATTTATAAATTTTCATACGTGCCACACCTCCATCTCTGCGTGACGTCACACCCAAACATGTTCGCAACGATTGTTATAGTTCGGCCTTTAACAACTACCCTTCCAGCCTTGCGTTCATCACGGAAATAGGTGAATGCGCGTACTATGGATTCTTTTTCGCGAGCAAATAGGTGTTGTTTGTGCAGCGGTGTTGATTGCAGCCCCTCGTACTTACCTTCCATGTGTAGTCCTCGTGACGTCACGCAGAAATGGAGGTGTGGCACGTATGAAAATTTATAAATTGTTTCACCGGCTGCATGGCGTTTGACACTAAGCATCGCCCGAACCATCATTCAAAAGATATTGCGAAAACTTACCATGTGTTTGGACACCATTTTCTTACGTGTGTTTAAAGTTTGGCATTAAACTTATGTTTGTTGCCGAAGTTATGGTACGTTTTGTCCCAGTGAGGTATCAGACCTTGGATACGGCCAGGGGGGTGATTCTATGCTATCATAATGGTACCGTATGTACAAAAGGGATGGGGAAATAGGTGTATAAAGTTGGGAAAGAAATGGTTACACGGTACCTGAAAAATAAGGTTTTCAAAAACCCTTTCAAAGTCATTATCAAAAACGGTACCTAGTTCATATGCGACAGATCTTTAGACACTTGCGAAACAGCCAGCGAACGATTTAACATTTAACCCTCTCGTGGTAGTTTCCTAATTTGGTTATCTATAGATTGTGATAGGTGTGGCAAGCGCTTGATAAGCAACCAAATTGAGCACTATAATGAATCCGATTCGTGCAAACGGAAGACCGCGCGCAGCGATGAACCGGCAGCAAAGGCAGCAATCGCAGCCACCTGCAAAAAAGAGGCAGTGGCTCCTATGCACGAGCGCTGCAAGCGCTGCGAACCCGTTGGCGTTGCTTGCGATGAATCCGTTGCCGTTGCTTGCGAGGAATCCATTCCTACTGTAGCGGGGCAGAGCCGCAGAACCAGAGGTTGCCTAAGGCTAAGCCGCGTTCTGTCGGGGCTATTTGCCAGATGTGCCTTCACCCTTTGTCCAAAACTGGGCATTTTCAGCACACGGATTGCAGCAGCAGCTTCTTTTCACCTTTGAGCAATAGGAACTGCATAAGGGCTTTGGACTGTGAACGCTTTGCACCATATGGATATGCTTCTTGTGGTCCAGTACTTGGCAGCGAGTATATACTGCTGAGGTGCAGGAGAAGAGGCTAAAAAGACACCTCACCAGGTTGAGAGATGATGCTGCACCTGTTACCAACCCCTCCCCTCTCTGTTGGAGCAGAGTTCTTGCATGAATGTAAATGTTTTAAGGCATTATATATTCATTGTAACTTGTGGGTACGCGTGGGTGAGAAAGGGGCGTAGGGGTTGTACCTTTTTGAGGATGGGTGCTTAAGAAATATTTCTTGCCCCCCCCCCCCCCCCCCCCAGTTGTTTGCTTAGTGTTAGATAAGGGCCGCTCCTTGTACCTTTATTTGTTCTTGCTCCCAGAGGCCCTTTTGTATATGGCTATTGCGCTTTTGTACCTTTTTCTTGCGCCCAGAGGCTCTTTGTATATGTCTCAGTGCGGACGAAATGTAATATATTCACACTTATTCGTTTGAGTTATATATATATAATTATGTCCCTCGATTATACGGTAAAGTATCACCTCGATTATACGGAAAATAAGGCACTTTCATTGGGTGTTAGCCGGTGTACTTAGCCGTAAGCTGTCTAAACCATTAATGACTTTATATTTAATGGTTTAGACAGCTTATGGCTAAGTACACTGGCTAACACCCAATGAATGTGCCTTATTTTCCGTATAATCGAGGTGATACTTTTCCGTATAATCGAGGGAGCACTGTAAACGTTTCGAAGTGTATTCGTGTGAATTGCATTAGTGACCACACGCGCTAGTTGTTAATAATAGTCTCACTCATTGGTATTCAAGTCAATAATATGAGATGGTCTGCGGATATTATATTTAGACCCCAAAGTTATTTTTTTAAAGAGTGCATAATTTTTAGTTCCTCGCGGAATTTATAATTTAATTATCGTGTCGTCATAACTAATTATCGGGCTCCAAACAAAGAGAGGCGTGCATGCTACCGCGCGCATGTCCTTTTATGACTGTGCCATCAAGTTCCAGAAAGCACGCAGCTACGCGAGGGTAGGGGTGATGTAATCCATCCGCAGCTGTGAGTGTGGGTCTGGGTACGAGACTAGCCTGCCCCTATCATCCCGACAAACCACAGCCTCAACGTTCCTTTCTATCTTTTGGAGCAGCTGCTTCTTCGGTGACGTAATCCATCCGCAGCTGTGAGTGTGGGACTGGATATGAGCTTCCCCTCCCCTATCCCGTTCCTATCGAGTTTCTAGCCGTGCGCATTCGCGGGCGCGTCTTGTCTTTGTAATGCTCCTGCCCATGATGAAGGATGTATGCTCATGCAGGAGGTATTTAAGCCTTAAAAACAGTCAACCTGGGCTCGAGTAGAAGGCTCGCTCCAATTGGAACTCTACCTGAACTCATTATAGCTAGCTATTACATGTAGGTAGATAGCTATGGAACGCAATTACATTGATCAATTTGATTGGTTCTCCAAAATCTAGGATCCACCATACATATTAGTCTATGGATCCACAGAACTGACTTTCACGTAGCGGTGTTGGAAACCTAAGTCTGGTAATGAGACTAGCAGCAGTACAGAGGCGCATTTTGCTTTTTGCTAGGTTTTTACACTTTTCTATTGTTGGCACACCAACTCTGAGGTGATTTAATTCAACTGACTCTCAGTGTGTTACATGTGTAGTGCTACCAACATGAGCATGTATAAGAATATCTGCAAACACTGCTCATGATGCATATACATTTTAAAAGCCCAAATCACTTCTCCATTTCAGTTGGGCATGACCCCTCCCATATGTAGCAGCAACAACGCAGTGTGTTCTTTTAAATAGCACGTAAGTGTCCACAGGTATAAATATCACTTGTAATGAGATCCACAAGAAGGATATGTGAAAACAGAGGGCTCCAAAGATGACTGCATGGGCTACACATGGCGGACACATGTCTGAGATGGATCTGTCAGTCTGCTCCACTTTGGGTAGTTTGTAAAGAACAATTGGATATTTCTGCCCCTTTGGATCAGTGACAGCCTTTCTCTATTCCTAAGTACCAAATGTGGAGAGAAATTGTTGGTACATGTAAATGTACATTGCATACACATAAGCACCTTTGTCTGTTGTATGCAGGAGAACCAGTGGAATCACAATATGTGGTTTCCCTAGCCAATATGTTTAGCAGCTGTTGCACGATATTCTACATAATATGAGCAGAAGGAACAAATCACATACACAGGGGTTCGGCAAGGAGGAACCAACAACTACATCCATTCTGTTGTTCAACATTAATTTATCTGTAAATGTACGTAACCTTATCTTTGTCCACACAGATGCAATGCTATGCCTACATGTAATATGTGTGTGTACTTTACTCTATATCAATCTGATGTTAACCATGTACACAAGGATACGAGTACATGTAAGAGGTTACATGTATGTAACTTGAAACCTACACATAACCACATAGTGATACTAGTTGCTTGTTCTCCCCTGCATACATGTACAGTGTATATTAAGTTTTGTTATTGTGAAGCGATCGGTCAAAAGGGAGTGATTTGCTTGGAAGCTTTTATGAAAGCTCTCTTACCAAAACTCCATACACTCCTGTGCACAAATTGCAGAACAACAAAAACAGAATCCAGTGTTCACCCTTCACAGCATCCTGTTCCAATATGACAAAATAAGAGAGGATAGGTGGAATGACAGTGATAAAGGACAAATACTGTTAGCAGCAAGGGTGTACACAGTGGCATGGAGAATAGAATGTACAGTGTGTGTGCACGTGTGTGTTGTGTTGTGTGTGCAAGTGTGTGTTCTGTGTTGTGTGTGCACGTGTGTGTTCTGTGTTGTGTGTGCAAGTGTGTGTTCTGTGTTGTGTGTGCACGTGTGTTCTGTGTTGTGTGTGCACGTGTGTGTTCTGTGTTGTGTGTGCACGTATGTGTTCTGTGTTGTGTGTGCACGTGTGTGTTCTGTGTTGCATGTGCATGTGTGTGTTTTGTGCTGTGTGTGCATGTGTGTGTTCTGTGTTGCGTATGTTTGTGTTTAAATACCAACATACATGTACATGTATATCATGCAACCAGGGTACCAGAATGAACGGAATCTACTAAAATGGCAATCATTGAATCAACTGTGGGGATGTGGATGTGGGCTGTGAGGGTGTGGATGTATACTATGAGGGTTTGGGTGTGTACAGTGAGGGTTTGGGTGTGTACAGTGAGGGTGTGGGTGTGTACAGTGAGGGTTTGGGTGTGTACAGTGAAAGTGTGGGTGTGTATTGGACATTAAGGATGTCTACAAATATACAGTCAACTGCTTATAGCTTACATATAAGATTTTCAGAGGGTCAGAGGAATTGTATACTGAAGATAAACCTGTACAAAGATCACGAGTGCACAATTGAAAGACTGCAAACTGCATAAGAAACACTGCCTAGTAGTAAACCCAACGTCTGGTGTTATGAATATGGGTGTGGCCTCTTAAGTAGAGAGGGGTTACAAATGTGCAATGCATGCACATATGGCAGCACAGGATGGCGATGGTGAGGAGTATAGAGAAGGGATGGGGAGGAGGAGATCGGAGGGGAAGAGTAGGAGGATATAAAAGAGGATGAGGAAGAGGATACAGAAGGATACAAGTATAAGGAAGGGATGGGGAGGAGATGGCAAAGGAAAAGGAATGATTCCATTAACACATGTATAGCACAAATACACACATGTACACAGATATCGGATACTGCAAAGGTACCAACTTAAACCCAACTTGGCGGTTACATACATGAAAGGCTGCTCCGAGAAACATAACGTTTGCAACAAAAAGAGTTACGATAAAAAGAACAAACAGCCTGCAATATTAGGGGAGCAATGGACACACCATGTTAGAGAGCAGTGGTTCATTACGATGATCCATCCCCCACATCCTCTGATGGCTTGGCCCTAACCTATGATTTCTGGAGCCCACACACTGCATCAACCACATACAGTGGTGGTCAAATCTTCCAATGCACTTCTCACACAGTTTGCAGTGCTTCGTCCTGTCACCTACAACAATCTGCAGGGAGAAGCCAAGCAAGGGATGACTTGAGAGTTTGGAACTGCCATTGAGAAAACCATGGTGACCATGGTGACCATGGTGACTGTGTGGTTAATAATTACATGAAGCGACAGCAAACATTATTTTGAGTGGGAAGGAGAGGGAGGTGTGTCACTTGGGAATTAGGACCTACACTTACACCCACATCTACACATACATGTACATGTACATGTACACTTACACCCACATCCAAACATAAACACACTCTCATGTTCATGTACACCACACTTACACTTACACTCACACATACCCATACACCTACACTTACACCCACATTGCCTCACCTCACAATGTACACAGAAGCTACATTCTGCTCTGGCTGTTAGTTGGCTTCTCTCTTGCTTGGCAACAGTCACATTGCTCTAAGGAAAGGAAGGTATGGGGAGGAGGGGAAGGGGAGGGAAGAGGGGGAGGGGAAGGAAGAGGGGAGGGGAGGGAAGAGGGGGAGGGGAGGGAAGAGGGGGAAGGGAGGGAGGAGGGGAGGGAAGAGGGGGAGGGGAGGGAAGAGGGGGAGGGGAGGGAAGAGGGGGAGGGGAGGGAAGAGGGGGAGGGGAGGGAAGAGGGGGAGGGAAGACGGGAGGGGAGGGAAGAGGAGGAGGGGAGGGAAGAGGGGAGGGAAGAGGGGGAGGGGAGGGAAGAGGGGAGGGAAGAGGGGGAGGGGAGGGTGAGGAAGGGAATTGGGAGTGAGAAGGGAGGGGAGAGAGTAGAAGGGAGAGAGTGCGGAGAGGTGAATCCTACATGAACAGTACTTCCCATCCACCCACCATGGGAGTGCCATCTGGTTCCTGCTTGTCCATCCTTTCTACTCCTGGATCAGACAACTTAAGTTTGCTGGCAGGATGAAATGGGAATGCAACAATTACCACCACCCACACCCACACAAATGTACACACATACCAGACACCTTTCACAGAAAGAGTCACATGTATAGCCATATCAAACATGTTGGACCTACCACATACATCTACATCACCTTCATTAACTATCCACATCACCTTGTTTAAATTCCTCTCAGTTATTTTCACCCAAATAATTTTTAACGGAATGCTCCTGTTGGACATCCACCATCACATGTGCACACATCTCAACTGACTGTGCACACCTAATGCTACCAACAAAAGAAAGGCCAACCCCACTACGAAAATCTACAGAGCATGGCCACACCCAGTGTTGATTACCCCCACTGCCACACCCACACTTACCAAAGTGCAACAAGCATCCCCACCATGGTGATGGAAGTGACCACAAGCCAACTGGTCCCATTGTCCATGCTTGATCAGGTTAAGGCAAAAGAGTTGTTATCTACATTTGCATGTTATCTATGGCAGGTATTGAACCACATGCATATAAATTACATACACGTACGTGTACACATGAAGTATACCAATACGCTGGTACATGTATGTGTATCACCTGCACACATTGCAAATGTCTGTGCATTGGAAGTCCATGTATGGAAAAGGCCATGCATGGAAGGGAGGATCAGGCCATGTATGGAAGAGGCCATGTATGGAAGAGAGGAGCAGGCCATGTATGGATGAGAGGATCAGGCCATGTATGGAAGAGAGGAGCAGGCCATGTATGGAAGAGGCCATGTATGGATGAGAGGATCAGGCCATGTATGGAATAGAGTAGGGGAGGGGAATGCTGACATCCATTTGTGCACTTGGTAAATAGATGAATAATGATGCCTGAAGGATATGAGGATAGACCACAGCAAGGAAGCACACCAGTGTGTGGGTGACCCCAGATATGTAGGCACCAAAGAGGGCGGGGCTTGGCCAGTTGGAGTCATGGCTGATCCTGTGGGTGGCCATGGGTCCAAAGAAGCCAAAGTATGCAATGATCAGAGCCAGCACAAAGCCGATTGGAGCGTAGAGCTGACAGAATGAGAGCATAGCCGCAAGGAGGGAGGAGTCTGGAAGCAGGCAGGGGAGGAGCCAGGAAAACCACAAAGACCAGCGGCAGTAGTTAGGACTGGCCCTTCTGAGAAGCTTGGTTACATCATGATGCCTGTTGAAGGAGGGGATCGAGAGGGATGGGAGGGAGAGAGAGGAGAAGGAAGATTAGGGGAGGGGAGGATGGATGGGATGATCAGAAGTAGGTGATTATTAATAATGCTTAATTGAATAACAACACAAAGCCAACATGACAATAACCATACCACAGAGCAATAGATCACCAACATGACTTTAAAAGCAATGATAAACTCATACTAAGAAACTACTAATACAATATACATGTACACTGTATCATAGTTTCAGACTACTGTATTCTTGTTCTTCCAGCATCACAAATACTTACACACATACTTAAACACCTACACTCTATACAGTACTCCACCAGTCACCCCTCTCCCTCACCCTCCAGTCACTCCTCTCCCTCACCCTTCAGTCACTCTTCTCCCTCACCCTCCAGTCCTCCTCTCTCTCACCCTCCACAGCCACTCCTTTCCCTCACCCTCCAGTCACTCCTCTACCTCACCCTACACACCCATCCTCCTCTCCCTCACACCAGTCACTCCTCTCCCTCACCCTCCACAGCCACTATCTCCCTCACCACCAGTCACGTCTCTCCCTCACCACCAGTCATTCCTCTCCCTCACCCTTCCCAGACACTCCTGACCCTCACCCTCCAGTCACTCCTCTCCCTCACCACCAGTCACTCCTCTCCCTCAGCACCAGTCCCCCCTCTCCCTCACCCTCCACAGTCACTCCTCTCCCTCACCACCAGTCACTCCTCTCCCTCACCCCCAGTCACTCCTCTCCCTCACCACCAGTCACTCCTCTCCCTCATCCTTCACAGCCACCCCTCTCCCTCACACTCCAGTCACTCCTCTCCCTCACCCTTCAGTCACTCTCAGTCCTCCTCTTTCTCACCCTCCACAGCCACTCCTCTCCCTCACCCTCCAGTCACTCCTCTCCCTCACCCTCCATTCCTCCTCTCCCTCACCCTCCACAGCTACTCCTCTCCCTCACCACCAGTCACTCCTCTCCCTCACCCTCCAGTCACTCTTATCCCTCACCCTCCACAATCACTCCTCTCCCTCACCCCCAATCACTCCTCTCCCTCACCCCAATCACTCCTCTGCCTCACCCTCTACAACCATGCCCACATATAAACCAGTGATGGGCTAACCTTGGGGTGGTACCTAATGTGGCAGTATCCAGAGGGGTGTGGCCATGGGAACACACCTACACACAGAATACACCTACACACCACACCTAAACAATGTGTGTGAATTGAACAGTGTGTGTAGTGTGCTTTATACAACTGCTAGTCGCTTGGTGCTTGGTAAAAATGTGCTATCAGAGCTGTATAGTCTGCTCAAACTGGAAGACTGATATAAACATTAGTATGCCATCAAAATTTATTCCTACACCAAAGATTAAAGATTCAGTTCTGTCTGCTGTCTGTGGTCAGATGAAAAGTTCTTTAGAACTACAACAAAGGTTAGTACTTGTTAAGATTCCTACTTGTCCTTGGCTTCACCGCACACACAATGAGAACCACACACTATTAAGTCCACACACACACACACAATGTTCAGTACACACACCACACAAACATTTCAGTCCACACACACCACGCACACACACTGTTCATTCCACATTAACAATTAACACCACTCAATTTTTAGTCCACACACACACACACACACACACTGTTCAGTCCTCATCAGGCACACACACTTCACTACACACATATGCATGTACCCATCCCACATGAAACACACACTGTTCAGTCCACACACATGCACTACACCCACAACAGCGCACAGTTTTTAGTCCAACTAACACACACGCATACGCACATAGTTCAATCCTCCTTAGACACATACATGCACAATACAAAACACTTTTCATGATCAGTCCACACACTACACATGCACTGTGCAGTCCACCACACAAAACACTGTTCAATACACTCACCATAGTCTATGCACACACACGCACACACATGCATTCTAGACACATACCTACACGCAGGAACATAGCGATACACCTACACACCTGGAATCCACCACCTACACACCAAGGGGCACACCTACACATCAAGGTCACACCTACTCATCATGCAGGAACATACATACATGCTCACCTGAACAATAATGTGTGTGTGTGAACTGAATTGTGTGTACATAGTATGTAGATGGTTGCATGTGTGTGTGGACTGAACTGTGTATGTGTGTGTAGTGTGTGGATGGGTGCATGTGTGCAGTGAAGTCTGTGGATGGTGTGTGTGTGTGGTCAGGACTGAACTGTGTGTGTTGTATGGTGTGGTGTGTGTGGATTGAATAGTGAGTGTTTGGACTCAACAGTGCGTGGGTGTGTGCGGGCTGAAGAGATTGTGCGGTGTGTGTTCATGTGTGTGAACTGAACAGTGAAGGTGTGCAGAGCTGCCAAGTCTCACACATTACACACGCTGATTCTCCAGCTCACACGCACACTTGCTAGAATCTCCAGCATTTGTTTATACACATGCGCATGCAGTATATATATATATCTGGGCACTGGGTTAGGAACGGGTACGAGCGTGTATTACTAATAGTGGAGCGAACAAAACAATTGTTTGGTTCCATGAAATTTGATTTTGACGGTCTTGTATTCAACCCCCCCCCCCCCCCCCCCCCCCACACACACACACACAGACCTTGGCAGCTCCAGCATCTGACCCCCCAGACCCCCAGCATCTGACCCCCCAGACCCCCAGCATCTGACCCCCCAGACCTTGGCAGCTCTGGGTGTGTGTGCATGTGTGTGTCAGTGTGTGTATGTGTGTGTGTGTGTGTGTGTGTGTGTGTGTGTGTGTGTGCGTGTGTGCGCGCGCGTTGCAATCGCGGAAAGCAGATGTACATTTAGAACTGAATCTTTAAAATATACTAACCTTTGTTGTACAATAACTCAGGGCCCGCGGAGGGTATTATAAAGTTGAGAGGGGGGGGGGGGGGGGGGGCAGATTTCAGTACTTCTCCGTGTTTTAACAATTAAGTTGTAACACAGATGGTTTCCTTCGCAGTTATTCATAGTTATAACTTATAACGCGCGTATAAATTCACAGTATAAGCAAAAATGCACAATAATACGATCTATACAGGGTGATTGGAAAGTCGCGCAAAAGGGTATAACTCCAGAATTGAACATTTATGCAGTAACTTTTAACACGCGGTTTATGACAGACGCGGGGAAATCTTGATTATTTTCCCTCCTAGTGGTTTGTATGATTATTCTTGCATGCGCAGTTTAAAACTCAGTACGTATTTGCGACTGCCCTATGGAGTTTTATGCAGGCTCGTATATTGTCGGACAATACCGCAAACATGCTGCGCCAAGTGCCCTTTTTTCTATGCAATTCCTGGTCGATCGCACTACTTATACCACTGTATTGGTTTTCGGTGTATAAAATTGTTTCTTATAACATTCGCTTTTGCATCCATTTATTAAGTATTGGCTATAGTGTATATCGGAACTGTACCTTGAATGCTGAGGCACATCGTTAAAACTATAATGAGCTGGCTTTTAAAGGTTACAATACGATAATTGTATATGCCTGCTGATTCTTTACTTTTCCAATTTCACCTATAATGATTGGAGTATTATTAAACATGTTTAGCGTAGAAAAAAATCTATAGGAGGGAATTATGAATAATACATATGGGGCAGTGCAAGAGAAAACTGGGCTTATGTGATTTTTAACATTTCTTTAATTCATCTTGCAGTATCTTTGCGACCTTTAAAGCTCTGTCCTTCAAACTTACTACATATATTACCGGACCATTTTACTACTGCATTTTGTTGTCGAATGTTTTTTATTTACTCCCTGGGGGGTCCTCATGATTAAACAACCAGAACAGTTAGATTTCAATGGATCTCGATGAAAGAATGCCTTTTCGCGTTCAAATTTGCACCACATTTACAACACCCGCTATTTTTTCCGCCTTTTCGTTTGAGATGTGATGAGCGGTTACAAAACAGCGGCGTTTGAAAGCTGTCGTTCATTTGTCTTCCGATTGCTCCGCCATTGTGCCGTCGTTGCTATTTTAACCCCGTGACTACGAGACACTGCCCATCAAGTGCCCCACCCTCCCTCGAATAGATAGCCCAGGCCATCCGGAGGTGGACCTGACATTTTGCAAGTTGCTTGTCACGTGAGTATCACTTGGTTCACCGGTCTGCGTCTCCCACAGGAAAAAGTTTCAAAATCCCAGCCTTGGGTTTTTAAAAGCCATCCTGGAATTGAGCGTCTAGTATGGGAATATCGCAAAAACCTTCCTTGGATTTGGCGTCCAGGGTGGGTATAGCTTAAAAACAATACTGGGTTTGTCGAACAAAAACCATGTTGAAGGAATGAATAAAAATGAGCTCAACACGGTTTTTGTTCGACAAACCCAGCATCGTTTTTAAGCTATACCCACCCTGGACGCCAAATCCCAGGATGGTTTTTGCGATATTCCCATGCTAGACGCTCAATTCCAGGATGACTTCTTGTTAAAAAACAAAAAACCCAAGGCTGGGATTTTCCCTGTGTCCATCAGTTGCGTAAACGAGTTGGGAGTTTACGGTGGCGCGTGGCGACATGAAAGCCTTGAATTGATCGAGCTACGTGATCCAAAGGCTAAGATAACGTGCGTAAGCTCAAACCCTTTTGCAATCACGTATTGTAGTTGAGCTTGTATGTTTTTTCATTTCTACGAGGGTGATTCGTTTTTTTTTTTTTTTTTTTTTCTTTCTCGGACACAGGCCACACGTGCTGTCGCTCGTGTATTTGTGACTGAGATATGATCGCTACACGTCATCCTACTTAAACTGACCGGTGCAGCGTTTGTGTTTACTGCAACTGCAGGGGCCGATACAGAACTTTCCAAAAGGGGGCACGATACCAAAAGCAGGGTGTCACTGTGTGTGTGTGTGGGGTGGTGGGGTGGTGGGGGGTGTCACCGTGTGTACTGTCCGCTTCAGGCCCGATACAAAAAGCGGGGGGGGGGGGGGGGGGGGGGGGGCTGCTTAGAAGAAGAGGGGGAGGTACCTTATATGAAAGGGGGGGTTGCAACCCCCAAACCCCCCCCCCCCCCCACCCTTGTATCCACCTCTGTGCAAGGTATACATGAAAACGATTTGGAATGGTACGTTACCCTAGTAGTGTACACCCATGCCAGTTATAATCCGGTATTATGGAGACTGTTGCCTGTGAGCAACAAAGCGATGACCAATCCGTTTACACCACTGATCAGTGTTGGCATAACATACACTATGCCAGTATTATATGGCCACAATGGTGCTGTTGACAATACTCAGACCCCCAAAATTTATGCCTTCAACACATTGGAAATCTTGTACACACAATTGTCTGTATGATGTGTGTACATTGACTGCGTAGTTCGTCACTACAAGTCACACACAAACTAACTGTGCAGACACACTCCCACACAAAAAATATCACAGTTCTTGGGGTAAGCAGTATGTAGTGTGTCCCTTCATATGGCTTGCTTGCATTCAGACTTCATACCACTCGGGTATACTTGCTCCTATTAGATGCACTTGTATGTGTTGGGTCCTCCTGTTCAGTCAAAGAAGTGTGTGCAAGTGTGTATGTGTGGGGGGGGGGGGGGGGGGGGGATACTTTCTGTTTCTGCTGGAGGGGGACAGAATCTGCTAGTGTATTGTGTACTCGGGGGACATGATTTGTAAGCCAGTTATGTGCAGATTCTACTAGCAGATTTTGTCCAGGGGAACAATTTCAGTGCACAATGTTGTTGCATAGCTGATAGAATACAATGAGCCAATAGGTGTAGTGTTCTGACTGAAATTGGATTATGTATAGTAGTCCATACAATTGTGGTTTGATACAAAACACCAATCCAACAGCCACTGGTGCTGCCATACAGGCCAAGCTTGTACCCATGTGTTTGTCAGTGGTTGATATGGGGATGGGGTAGATGTGACTTTGGAGCATACAGCATTCTATTGTTGCCTTTGTACATAAATTCATAGTGCATTGTATGCTTGAGGTCAGCAACCTGCCCACAGTCAGCCCCCTTTCACTAATGCAACAGAACATCTTGACCTGGATACTAAAATCCAAACTAATGTGGCCTGTACAAGTAGCACTGTTGTAAGAGCTCTATGAAATCAAGTTTGGTAGCACCAGTGGCCAATGGATTGGTGCTTTGTATCAAACTTGGACTACTACATAATGTCACAGCACTACACACCATTCCCTGTTGGCTCATTGTATTTTTAATTACATGCACACATAAACAAAAGCAAACATACACACACATGCATGCATGCACATGTACACTCACATGCATACACAGGTTCTTTGAACGGATGGGAAAAAGGAGAACATTTTATGAAAGAGGGGGACATATATTTCGCTTGTGGACATTTTGTCTGGGGATGGGATCTGCTATGATACCAGTATGAGCATGGCATGGGACTTAGAATTGGATGTCTCCCAGCAACAGTAGAAGTTTTTGAGACTGGTTCCTTAACTCTTTACAGGGATAGAACAACAGGCTAAGGTTTTGTGGTCTGTCTAGTGTCCTGCATGTGAATGTAAGCGATGTGCCTTTATCATGAATGGCGTGCATACCTGTGTGATTCTACTCGCTTAGGTGTGCTTAGCTTGTATAGATGTTGTGACCATCTATTAATGTAATGAGCCACAGTTGCAGACACAGGCAACACATACAAGTGCATCTAATAGGAGCAAGTATACCCGAGTGGTATGAAGTCTGAATGCAAGCAAGCCATATGAAGGGACACACTGCATACTGCTTACCCCAAGAACTGTGATATTTTTGTGTGGGAGTGTGTGCGCACAGTTAGTTTGTGTGTGACTTGTAGTGACGAACTACGCAGTCAATGTACACATCATACAGACAATTGTGTGTACAAGATTTCCAATGTGTTGAAGGCTTAAATTTTGGGGGTCTGAGTATTGTCAACAGCACCATTGTGGCCACATAATACTGGCATAGTGTATGTTATGCCATCAGTGGTGTAAACGGATTGGTCATCGCTTTGCTGCTCACAGGCAACAGTCTCCATAATACCGGATTTTATACTGGCATGGGTGTAAACTACTAGGATAACGTACTATTCCAAATCGTCTTCATGTATACATTGCAGTGAACACAAACGTTGCGCCGGTCGAGTTTAAGTAGGATGACGTGTAGCGATTATATCTCAGTCACAAATACACGAGCGACAGCACGTGTGGCCTGTGTCCGAGAAAAAAAAAATCGAATTACCCTCGTAGAAATGAACAAACATACAAGCTCAACTACAAAAGGGTTTGAGCTTACACACGTTGTCTTAGCCTTAGGATCACGTAGGCTCGATCAATTCGACGTTTTCATGTCGCCACGCGCCACCGTAAACTCCCAACTCGTTTACCCAACTGAAGGAGACGCAGCGTGTAACCTAGTAATGCTCACGTGACAAGCAACTTGCAAAATGTCAGGTCCACCTCCGGATGGCCTGGGCTATCTATTCGAGGGAGGGTGGGGCACTTGATGGGCAGTGTCTCGTAGTCACGGGGTTAAAATAGCAATGACGGCACAATGGCGGAGCAATCGGAAGACAAATGAACGACAACTTTCAAACGCCGCTGTTTTGTAACCGCTCATCACATCTCAAACGAAAAGGCAGAAAAAATAGCGGGTGCAGTGTTGTAAATGTGGTGCAAATTTGAACGCGAAAAGGCATTCTTTCATCGAGATCCATTGAAATCTAACTGTTCTGGTTGTTTAATCATGAGGACCCCCCCAGGGAGTAAATAAAAAACATTCGACAACAAAATGCAGTAGTAAAATGGTCCGGTAATATATGTAGTAAGTTTGAAGGACAGAGCTTTAAAGGTCGCAAAGATACTGCAAAATGAATTGAAGAAATGTTAAAAATCACATAAGCCCAGTTTTCTCTTGCACTGCCCCATATACTCTCCAATATTTCCCCACATCTGTCGTAAACCGCGTTTTTTTGATTCATGCTTGAACGAAGCCAAGTTATCAAGCTACGAGCGGTCGAAAAATATCTTTCAGTAAGTGCCTTAGTGGCTGGATTGACCAATATCAGTTTAAATATAGTAAAAGTCTGTAACAATTCCGTAACAAGGCACTTTTCACATTGCAAGTATGGCTATCCTCGGGTGCAGGTATGTCGTATGGTAAAGGATTGCTATCCAATACACGGTCATCATCTTCGTTTGGCACATCTGCAGTACCACGTACTTCATTACTCGAATTTTATCTGCGGATATCTTTAAGCATGGTTGGATTACTTGGAAGAACGTAGCTATATAATATATACACTGCTTTTTAAGGAGATTCGCCCATTGCATATGTAGCGGACCGACCCGGCAATTAGAGTTCGAATCCATGCAATCGGTTGGCAGGCCTTCTAACACAAGCAAATATATTTAGGAGTTCCCTAGCCCTTCGTCAAGCAAGCAATCAAATCACTATAACTTGAGGTGGATACACTGCACAATAACAAAAGAACAAAAGGTTGGTCGCGCGGCGCGCCTGCACGCTTGTATGTACGTATTGCATGCATAAGTATACTGCATTGATGATCTATAATAAAAATTATCGGCCAAAAAAGTGGGGGGGCAGTTGCCCCCCCGGCTCCGCGGGCCCTGTAACTTTCGAGATTCGTTTTTAGGGCCTGGAACCGAGAGACGGGCCATGGATATTACATGTGAACTCGCCCGTTATAAGGCCGTTAATGGGCATACTTGGTTAAGGTCCATATAATATAGTTTAACAGCGAAGCACGCGAGAGGCTTCAGCTGGGTTTATACCCATCAAGAAATGCAGACTTGAGCAGCCAGGGATCCTTAGGCACGCCCTCGCGCTAGGGCACGCCCCTAAGCCGAGTAGGGTTGCGTAAGCAGGACCGATCTCCGGACACTTAATTCACATCACTCAAGCGGAACGATGGAGAGAGGAGGGGCAGGGGGCGGTGCAAACGAACCTGCGCCCAGCTGCAGCGTAACGGGCAACTGCGCATGCGCTGAAGGAGAACTTCACAAACCTTGTACCTATTGGTCATGTTCGGCGTACTACTAAACTTTTATAATCCGAACTCGAAATTTCCGGTGTTGAGACAGCGTCACAGAGCTATATACGGACATTTGTCATGTATGTGTTGCAAAGCCGGATTGGCGGTCAAGAAGTTAGAGAATCGAAATTACGGTAAGAAACTAGACCCTTAAGCTTTGGTAAAACAGAGGGCGTAGGTAACGGGAAAATGAGTCATTTAATACAATGGTTTACACAGCAGTTGGTTTAACACTTTGTCATCTCTCAGCGTTGAGTGATCGGTTGAAATGTGGTATAAATGCAGTGAATGTTATTTTCCAGTGTTCATTAGATTCCACTGCTCCAAGCCGGGTGTGTAATGGCAGATACGGTTTCAGCTATCGTTTAGTGCGAATGGCTTAAAGGGCAACTGGATGCAGGAACCAAAGGAATAAAAGTTGTGTATGGTATGTGATATGGGGTGGTTGTGGTTGCATTGGGCGTAGCCCGGCCTTAGCGTTTGGCGGAAGGTCGGGTACAGTGGTGCCACGATATGGTTTTTGCCGATGTCGTCTATATCACGATATGAGTAAAACATCGCTATATTGTATCATGATACTTTAAAAGTATATTCATCGAGTAATTCTAGCGGTCCCTACCATCTCATTTGTAGCAGCGGAAATACAACACTCGTATATACCTGGTTACAGACACTATATATAGGTTAATCACACGCATGCGCCTAGCACTCATTAATATCAGTTCCCAATAACCGTTACACAGCTCCCCCTCTTCAGGGAGTAGGTCCACACACTCATGTATCGGCGTCCGATTCGACATCCACGTCAGGAAGGCTCAATGGGTTCCCGTATCTGTCCGGCGGCCTTCTGTACCTTGTCGACCTCCGTAATACTGGTTCCGCCTCCTCGACAGATTCCTCTGTATCTCTGACCTGATCTGCCTCCACTACCTGTCCCTCTTCCCCATCCGATCCATGCACTCATTAAATGATCCCCGTCTTGTGGCTGTACTGCATTCCTTTCAGGATCTGTCATAACCCCTTGTCTATCTTGTCTATCTCCCCTCTCGCTGGATTCCTCTATAATATACTCTTCCTCTTCTTCACAACGTGCATGTTCAGGGGTGCTCTCACCGCTGTCATCTTCCCACTGTTTCTTTTGTTGAGGGAATTGCCCTTGTTCCTCCTTAGTAGGGGCAGGCTTTAATCAGTTGAAATGAACAACATATTTTTTTCTAGAGTTAGAGCAGTCAACGATACGATAAATTAAACACACGGGCTAATCACTTTCGCTACCCAAAATGGCCCCCGCAAGAACAATAGGTGCCGCCCACGGACTGCTACTAGGCTCTATGACTCCCCGAGACAACATGGAATCAAGTAACTTACGGACTTCATCCCTTCGGTGGTAGGGAAGTCTACGTGGTTGTTGGCGAATTGGGGTAGCTCCTTGTGTATCTATTCCATGGTATATACCAAACTCGTCCGACCAAAGTCATCATCGTTTTCGGCAAAACTGCTCTCGAACTCTACTAACAGGCGCATAGCGGCATCCTTCTAGGTTGTAGATAAGTCCTGTGCCCCAGCAAACATCTTCTCTGCCCATTTCATATCTCGGCTTCTCGCAGTTCGAGGATGGTTCATCACGTTCTTTCCGGCCTCCCGCCATTCACAGACATCGACAACTGGTTTCAGAACCCCGAATTTCTCGTTCTTATGCACTGTCACCGGCCCTGAATTGAGATTAAGGATTTCAACAATGGTATGGTCCGAGTTTGCCTTCGTCAGGGAGTACGTGGGCAATCAGTAAGGAATGCTGGTCATTAAATTTCGACAGTGGCTCCATGATGACATCATATGACACGGTAGTGTCCCCCCTATGCACCGTCACAGGTAATCGCATGCGGCACGAGGCAGGAATCACAGTAGTCTCCAGCAAACTCACAAAACACAATTGTATGTCACCCCCATTGTTGCTGTCTGATGCACACATTGTTACTGTCTGGTCACCTGCTAACAATACCCGGTGTTGTAAGTCAATTATACAATTGTGCTGACAAAGAAAATCGGCACCCAAAAGACAGTCGTGGGTGAGTTGCCTAGCCACTAACACCATATGCTTTTTGGCCAGTCCTCCCAACTCAATAAGTAATTCCACCTGTCCCAATACATCAAGTGTTTCACCATTAGCTACCACCACTGCCCTAGCAGGCTCTTCCAGTGGAGCACTTCCATTTGGAGATGAGCCCAGTTCCTTCCACACCTTCTCCCCTACCAACGTCACCCCCGATCCCGTATCCACCATGCAGCATTCGAGTCTTGCGGCCGGAAATACGCCCATTGACTAATAACGCAGAACTTACAGCTGCCGTTCCCGCCGGACTCTGCTTCTTTCGTCGTGTACAGAAGCGTTTTGTATGTCCCGCCTGTCCACACGTCCAGCACACTATTCTCCTTTTTCCTTGCCCCCTGAGCGGTTGAGGTTCTCCAACATGTAGGTTGCCCAGTTCCTTTCTCAATTAATCAGTCAACTCCGAGAGCCGTTTTATTTCCTTCTCGGACTCATCCAGCTGCTTGGATATGTCCTCTGCTCCTCGACCCGACGGCCCCCTCGTTCTTTGCGCAGCCAAAGCCATCGTGTTCCTGTCCCTTTCACTCGGCTCCAACGCCTCCGCGACAGCTATCCGTTCCTTCTGCAACGTCTTCTGAGCCGCTTCAATCATCTCCCACTGGCAAGCCAACCGCACAGCCTTGTCCAAGGACTCGGGGTTCTCCCGCATGAGCTTCAGCTGCATGGACGAGGAACGTAAACCCTGGATAAACTGACGTCTTACCACCTCCAAGCGCTGCTCCCCATTCCACTGAGGGTAGGCCTTATCCGCGAGAAACCGCAGAGCACCAATGAACTCCATCAGTTTCTCCCTAGACGACTGCACCCGCTGTTGAAGCCTGCATTGAGACTCCAATTCATTACCTTCTGGGTCATACTGCCTGCGCAGGCACTGTACGACTTCATCATAGTCGGTCGAGTCAGCTAGCCCTTGCTGTACTACGATTCGGAAAGGCTCGTCCTCCAGCAATGGAAGCAGCTCGCTAGTCCGCTCCTCATCTGCAATTTTTGCCTCAAATACTTACCTCTCGAACCTTTTAATCCATAGCGCGAAGTCAGCTTTCTCCGTGAACCGCGCCGGTGGTCGCAGACTCATTCGGACCGCCCGGTGAGTGACCATGCTCCCCGTGGGATGACTTTGCACGTCCTCAGTATCCTGGGACGTGATCCCACTTCTGACACCATTTGTATGTAGCGGTCTCTACCATCTCATATGTAGCAGCGGAAATACAACGCTCGTATAATCCTGGTTACAGACACAATATATAGGTTAATCACACGCATGCGCCTTGCACTCATTAATATCAGTTCCCAATAACCGTTACAGTAGCTACCTGTAGTCCGACGACATTCACACATCTCGTGGGAGTCGCAACGAGCGCCGCCTTCGACATTCTCTTGGCGTAAAAGCAGCGGCGACTTCTCTTTGGCGGTCGACACGAGGACGTTGCTGCGTTACTGCTCAGAGTGTACGTGTGCACAGAATTACTGTGTGCATCGTTTTAGTGCTGTGTGCAAAATGAAATTATTACCTGCACAAATGGAGATAATTGGCATACAAGCACCAGCAGAAGCCCAATGCGACTGCCATGCATGATGACTGTACTGCTCGAATCGAGCTGGTCCTGACCACGCCCAACTATTTGATGCAATTCAACATATTCATTGCAGTTACAAAAACCTACAGATTCCTATAGTAAGTGACATTGGAATCCCTCTTGTTTAAACTAAGTTAGGGGCACCGTAACATAGCTGCCGATTATCTGTTTCAGCTCCTCATACACGGTTTTGTCCGTTCCACCTCCTTGCCTGGGTCTGAATGTTGTACCTGCTGGACTTCAGACCCTCTATCAGGTGGTGGCTCCACGGGGTCGGGGTGGACATCTTAGGAGGATCCTGTGTCCAATCTGCTCAGAGAAAGCTCTGATCATCCCCCGCTGTTACATGTAGACATGGAAGTGATGTAGTCACTTGTTAAAACCTCATCAGGCACACATGGGATTATCAGTTGGGATGAGTAATGGTCTAACACCTGATCATAGCCAGCAGATATGTCCTCGTAGCAAGTTGGGAGAATGGTTTGTCTGCTGCTTTCAACATATAGATTCCCCCTCTACACCTGCCATCTAGGTGCAATTAGCCTGACAGCAGGGGCATGCAAACTTGCAGCTAATGACCCAAAGTGTGAGGTGTTGGGGGGTGGAGCAGTCGAGATGGACAGTAATTGGGGTAGGGAGGCTGAAGAGTCATTTTCCCTGCTATAACTTCACTCCCCACAGTACATGAAAAGCAATGGCAGCAGCCGACATTTAAACCTGACTATAACATGGTAAGTGGGCAGGCTATCCTCTCTAGAGTCCTAAGGCCACTATAATTACTTATGTACATGTATCATGTGGTGTATTGTGTATCATACAACACCCTTGTCCTGTTGGTCCTCAACAGTCCTTCATGGAGGTGGAAGGAGTGGAGGGGCTACTTCACCCCCCCCCCCCCTCCCCATAAGGGAGCTCTGGCAGTGGTGATGATGAGGGCCAATGAGGTAGTGCTTGTGGTGGAGAGGAAGAGAAGTGAGGACTACTACGGTGGAGTCAGGTGTAGCGGAGGTAGTGACGAGGAGCAAAGGGACACTACATATACTCGTGGTGGAGAGGAATAAGGAGAGGGGTTTGGAGCTGGTGGTAATGGTGAGGGTCAATAAGGCTGGGAGAAGAGGGTATAGGAGTGGAGAGGAGATGAACCCTATGTTCTTGTCTTTGGTGTTCCAATTAAACGTGTTGATAGCAATAGTAAATATGACAAATAGTACAGATCAGAGTCAATTCTACACTATCAAATTTTAACAAACCATATCAGACGCATTACCCATCATTAGTTCAATGCCTTTTAATTAACTAGACTATCCAAGAAAAATATGTAAATCTTTGATATGCTAGGATAGTTACTGCCGTAAAATTGATACATTTAGTTGTGTAGTCAGTAGGTTTGAATGGAGCACTAAGCATTGAGGGAGGAATCAAAATACCCAGTTATGCTGTGTCATGTATTGCTCTTTTCTCCAGTAAATATATCTCAAAAAATGGCTGACCTTTCAACATGATAATCTACATCAAGAACCATGACAGAACCCTAACACTAAAGATACATGTAGAGTGTTATCAGCTATTCATATTGGTGAATTTTGAAGAATGAGTAACGTACTTCACTATTCATAATGAATACAGCCTTAAATTATTTTTTATTATATACAGAGTACATACAGAGTATACACAATTATACAGCACTAAGATAAATAAATGGATCCTACTATTGGTAATAGTCAGGGACAAAACATCTGGAGAGGATGGCATCATGAAAAAAATCATTAAAAGTACAACCCTAAGCTGGAAGCTGGCAGTGGCCTTGGTCAAGACCAGAAACTTTCTAGACCGGCAGACATCCTAGTTAACAATTGGGGCTTCAATGGCGAACCCGCCGCATTTGACCTCTCTGTGTCATCTACGCTAAAACCTGACATTGTTTCTGAAGCAGGATATACAGCAGGCTCTGCAGCATTTGCCACAGAACAATGCAGGATACAAGAAAATTTGGTGATTTGTGAAGAACTAGGCTGTAGTTGCATACCCTTTGTTGTTGAATCATTCAGGGCCTAGGGCCAACTTACCTCTAACATGTTCAAGAAACTTGCATCCCGCCTTTCATTCCAGACTAACTCCCCATTTACCCCCCCCCCCCCCCCCCCCCCCCCCGTCATCCCCCGCTGTTGGTACATGTAGACATGGAGATGATGTTGTCACTTGTAAAACGTCACTTTTATCACTTTTAGCTCTGATCATCCCCCGCTGTTACATGTAGACATGGAAGTGATGTAGTCACTTGTTAAAACCCCATCAGGCACACATGGGATTATCAGTTGGGATGAGCAATGGCCTAACACCTGATCATAGCCAGCAGATATGTCCTTGTAGCAAGTTGGGAGAATGGTTTGTCTGCATATAGATTCCCCCTCTACACCTGCCATCTAGATGCAATTAGCCTGACAGCAGGGACAGCTGTAGTCATGCAAACTTGCAGTTATGACCCGAAGTGTGAGGTGTTGGGAGGTGAAGCAGTCGAGACGGACAGTAATTGGGGTAGGGAGGCTAAAGAGTCATTTTCCCAGCTATAAATTCACTCCTCACAGTACGTGAAAAGCAAAGGCGGCAGCTGACATTTAAACCTGACTATAACCAGGTCCGTGGGCAGGCTATCCTCTCTAGAGTCCTAAGGCCACTATAATTACTTATGTACATGTATCATGTGGTGTATTGTGTATCATATAACACCCTTTTCTGGTCCTGTTGGTCCTCAACAGTCCTGCATGGAGGTGGAAGGAGTGGAGGGACTACTTCACCCCCCCCCCCCCCCCCCCCCCAACCCTCATAAGGGAGCTCTGGCAGTGGTGATGATGAGGGCCAATAAGGTAGCACTTGTGGTGGAGAGGAAGAGAAGTGAGGACTACTATGGTGGGGTGAGGGATGGGGTAGGGATAAGGGGCAAAGGGACACAACTCATGGTGGAGAGGAACAAGGACTGGGACGAGAGGTTTGGAGCTTGGGGGCCAACAAGGCTGGGAGCAGAGGGTTGAGAAGTGAAGAGGAGATGAACCTTATGTTCTTGTCTTTGGTGTTCCACTTAAACTTGTTGATAGCAATATTAATTATGACAAGAACCATCAAATAATACAGAAAAAAACAAAAATTATCAGCAATAATTACAAACTGAAATTTGTCGCCATCAGTTTCATCCATGCTGATCAGAGTGCTTCGACCCGGCGACATTCCTGCTCTGGAGAAGGTGTGACCTCGATATGTCACATGTGCCATTCCAATCTGACACTTGCTTCCTCTGAGGGTCAGTCCTGCTTCTCTCAAGCGTTGGAATGCTTGCTCCAGAGTCAATTTTACACTACCAAATTTAACAAACCATATCAGATGCATTACCCATCATTAGTGTAATGCCTTTTAATTTACTAGACTATCCAAGGAAAATACGTAAATCTTTGATATTGTAGGAAAGGTACAGCCCTAACACCAATTCATTTTTAAAAAATTTGGTCGTGTAATCAATAGATTTGAATGGAGCACTAAGCATTGGGGGAGGAATCAAATAGGCCAGTTATACAGTGTCATTCATGGCTCTTTTGACCAGTCAATCTATCTCTAAAAATGGCAGCTACCTTTCAAAATGATAACCTACAGAAAGAACCCTAACACAAAAATACATGTACAGTGTGTTTCATATTGGTGAACTTTGATGAATAAGTAACTCTTGTACTTCACTATTCATAACGAATTATGAAAAAAAAATCATTGACAGTTATGCATATTTAATTTAAAGAAAAAATGATTGGGTGACCTCTATCAAGGTCAATTTCATCAGACAGTATCTACAAGGTGACCCAATTTCCATCAGTAGAGCAGACTTAGCGACAAACACTATTTAACAGAATGTATTCGAAATTGGAATGAAATTTTTCAATTTGATGGTTTTGGCTTTCCATTGCCAACAATCCTTTCCACCCTAGAATAGGCTGGTAGCTCAAAATTTCCTCTCCTTGCTCAATCTCAGCACAACTTGCAACGACAAAGCCACCCATACAAATCTTACATGTTAGAAACCCGCATCATTTAAAAAAAAAGTAAAAATCCCAAAGTAGTCCTGAAACAATATCACACTGCTACACACAGAATATGAATACGGCCAAAAATGTGTAGGAATTAAGATACACGCATGTGAGTGCTGTCAAGTTCCACACCTTACGACGTCTCTTCCATGTGCTCTTTAAGGTGAATACTGCTCACCTCACTAAGCCGGTTATCCTTTAGAGTATCATATTCATTATCAATAGCCATGTGTTCCAACTGCAATATATTCACTCCTTCAGCAATTGTTACATTGTGCTTGCATTTTGTGCTATATTCATTTCAATCATTCATTCAGTAAAACATTACCACAATATGGTCAACTTACTGTCGGAAGCGCAAGAGGAGCAGAGCTGACACAACAAGTGCAATCATGGCAACAGCTACAACAGGCATCACAATAGCAGCAATTGTTCCCTCTAGGTTCGATGTAGATGCTGGCTCAGAGAATGGTGCAACACTGGCAATGACAAAGCCATTCACAGCCAATGTGCTGTTTCCAATCTTGTAAAGAAGCATTTGTTGTCATTTTAAGACCCAACCACATTAATCAACTTACTGTGAGGGCCTCTGTGATGACTGCAGCACTTAGCACAGTGCTCGATGTATGAACCTGCAGTATGATCATGAGACCATCAGTATTGCTTGTCATTTTCCTGATGGTTACAATGTACTGAGCATTTGTAGTCTGCCTGCATGAAACAGAGAGAGCATTGACACATTCAAATGAGGCATACAGTTTAACTTTGCACCTCAAACATCTGCCACTATTGCAATATGTTTCTAAAATATCCTGAACTGCACTCAAAAATTTATTTTGTACATCCAGGGTGAACTGTGCATAAAAAAGAGCTTGCATAGTATCAGTGAACACGATACGGTATTGTAACTATACAGTTTCGACAGTGTAACCAGCAAGTGTGACTGCAACAGTATTTAGAGTTTCAGGTAAAGCTGTATGATAAGAAAGAGTGGTGTTAATAACACATGTATAACATGTCAATTCAATATAGACCGCTATGATGATCAAACTATATATATATATATATTAATTGTGTAGCAAAATGTGCGTTATTAAAGTTATGGAATAACCTGCACAAGTCTTCATGTCAGTACTTAGTATGAAGCCAGTTCTGCAAGAGCAGATGTAACTTCCATTTGTGTTGGTGCAGACTTGTAGGCTGCATGCTTCTGAATTCAAGCACTCATTGATATCTTTAAAAATAAAAAGTAACCAATTCACATTCTTAGTATAACGTTTTCAATTATTTACCAGCACAGGTACTGCCATCAGAGTCTAGCTGATAACCGAGCATACAGGAGCAAATTACATGGCTTCCATTGATGCTGGTACAGGTGTGTGAGCAGCCTCCATTTTTTGACGTGCACAGGTTAACATCTATTTATAAACGGATGAGTGGAATTGCAATGAATTTGATTTGATCTTACAACTGCAGGTTTTGGCATCAGCCTCCAAGTAATAACCAGCAGTGCAATTGCAAGTGTAACTTCCAGGAGTGTTAATACATCGCTGAGAGCAGTTTCCATTATTGGTAGCACACTCATTGATATCTGTAACAGGAAAAGAAAAAGGCAGATTCAATAAACCACTGGTAATGTTAGAAGTTACAGTTTTAATCTTTGGTCTGAAAGTAATGCACGTCTAACAGTAATGTATGCATGGACAACTTGTAAAACAAACTGAAACATGACAGAATTAACTGATACGATTATTCTATTTGGAGCCATTTAATGTTCACCAATATGTCAGTATATATTCCTTTACCATTGCATGTATGATTGTCAAAATGAAGTGTGTATCCACTGTTACAAGAACATATGTAGCTTCCAAGTGTGTTGTTGCATAATTGAGCACAGCCACTTGTTCCACGGATACACTCATTGATGTCTAAAAAACAGCAAAAATGAATGACTGATATTTAGCTATGACCCTCACCATCGCATGTATGATTGTCAGCATTAAGTGTGTATCCACTGTTACAAGAACAAATGTAGCTTCCAAGTGTGTTGTTGCATAATTGAGTGCAGCCATTTGTTCCACGAATACACTCATTGATGTCTACATAACACCAAAATGAATGACAGAAATTCAGCTTTAGGACCCTCACCATTGCACATATGATTGTCAGCATCAAGTGTGTATCCACTGTTACAAGAGCATATGTAGCTTCCAAGTGTGTTGTTGCATAATTGAGCGCAGCCACTTGTTCCACGGATACACTCATTGATGTCTAAAAAACGGCAAAAATGAATGACTGATATTTAGCTATGACCCTCACCATTGCATGTACGATTGTCAGCATCAAGTGTGTATCCACTGTTACAAGAACATACATAGCTTCCAAGTGTGTTGTTGCATAATTGAGCGCAGCCATTTGTTCCACGGATACACTCATTGTTGTCTAAAAAATAGCAAAAATGAATGACTGATATTTAGCTATGACCCTCACCATTGCATGTACGATTGTCAGCATCAAGTGTGTATCCACTGTTACAAGAACACATGTAGCTTCCAAGTGTGTTGTTGCATAATTGAGCGCAGCCACTTGTTCCACGGACACACTCATTGTTGTCTAAAAAATAGCAAAAATGAATGACTGATATTTAGCTATGACCCTCACCATTGCATGTACGATTGTCAGCATCAAGTGTGTATCCACTGTTACAAGAACATACATAGCTTCCAAGTGTGTTATTGCATAATTGAGCGCAGCCATTTGTTCCACGGATACACTCATTGGTGTCTAGAAAAACGGCAAAAATGAATGACTGATATTTAGCTATGACCCTCACCATTGCATGTATGACTGTCAGCATCAAGTGTGTATCCACTGTTACAAGAACATATGTAGCTTCCAAGTGTGTTGTTGCATAATTGAGTGCAGCCATTTGTTCCACGAATACACTCATTGATGTCTACATAACACCAAAATGAATGACAGAAATTCAGCTATATGACCCTCACCATTGCACGTATGATTGTCAGCATCAAGTGTGTATCCACTGTTACAAGAGCATATGTAGCTTCCAAGTGTGTTGTTGCATATTTGAGTGCAACCAGCTGTTCCACGATTGCACGCATTCATGTCTAAATAACCGCAAAATAATGAACCTTTAAAAAAATTGTCGTAACTTCCATGTTATTTGCAAAAGCACAGCAATTGAGTCCAACAGTATGAATTTTCAAAGGCTTCTTTAACATGCTTTATTGCTAATGTTTATATGGTCCATCCATGTTTGAAGGGAACATGGGTTTTTTTATATTAGGGAATAATGCTGGATATGATGCAAGCAAACAGTTTTGAACTGCGATATGTAACTGTAGTGTCTCAGAATAATATTAGTATATCTCTAACTTAGACAAGAAGGACAAATCACCTAGAGCAATCGTATTTATACTACGTTCTACGCATGCGCACTTCCTACACTACACTTCTTCCCCCGAGTTTTCTTCTTCATACATTATAGCCAAATTCTTCGTGGAAACGCACTGGAGGACGATGTTCTCTGGTAGACTTTCTACGTTTTTCCACCGTTGCGTGTTCAGGCAATGTTGCCTGATCCTCTTGAGGGGTATCATCATGTATTGGCTGTTGTTCATGTCTCAGATTCGGTGCATTTTCATCTGTAATTATTTCCTGGTCGTCTGCTGAACCCGGTTGCCTGTTAGGAAAGTATTCAGCATCTTCTGCCCCTTGCACATGGGCTTCATCCTGTTCTCTTAGTGCGTAGGCAACAGGCCTTGGTTTAATAAACTTCGGTGTTGCCTCGCTTTGCACTCTTATAGTGGCCTTTAAATCTTTTATCTTCCCTAATTGTTGTTTGAATATGACATCATACTTTTCAAGAGTTCATCTAATGCAGGTGGGTTTCCTCTGGCGCCGGTCGGTGGACTTTGACCCTGTGAACAAGAAGCAACAGTAGTCTCCCCAATGACGTGTAGTCTATGCCCCGAATAAGCTCGTAGGACAATTTTTCTTTTTTTCAAAGGAGGAGATCCCAGCTTCTCTCGCCATGTCTTTTTGCTGACGAGACTAACACTAGCTCCCGTGTCAAGCTTCATCTTTAGTGGTATTCCATTCAACTCCACTTCGATCCACACACGCTTGGTATTAATGCCCTTCAGGACGCCGATGTAGTCCCACCTGTACTCGATGCGTAGTCTCCTTTTTTGAACCGCTTGACCTGCATGCTCGTGCCAAATGTCCAACACGTTTGTACTTGTGACACCGGGTCCCACCAGAGATAATATTATCTCTGCTAGTAGCAAGTACTGTTCCAGCCTTTCGGCGTACGCCTCGAAATCCTCTGTCTGAGGGTCGAAAGGTACTAGACTCCTTCCAATGGTTAAGGACGCCATTCTATCCCACCCTCGTCGCCACTTTGTAGTGTCTCAGAATGATATTAATATATATCTCTAACTGAGACAAGAATGACAAATCACCTAGAGCAATCATATTTATACCACGTTCGTCGCATGCGCACTTCCTACACTATAGTAACTACTATCTGTAGGTACTCATAATACAAACAGAATCACACTGGAGGTTCATAATAACCATCTGATGCATTCACAATGCGCACGTGTGTACCAGATTCAGGCTTGGTTTCAGTATGTTTATAAAGCACTAATTGTGCAGTATTCCAAGTTAGTACATTAGCATTTTCATGCTATGCAACTGTTGACAGGCATTCGTTTATAGGTAGGACAATACTGGTTGGTTTTATGAAAAAGTACATTGGAATGCAACGATGTATTAACTGTGCACCCATGGAATAAAGGCCACAAATTTTGATTTCATCGACGATTTTTAAATTTAGTACTTGCATGTAAAATCACCACATATTTGAAAAGAAATGTGCTCAGTCATCAATAAAATAAAAGGTTCATTTCACACGTTTTTTCCCTGTGCAAACGTAGGATAATATTACTTATCGAGGTCCCCACGAATCAGATGAATACTACGTGATCCGCATTCTTATACATAGCTGCCCAGACTGTGCATGAATGAAGGCAACGACTTTCAAAAGCGTTGTGTTCAATCGTGGACACCTTACATTTTACATTGGACATCCTCAAAATTATGAATAGTACATACATTCAAGACAGTTATACTAGCGGTGCGTCAACAAACATATCCTGCGCATGGCTTAATGCTTGTATCCTAGATTTACAAGTGTGGAAATCTGCACTTATTATAATACTATATGATCCTATACATCTCTCCAGTATGCTTTTTATTATCATTTTATTAGTAGAGTTTTTAAAAAATCATTTGGTCATAGTAAGGACCCTTTCTAAAGTAAAGTCAGGAAGGAAATTATTTGTCAAGGTAGGAACAGTGGCTATTAATATACATATCTCAGCACCATAAGGCGGCAGCGATGGGATATGAACCTATGCCATCAATTGATCGAAACTTTTGGTACCTTATTTGGGCTTGAAATATTGTGGTTTAGACTAGTAATGACAAGGTTTGATTACATCATCAACCATGTAGCTTGGTAGATGTTATTTACTGCAGGTACCTATCCTGTGTACAAGAACAGTGACAGAAGGAGATGAAAAAAATGAAGATGAAATGGCCAGGAGTGGAATGCATCAGAGACCTTCACATCAGTTCACAAAGACTCAAGATCTATTTCAAAGTATGATCCAGTTTGTGAAAGTTTATTAAGCGCATTATAATGCTGTTGCGCAAATTTAGTGCTGTATGTATGCATGAGCAACACAACACATATGCATGTAACAGGTACACATACACACACATATTCAGCTCCCTACCTTGGCACACCACTCCTGCATCTTCACCATGCCGACAGTCGTGGGTGCCCCATCCACTGAAGGGACATTGGTTCAGGGATGACTCTGAGCCAGCACATCTCACATTATCCATCCAGATGGTTCCATTGCCTTGACCAAACTCAGCATTGGTGGAAGCTCTAACTGTTCCATTATATCCCAGCTGTCTGCACACCACCTGAAATAAAAGTGCTTGTAACAAAACAATTATACATGCACATGAGTTGTTTCTCCCTCATTCCCTCCCTCCCTCCCTTCTTCCCTCCCTCCCTCCCTCCCTCCCTCCCTCCCTCCCACCCTCCCTCCCTCCCTCCCTCCCTCTCCCTTCATCTCTCTCCCCCTCCTTCACTCACAATAGCATCATTGATGTCCCATAAGTCATCACACACTGTACCCCACACTCCATTGTGCTGCACTTCCACACGACCACTGCTGGGGGTGGAGCCTCCAACCAGACGTAGAGGAGCAGTAGTGGCTGAATAAGGTGGGTGAAGGAGGGGAGGGATGGAAGGAAGAAACATGCATAATGGACTAAACGATAGCACATCAATGGTACATCTATCAAAAGATGGAATAATCAGCCACTAGTCAAATCAATATTAACAGATTGTTGCCTATAAACTCACTGCAATTAGTTTCATCACTTCTATCTAAGCAATCAGGATAGCCATTACATCGCTGACTAGCTGGAATGCAGAGTCCATAAGAACATTTATATTGGTTGGAAGTGCAATCTGGTTGTAGAAAACTATAGGTTAATCACATGGTAATTATTGATTTGTTGGCATCGGTGCTGTATTACGATGAATGGAATATAACTATATGTGGTTAAAACATGTACTCCCTGCAATCAGATTCATCACATCCATTTATGAGGATAGCCATCACATTTCAAATAGGTGTAAGGCATTGTCCATTTGAACACATGAATTGGGTGGAATATAAAATACACATGATACATGATAAGAAGCACTCAAAAATGGGGATTTATTGATGTAGTGCTCCAGATTGGGTTTGTGCGTACATGATTATGTCAGTAGAATGAATCAAGGTATAGCATTGATTAAGATATCGAATTATACTCCTATACAAATGGATTTTGAATAGCTAATCTACTAATTCACTGCAATCAATTGGAAGACTACTATTGGTTCTATTGGTGCAGTAAGGATAGCCATAACAAAGCCAAATTGCTGGGTGCATAGACCATTTGAGCATCTGAGTTGGCTTGAAGTACAATCTACTCATACACAATATTGCATTAATCACATGCATTTGGTGTATTTTTATACCATTCGCTGTCTCTTAATCAATGTAAGAAGCAAGTAAATAAACATAATTACAAATAACACAATAACAGGTGGTCTATAAACTCACTGCAATCAGCTTCATCACTTCTATCAAAGCAGTTAATATAGCCATTACATCGCCAACTAGCTGGGATGCATTGTTCATTTGAACATTTGAATTGGTTGGAAGTGCAAACTGGTTGTAGATTGAAAGCAATAGCATGACGTACTAGAAGAACTCAATTTGCAAACATTTGGCAATATTGGCATTGTGATATCATGCCCATGAAATTTATCTCATAACAATTTCATCACTTGTATCAATGCAGTCAATGCACATATGAGACAGTGTCTAGCAAAATCACCCTTCTGGGTAACTAGTTTATCTCAGTTTCAAATTTTTTGAATTTCTGTTAGGTCATTATATAACCCAATTTGGACCATCCAACATCAAATCATACATTTATATTTATAATGAGAACTACATTTCAACGTGATTGTTACATTTCTTTTGGTTGTCCTGAATAATTTTAAAGGTATCATAAGTGTGATTTTGCCATACACTGTCCCATATATTTGTACAATACACACATACAGCTCCCTACCTTGGCACACCACTCCTGCATCGTCACCATGCGCACAGTTGTGGATACCCCATCCATTGAAGGGACATTGGTTCAGGGATGTCTCTGAGCCAGCACATCTCACATCATCCATCCAGATGGCTCCATTGCCTTGACCAAACTCTGCATTGGTGGAGGCTCTAACTGCTCCATTATATGCCAGCTGTCTGCACACCACCTGAATTAAAAGTGCACATGACAAAGTAAATTATATATGCACATATGTTGTTCTCCCTCCCTCCCTCCCTCCCTCCCTTCCTCCCTCCCTCCCTCCCTCCCTCCCACCCTCCCTCTCCCTTCATCTTTCTCCCCCTCCTTCACTCACAATAGCATTATTGATGTCCCAGAAGTCATCACACACTGTACCCCACACTCCATTGTGCTGCACTTCCACACGACCACTGCTGGGGGTGGAGCCTCCAACCAGACGTAGTTGAACAATAGTGGCTGAATGAGGTGGGTGAAGGAGGGGAGGGATGGAAGGAAGAAGAGACATGAATAATATACTAAATGATAGCACATCAATGGTACATCTATCAAAAGATGGAATAATCAGCCACTAGTCAAATCAATATTAACAGATTGTTGCCTATAAACTCACTGCAATTAGTTTCATCACTTCTATCTAAACAATCAGGATAGCCATCACATCGCTGACTAGCTGGAATGCAGAGTCCATAAGAACATTTAAATTGGTTGGAAGTGCAATCTGGTTGTAGAAAACAATAGGTTAATCACATAGTAATTATTGGAAGCATTGATTTGCTGGCATTGGTGCTGTATTATGATCAATAAAATATAGCTAAAGGTGGTTAATACATGTGCTCCCTGCAATCAGATTCATCACATCCATTTATGAGGATAGCCATGACATTTCAAATAGAAGTAATGCATTTTCCGTTTCAATGCTGCCTTCATTTATACCTTGATTCATTATACTGACATAATCATGTGCGCACAAACAGATCTGGAGCACTACATCAATAAATCCCTGTTTTTGAGTGCTTCTTATCATGTATCATGTGCTAAATGTAAGTATTTTATTTTCCACAATCATTAACCCAATTCATGTGTTCAAATGAATATCCAATTTTACTCCTACACAAATGGATTTTGAATAGTTAATTCACTGGAATCAATTGGAAGACTATTGGTGCAATAAGGATAGCCATAACAAAGCCAAATTGCTGGGTGCATAGACCATTTGAGCATCTGATTTGGCTTGAAGTACAATCTACTCATACACAATATTGCATTAATCACATGCATTTGGTGTATTTTTATACCATTCGCTGTCTCTTAATCAATGTAGGAAGCAAGTAAATAAACATAATTACAAATAACACAATAACAGGTGGTCTATAAACTGACTGCAATCAGTCAATATAGCCATTACATTGCCAACTAGCTGGGATGCATTGTTCATTTGAACATTTGAATTGGTTGGAAGTGCAAGCTGGTGGTAGATTGAAAGCAATAGCATGACGTACTAGAAGAACTCATTTTGCAAAGATTTGGCAATATTGGCATTGTGATATCATGCCCATGAAATTTATCTCATAACAATTTCATCACTTGTATCAAAGCAGTCAACACACATATGAGACAGTGTCTAGCAAAATCACCCTTCTGGGTAACTAGTTTATCTTTTTTGAATATTTGCTAGGTCATTATATAACCCAAATTGGACCATCCAACATCAAGTCATACATTTATATTTATAATGAGAAATACATTTCAACGTGATTGTTACATTTCTTTTGGTTGTCCTGAATAATTTTAAAGGTAACATAAGTGTGATTTTGCCATACACTGTCCCATGTATTTGTACAATACACACATACTGCTTCCTACCTTGGCACACCACTCCTGCATCGTCACCATGCGCACAGTTGTGGATACCCCATCCACTGAAGGGACATTGGTTCAGGGATGTCTCTGAGCCGGCACATCTCACATCATCCATCCAGATGGTTCCATTGCCTTGACCAAACTCTGCATTGGTGGAAGCTCTAACTGCTCCATTATATCCCAGCTGTCTGCACACAACCTGAGATAAAGTGCGCATAACAAAGTAAATTATATATGCACATGAGTTGTTTCTCCCTCCCTCCCTCCCTCCCTCCCTTCCTCCCTCCCTCCCTCCCTCCCTCCCTCCCTTCCTCCCTCCCTCCCTCCCTCCCTACCTCCCTCCCTCACTCCCCCTCCCTCACTCACAATAGCATCATTGATGTCCCAGGAGTCATCACACACTGTACCCCACACTCCATTGTGTTGCACTTCCACACGACCACTGCTGAGGGTGGAGCCACCAACCAGACGTAGAGGAGCAGTAACTTCAGTAGCCGAATGAGGAGGGTGGAGAGGGGAGGGATGGAAGGAAGAAGAATACAAATGTACACTAAATGATAGCAAATGATTAGTATATGTACTGTTCACAATGGATCTGAATTAATAATCCACCAATGGTATAACAAATATAACAGGTGATCTAAAATCAGTTTCCTCATTTGTATCGCTGCAGTCATAACCATACAATACTGCATATGCACTCAGCACACACATATGGGAATGAGTCCAGCAAAATCCCTATTCTTCATAGTTTTACAAGATTATAATTTTAGTTTTTCTGCTAGCTTTAAAGAGCCTCAAATTTGACCATCCAACATAAAGGTATAAGCCACTGAATTTATAATCAACCATGTGAGCGTCGCTTTTGTTTTGCCTGTCCACAATGAAAAGTATCGTGATATTGCATACGTAACATGTATGAATACACATATACAGCTCCTACCTTGGCACACTACTCCTGCATCTTCACCATGCCCACAGTTATGGATGCCCCATCCATTGAAGGGACATTGGTTCAGGGATGTCTCTGAGCCGGCACATCTCACATCATCCATCCAGATGGCTCCATTGCCTTGACCAAACTCTGCATTGGTGGAAGCTCTAACTGTTCCATTATATCCCAGCTGTCTGCACACCACCTGAAATAAAAGTGCACATGACAAAACAATGTTTCTCTCTCTCCCTCACTTTCTCCCCTTTCTCATTCTCTAGCTCTCCCCTTTCTCACTCACAATAGCATCGTTGATGTCCCAGGAGTCATCACACACTGTACCCCACACTCCATTGTGCTGCACTTCCACACGACCACTGCTGGGGGTGGAGCCTCCCACCAGTCGTAGAGTTGCAGTGACTTGAGTGGATGAATGAGAGGGTAGGAGGGGGATATAAGGGAAAAGAAAATAGATCTACACTAAAAGAAAGCACATCAGCGGTGAACATCTCTTAATGCTTATCAAAAGATGCACTGTACACAATGGTTATTAAAAATAGTACAATAAAAACCTACAAATCGATAATAGATGCATATATTAATGGGTGGTCCAATGCAATCAGATATCACCCTTTCTGGATAGTTTTTAAAGGTTTGAATTTTTTGCTTTTCTGTTGTCTGTAAAGAGCCATTATGAAGTCATTATATAACCTAAATTGGCCTATCCGTCACAAAGTTATAGGCCACTAAATTTATAATTAGCTGTGCATTTCAATGTGAGTGCTAATTTTCTTTTCTTGTCCTAAAAATGTGAAAAAGTAACAGAAGGGTGATTTTGCTGGACTGTCCCATGTCCATGACTATGCATGCACACACACACACACAACACACACACACAACTCTCACACATACAAATCACACACATGCACAACTCACACACACATACATGTAAATAGCTTCCTACCTTGGCACACCACTCCTGCATCTTCACTATGCCCACAGTTGTGGATGCCCCATCCATTAAAGGGACATTGGTTCAGGGATGTCTCTGAGCCGGCACATCTCACATCATCCATCCAGATGGTTCCATTGCCTTGACCAAACTCTGCATTGGTGGAAGCTTTAACTGTTCCATTATATCCCAACTGTCTGCACACCACCTGAAGTAATAGTGCACATAACTAAACATTTAAACATTCTCTACTGAGAAAATAATTGGGATATAGGAAATTAATACAAAGGAATTGAACAAAGGTTTTGGGAAAATATTGAGACAAAATCTATATTGTGCTCTTTTTAATATGTTATGTGCTAAATATAGGATTTTGTCTCAGTATCCTTTCCCAAAAAACCTTTTTCCATTCCTTTTTACACGCACCAATTTGTATTCAATTCCTATATCCTACTAACTTTCTCATTTTTCTATACTTGTTTCCTCTATGTTTATTATCTTTGATAACGGTGAGGACAGCACAGATAAGTGCTGACAACTTTGAATTTCGTTTTTAGACAGTAAAAAGTAAATATCCACAAGCATTAAGGTATTGAAATAAACACACAACATCATAAATTCATGCCTGCTGAACAGGTCAGATCAATAGCAGAGTCAAATGGGAAGCATGCAGCTTGATGATGAGCCACGAAGACACATGATTGCAGTAGCAATAGAAAGCTCAATTTGGCACGAAGCCAAAAAAGGGTTAGGCTGTTTGACTGATCGAGCTTTTCTGCAATAGGTGATGCAAACCTCTTATAGAAAGGTTTAGCAGCAGGACCTAATCCACCAGATTGAAGTTGATAACACCTGTGGTGTGAAACATCCAAGTTCTACTTCACGAACTCTGGCTTCATAGGCACGTTTCTTGTCCTGTTCTAAATGGCGATATAGCGTTGGGTCAATGATTCTTTCATATAAGATTTAGAAAAATGATTGAAAGCCTTGACATCAAGGTAGCTCTTCTGTCTGTTACGATGCCATGCAAAAATTCTCTGCAACAATGTCTACACGAGCATGCATCATCCACACCATTTGCTGTCTTGTACTTTAGAAACTCGCCAGATAAAGGTTGTGGCAAGGCTCGGTTCTAACAACGTGGCATATACTTCAGTAAGCAATGTTGCAGTGATGTCCCGTAAGTCATTGTGCCGAATAGATGGGTATAACCACCTCAGGGACAGTTTAAGGCATGTTCAATAGAAAATGTCTTGCCGCAAAAACAGGTTGAAGGAAGCAGTTAGGTTACCAATCATAGAGCAGAGAATAAGAATTTCTAAATGCTCCCTTATATATAAGGCAAAGCCGTTGTTCTTGAATAGGTAACATAAAAAGCCATGTGGAAGCCCCAGCTTCACTGGCAATTTGCATTGATCGCTGAAGAGAAGCTGTTTACTTAGTATACTGACAATAGTGACATGTAAGAGTTAGTTTTTAACGTAGCCTCTTTGGCTTTATGTTTATTAAACGACACCATAGCTATTGCTGCTTTTAGGTGTTCGCATCGTAACTACGAGCACGCCGGGCTTTTTGCTTTAATTACACGCTTGCTGTCGGCTTCACAGCGACAGAATGTCTATTATAGCGGCTGATAAACTTATTTTACGTGGTTTTGTCAAGCGTTTAAATTTTCTTACGACGCCTGTAACAACCAACAAATAAGTTTATCAGCCGTCACTACGAAAATAAGATTTAATTGATTCACGTAATACTATATGCGCACTGCTAACCAGTGAGATAAAATGTGGAATTATTACACGTTTTTTGGTACAAACGGCATCATTTGAATTTGGGTTTTGTTTAAATAAAGGAAGAGAAGAAGAACCAAAACCTGGAGAACGATGGGCACGAGGGTGAGCTACTAGTATTTTAGTACTTTAAAGCCGTACGTTTTCATGGAGTCCGTCTGAAAATTGAATGACGTGTTAAAAATTAATCGTTACCATTATTAGCCTACCTATTAATGAGCGTGTCCATGCATAGAGGTTTCCGTGTTGCCGGAACACCCCACACCCCAACCACGTTGGCTATACTTCGAGGTTCATTCATATGCACTGTAGTAGTAACAAAACTGCCTTATTTGGGTAATAATTCATTACAAATACTAGTTTAGTTTGGCCCTAGGCCATAAACTTCACAGCATATCACCGGTGGCACGTTCCTATTAGACGTTCCTATTAGGAGACGGAGCTACGGCGCCGCTGGCGCCAAGTACAGCCAAGATGGCGTTTATTAAGGAGAGGGGAGTTAGTAAGTTTCAATGAAGAGTGTCGGGAGGGAGGGACGGGTGCAGGCCCGAATGGTATATCCTAACCGTCGCATTTCTGCTACTGTTAGCCGATTTCGAACGTGCAATCAAACTGCGCGATAACGTACTAGACCCCGGGGGCCGAGATTGCGCATAATTCTAAGTTATGAAGCAATTAACAACTAGCTGGGAACCCCCACCACCACCACCCCCCACCCCCCCCCCCCACCCCACACAAATCCTGGATGCACGCCTGCTATCTGTTTGTCGGGAGCATCGCTAGTCGCGGTTCGCGTTAAAAAAAAAAATTCATACTCTCGACCCGGATCAATTCCTATATAGGAACTAATAATACATGACATGTAGAACCCAACCAAAGCTACATGCTTTAACAAACAATGATTTAGATACCTGCATGCATTATTCTATCCCTCTATACTTACCCTTCCCTCCGTTTGCCTCCCTCCATTCCTCCCTTCCTCTGTATCTCTCTCCCCTTCCTTTCTACCCCTTCCCTCATCCCTCTCCCTCTCCCTTCCTCACTTTCTGAATCTCCTTTCCACTCCCTCCCCTTCCTCCTTTCACTCCCATCATCTCCCCCCCTCCATCTCTCCCCCCCCCCCCCCTCTCACTCACAATAGCATCATTGATGTCCCAGGAGTCATCACACACTGTACCCCACACTCCATTGTGCTGCACTTCCACACGACCACTGCTGGGGGTGGAGCCTCCAACCAGTCGTAGAGGAGCAGTAGTGGCTGAATGAGGAAGGTGAAGGAGGGGAGGGATGGAAGGAAGAAGAAACAAATATACTAAACGATAGCACATCAAAGATACGTCTATCAAAAGATGGATAATTAGCCACTAGTCAAATCAATATTAACAGATTGTTGTCTATAAACTCACTGCAATTAGTTTCATCACTTCTATCTAAGCAATCAGGATATCCATCACATCGCTGACTAGCTGGAATGCAGAGTCCATTTGAACATTTATATTTGTTGGAAGTGCAATCTGGTTGTAGAAAACTATAGGTTAATCACATGGTAATTATTGGAAACATTGATCCGTTGGCATTGGTGCTGTATTAAGATCAATGGAATATAGCTGTATGTGGTTAATACATGCACTCCTTGCAATCAAATAGGTGTAATGCATTGTCCATTTCAATGCTGCCTTCATTTATACCTTGATTCATTATACTGACATAATCATGTGCGCACAAACCGATCTGGAGCACTACATCAATAAATCCCTGTTTTTGAGTGCTTCTTATCAAACAAGTAAATAAAAACATTCTCTACGAGAAAGTTGGTGGGATATAGGATTTGATTATGACATTGGTGGTGTAAAAAGCAAGGAAACAAGGTCTTATCAGAAGGGAAAATGTCATAGTCCTATATTTAGCACATTTCTAGGGCATGTGTTGTTTGTGTGCTAAATATAGGACTATGACATTTTCCCTTCTGATAAGACCTTGTTTCCTTGCTTTTTACACCACCAATGTCATAATCAAATCCTATATCCCACCAACTTTCTCGTAGAGAATGTTTTTATTTACTTGTTTTCTTAATTTTTTTCATATTTATACACATGCCGTATATAATATTAGATACCGTAATTTTACAAGACATAGGAGGCTGATAGTCGATTATTTATCAAAGTATTATATTATATAAAAGCGAGTCCTCCAGCCGATTCTGAAGCTATTGGTGAAATTTTCATCGCTTAGAAATGTTCCTGTCCTGAGTTATGCGTTGCCAAGAAGGAGGAGAAGAATAAGAAGACGACCCGCCCCTTGTTCCGAGACTGGGTACGAGGACGGGCAGTACACTCTTGTTCTCAACAACCACGCGGTTCAGCGACATGAAACAAAAACGAAACTACTCATTTTTGACTTCTAGATCGATTGCTAAAACAAGCTACACGATCCGATCGTCGGGAGTGTTGTTACAGACGGGTCGCGTTTTGTTAATGACATTCATAGTCGGGGTCAAATCCTATGTGGAAGTTTCTAACGAAACTTCCGATGTATCATGTGCTATATGTAAGTATTTTATTTTCAACAATCATTAACCCAATTCATGTGTTCAAATGGATATCCAATTTTACTCCTACACAAATGGATTTTGAACAGTTAATTCACTGCAATCAATAGGAAGACTACTATTGGTTCCATTGGTGCAGTAAGGATAGCCAAAACAAAGCCAAATTGCTGGGATGCATAGACCATTTGAGCATCTGATTTGGCTTGAAGTGTAATCGACTCATACACAATATTGCATGCATTTGGTGTGTTCTTACACCATTCATAACATAACCCTGTCTCTTAATCGATGTAGGAAGCAAGTAAATAAACATTACAAATGACACAATAACAGGTGGTCTATAAACTTACTGCAATCAGTCTCGTCACTTCTATCAGAGCAGTCAGGATAGCTATCACATTTCCAACTAGCTGGGATGCATTGTCCATTTGAACATTTGAATTGGTTGGAAGTGCAAGCTGGTTGTAGATTGAAAGCAATAGATGAATAGCATGACATACTAGAAGAACTCAATTTGCAAAGATTTGGCAATATTGGCATTGTGATATCATACACATGAATTTTATCTTATAACAATTTCATCACTTGTATTGAAACTGTCAATGCACATATGAGACAGTGTCTAGCAAAATCACCCTTCTGGGTAACTAGTTTATCTAGGTTTGAATTTCTGCTAGGTCATTGTATAACCCATATTGGACCATCCAACATCAAGTCATGCATTGATACATTTCAATGTGATTTCTTTTGGTTGTCCTGAATAATTTTTAAGGTATCATAAGTGTGATTTTGCCATACACTGTCCCATATACACGCATACAGCTCCCTACCTTGGCACACCACTCCTGCATCTTCACCATGCACACAGTTGTGGATGCCCCATCCACTGAAGGGACACTGGTTCAGGGATGACTCTGAGCCAGCACATCTCACATCATCCATCCAGATGGCTCCATTCCCTTGACCAAACTCTGCGTTGGTGGAAGCTCTAACTGCTCCATTGTATCCCAGCTGTCTGCACACCACCTGAAATAAAAGTGCACATGACAAAACAATGTTTCTCTCTCTCCCTCACTTTCTCCCCTCTCTCATTCTCTAGCTCTCCCCTTTCTCACTCACAATTGCATCGTTGATGTCCCAGGAGTCATCACACACTGTACCCCACACTCCATTGTGCTGCACTTCCACACGACCACTGCTGGGGGTGGTACCTCCAACCAGACGTAGTGGAGCAGTAACTTCAGTGGATGAATGAGAGGGGGAGAAGGGGGATATAAGGGAAAAGAAAATAGATCTACACTAAAAGAAAGCACATCAGTGGTGAGCATCTCTTAATACTTATAAAAAGATGCACTGTACACAATGGATAAAAATAATAGTACAATAAATACTGCAAATTGATAATATACATATATTAATGGTTGGTCCAATGCAATCAGATATCACCCTTTCTGTGTAGTTTATCAATGTTTGAATTTTTTGCTTTTCTGTTAACTGTTAAGATCCTCTTTGAAATCATAATATTACCTTAATTGGCCTATCCATCACAAATTTATAGGCCACTTAATTTATAATTAGCTGTACATTTCAATGTGAGTGTTAATTTTCTTTTCTTGTCCTGAAAAATGTGATAAAGTATCAGAAGGGTGATTTTGCTGGACTGTCCCATGTCCATGACCACACACACACACACACACACACACACACACACACACACACATACACACACACCACTCCACGCCACACAACACACACAACTCTCACACATACAAATCACACACACACGCACAACTCACACACACATAAATAGCTTCCTACCTTGGCACACCACTCCTGCATCGTCACCATGCCCACAGTTGTGGATGCCCCATCCATTGAAGGGACATTGGTTCAGGGATGACTCTGAGCCAGCACATCTCACATCATCCATCCAGATGGTTCCATTGCCTTGACCAAACTCTGCATTGGTGGAAGCTCTAACTGTTCCATTATATCCCAGCTGTCTGCACACCACCTGAAATAATAGTGCGCATAACTAAAACATGTTCTACTGAGAAAGTATCTGGGATATAGGAAATGAACACAAAAGAAATTGAACAAGGGTTTTGGGAAAATATTGAGACAAAATCTATATTTTGCTCTTTTTAATATGTTATTGTGCTAAATTTGTCTCGATATCCTTTTCCAAAAACCTTTTTCCATTCCATGCACCAATTGCAATTTGTATTCAATTCCTATATCCTACAAACGTTCTCATTTTTTCAATACTTGTTTCCTCTATTTATTATCTTTGATAACGGTGAGTACAGCACAGATAAGTGCTGACAATGTTGAGTTTCGATTTTTTTTTAGACAGTATAAAGTAAATATCCGCAAACATCAAGGTATAGAAATAAACACACAACATTATGAATTCATGCCTGCTGAGCAGGTCATATTAATGCATGGCAGAGTCAAATGGGAAGCATGCAGCTCGATCTTGAGCCACGATGACACATGATTGCAGTAGCAATAGAAAGCTCAATTTGGCACGAAGCCAAGAAAGGGTTAGGCTGTATGGCTGATCGTGCTTTTCAACAATATGTGATGCAAACCTCTTATAGAAAGGTTTAGCAGCAGGACCTAATTCACCAGATTGAAGTTGATAACACCTGTGGTGTGAAACATCCAAGTTCTACTTCAAGAACTCTGGCATCATAGGCACGTTTGTTGTCCTGTTCTAAATGGCGATATAGCATTGGGTCAATGATTCTTTCATATAAGATTTAGCAAAAGGATTGAAAACCTTGACATCAAGGTAGCTCTTCTGTCTGTTACGATGCCATGCAAAAATTCTCTGCAACAATGTCTACACTCGAGCATCATCCGCATCATGCACCATTTGCTGTCTTGTACTTTAGAAACTCGCCAGATAAAGGTTGTAGGCAAGGCTCGGTTCCAATACCGTGGCAAATACTTCAGTAAGCAATGTTGCAGTGATGTCCCGTAACTCATTGTGCCGAATTGATGGGTATAACCACCTCAGGGACAGCTTAAGGCATGTTCAATAGAAAATGTCTTGCCATTAACACAGGTCGAAGGAAGCAAGTTAGGTTACCAACCATAGAGCAGACAAAGAGCATTTCTAAAATGCTCCCTTAAGGCAAAGCCTAGGTAACATAAAAAGCCATGTGGAAGCACCAGCTTCACTGGCAACTTCCATTGATTGCTGAAGAGAAGCTGTTTACTTAGTATACTGACAATAGTGACATGTAAGAATTAGTAAAGTAGGTTTTAACGTAGCCCCTTTGGCTTTATGTTTATTGAACGGCACCATAGCTATTGCTGCTTTTGGGTGTTCGTTTCGTTACGAGCGCGGGCCTTTTGCTTTAATTGCACGCTTGCTGTCGGCTTCACAGCGACAGAATGTCTACTATAGTGGCTGATAAACTTATTTTACGTATTGTCATGGTTACGTCAAACGTTTAAATTTCTTTACAACGCCTGTAACAACCATCAAATAAGTTTATCAGCCGCCACTACGAAAGTAAGATATTTAATTGATTTCACGTACATGTAATATACTATATGCGCACAGCTAACCAGTGAGATAAAATGCGGAATTGTTTCACGTCTTTTGGTACAAACGGCATCATTTGAATGTGGGTTTTTTTAAATAAAGAAAGAGAAGAAGAACCCGAACCTGGAGAACGATGGGTACGAGGGTGAGCTACTCGTGTTTTAGTTCTTTAAAACCGTACGTTTTCATGGAGTCCATCTAGAAATCGAATGATGTGTTAAAAATTAATCATTTCGCGCTACCATTATTAGTCTACCTTGTTAATGAGCGTGTCCATGCATAGTGATTTCCATGTCCGGAACACCCACCCCCACACCAACTACGTTGGCCACACTTCAAGGTTCATTAATATGTATTGTAGTAACAAACCTGTCTTATTTGTGTAATAATTCATTACAAATACCAGTTTAGTCTCGACCCCATGCCATAAACGTCACAGCATATCACTGGTGGCACGTTCCTATTGGCCGATTTCGAACGTGCAGTGGTGTAATACAACCGCGTGGTAACGTCCTAGACCCTGGGGCAGAGATTGCGCATATTTCTAAGTTATGAAATAATTAACAACAAGCTGGGACCCCCCGCCTCCCCCCCACCCCACACAAATCGCCTGCTGTCCGTTTGTCGGGAGCATCGCTAGACGCGGTTCGCGTTAAAAAAAAATTCATACTCTCGTCGACCCGGATCAATTCCTATATAGGAACTAATAATCATGACATATAGAACCCAACCAAAGCTACATGCTGTAACCAGCATTGATTTAGATACCTGCATGCATTGTTTTATCCCCCCTATATTTACCCTTCCCTCCGTTTGCTCCCTCCATTCCTCCCTTTCTTTGTATCTCTCTCCCTCCCTTCCCTCTTCCCTCTCCCTCTCTCCCTTCCTCACTTTCTGAATCTCCTTTCCATTCCCTCCCTTCCTCCTTTCACTCCCATCATCTCCCCCTCCATCTCTCCCCCCCCCCCCTTCCTCTCTCTATCACTCACAATAGCATCATTGATGTCCCAGAAGTCATCACACACTGTACCCCACACTCCATTGTGCTGCACTTCCACACGACCACTGCTGGGGGTGGAGCCTCCAACCAGACGTAGAGGAGCAGTAGTGGCTAAATGAGGAAGGTGAAGGAGGGAAGGGATGGAAGGAAGAAGAAACAAATATACTAAACAATAGCACATCAATGATACGTTTATCAAAAGATGGAATAATCAGCCACTAGTCAAATCAACATTAACAGATTGTTGTCTATAAACTCACTGCAATTAGTTTCATCACTTCTATCTAAACAATCAGGATAGCCATCACATCGCTGACTAGCTGGAATGCAGAGTCCATTTGAACATTTTAATTGGTTGGAAGTGCAATCTGGTTGTAGAAAACTATAGGTTAATCAAGTGGTAATTATTGTAAACATTGATTCGTTGACATTGGTGCTGTATTATGATTAATGGAATATAGCTATAGGTGGTTAATACATGTACTCCCTGCAATCAGATTCATCACATCCATTTATGAGGATAGCCATCACATTCCAAATAGGTGTAATGCATTGTCCATTTGAACACTTGAATTGGGTTAATGATTGTGGAAAATAAAATACTTACATATGGCACATGATGTGATAAGAAGCACTCAAAAACGGGGATTCACTGATGTAGTGCTCCATATCGGTTTGTGTGCACATTATTATGTCAGTATGATTAATCTGAAGGCAGCATTGAATAAGATATCCAATTTTACTCCTACACAAATGGATTTTGAATAGTTCATTCACTTCAATCAATTGGAAGACTACTATTGGTTCCCTTGGTGCAGTAAGGATAGCCAAAACAAAGCCAAATTGCTGTGATGCATAGTCCATTTGAGCATCTGATTTTGTTTGAAGTACAATCTACTCATACACAATATTGCATTAATCACATGCATTTGGTGTATTTTTACACCATTTGTCACATAACCCTGTCTCTTAATCAATGTAGGAAGCAAGTAAATAAACATTTCTAATGAAACAGTAACAGGTGGTCTATAAACTTACTGCAATCAGTCTCGTCGTCACTTCTATCAAAGCAATCAATATAGCCATCACATCGCCAACTAGCTGGGATGCATTGTCCATTTGAACATTTGAATTTGTTGGAGGGGCAAGCTGGTTGTAGATTGAAAGCAATAGATGAATCACATGACATACAATAGTGGCATTGGTGATATCATACACATGAAAATTATCTAATAACAATTTGATCACTTGTATCAAAGCAGTCAATGCACATGTGAGACACATATGAGATTCTGGGTAACTGATTCATCTAGGTTTAATTTCAACATTTCTGCTGTGTCATTATATAACCCAAATTGGACCATCCAATATAAAGTCATTCATTTCTTTTGGTTGTCCTGAATAATTTTAAAGGTATCATAAGTGTGATTTTGCCATACACTGTCCCATATATTTGTACTATACACACATACAGCTTCCTACCTTGGCACACCACTCCTGCATCGTCACCATGCCCACAGTTGTGGATGCCCCATCCACTAAAGGGACATTGGTTCAGGGATGACTCTGAGCCAGCACATCTCACATCATCCATCCAGATGGTTCCATTGCCTTGACCAAACTCTGCATTGGTGGAAGCTCTAATTGCTCCATTATATCCCAGCTGTCTGCACACAACCTGAGATAAAGTGTACATAACAAAACAATTACATATGCACATGTGTTGTTTCTCCCTCTCTCTCTCTCCCCTCTCTCTCCCGCTGTCTCTCTCCCTCCTCCATCTCTTCCCCATCCCTCTCCCCCCTCTCTCACTCACAATAGCATCGTTGATGTCCCAGGAGTCATCACACACTGTACCCCACACTCCATTGTGCTGCACCTCCACACGACCACTCCTGGGGGTGGAGCCTCCAACCAGACGTAGAGGAGCAGCAATCTCAGTGGCTGAATGAGGAGGGTGAGGGATTAAAGAAACATGCACAATATAGATCTACACTGAAAGAAAGCACATCAGTGGTAAGCATCTCCTATTGGAAAAGATGCACTGAACACAATGGAACTGAACAAATAATCTGCCAATGCTAAACTACATACTGGTTCTACAAGTCAATAGATACATGTATTATCAAATATATCCTGCGCAGGGCTTAATGCTCATATGCTAGATTTACTTACGCATGCAAATCTGCACTTATAGTCTATTTGTGTGTAGAATCAATACTATATCATCCTATACAAAACTCAGGTACGCTTTTTCTTCCCTTTGTTTATCATTTTTTAAAATTAGTAGAGTTTTTAACACGCGGTTTACGACAGATGCGGGGAAGTATTGGGGAACATAATTCCCTCCTATAGATTTTTTTCTACGTTTATTAATACTCCAATCATTACAGATGAAATTGGAAAAGTAAAGAATCAGCAGGCATATACAATTGTCGTATTGTAACCTTTAAAAGCCAGCTCATTATAGTTTTAGCGATGTGCCTCAGCTTTCAAGGTACAGTTCCGATATACACTATAGCCTAAACTTAATCAATGGATGCAAAAGCGAATGTTATAAGAAACAATTTTATACACCGAAAACCAATACAGTGGTATAAGTAGTGCGATCGACCAAGAATTGCATAGAGAAACAAAGCGTACCTGGCGCAGCATGTTTGCGGAATTGTCCGACAATACGAGCCTGTATAACTCCATAGGGCAGTCGCAAATACGTACAGAGTTTTAAACAGGAAATACTGCAAAAATATACAAACCACTAGGAGGGATTTATTCCCCATAATAATCAAGATTTCCCCGCGCCTGTCGTAAACTGCGTGTTTAAAAATATTAGGTCGTAGTAAGAACCCTTCCTAAAGTATAATCAGGAAGAAATTTGATAACTGTACATTTGTCTAGGTAGGAACAGTGATTATTAAGATACATATCTCAGTGCCACAAGGTGGCAGTGATGGGATATGATCTTTAACCTATGCTATCAATTGATCGAAACTTTTGGTACGTTATTTGGGCTTGAAATATTGTGGTTTAGACTAATTATGACAAGGTTTGATGACATCATCAACCGTGTTGCCTGGAAGATGTTATTTACTGCAGGTACCTATCCTGTGCACAAAGACAGTGACAGAAGGAGATGCAAAAAGTGGCGATGAAATGGCCAGGAGTGGAATGCATCAGAGACCTTCACATGAGTTCACACAGACTCAAGATCTATTGCAAAGTATGATCCAGTTCGTGAAAGTTTATTAAATACATTATAATACTGGTGCGCAAATTCAGTGCTGTATATATGCACGAGCCACACAACACATATGCATGTAACAGATACACATACACACGTATATTCAGCTCCCTACCTTGGCACACCACTCCTGCGTCTTCACCATGCCCACAGTTGTGGATACCCCATCCATTGAAGGGACATTGGTTCAGGGATGACTCTGAGCCAGCACATCTCACATCATCCATCCAGATGGTTCCATTGCCTTGACCAAACTCTGCATTGGTGGAAGCTCTAACTGTTCCATTATATCCCAGCTGTCTGCACACAACCTGAAATAATAGTAAAAGTGCTCATTAAAAAACATTTACTGATAAAGTAAGTGGGATATTGGAATTGAAGACAATAATTGTGTTAAAGGAACAGAACAAGGTTCAAGGTTTTATTTTGTTATGTTACATTTACATGTGCAAAATATAGGATATGTTTCAATTTCTTTTCCCAATAACCTTGTTCTGTTCCTTTTTACACTATACTGTTGTCTTAAGTTCCTATATCCTGCTAACTTTCTCATTTTTCTTGTATACTCTAATTTTGTTATCCATGATAACTGTGAATACAGATGAAAGTGCTGAGCAGGGTCGGCGAGAGCCGTGGGGTTAATATCTATTGTCCTGAGTGTCCACCCGGGGGTACAATTGGACACCCGGGTGGACAGCAAAAAAAGTTTTTACCGTGCGGTCATGGAAGGGACCTATAGTGGCATTTAACGGTACCTGCTTATAGAACAAGTCTTTATAGGATCGGGCCGAGATAAGTAAGGCTTAAATCCTTTCGATACCCGTAAAACGAGCCGTGCTAGCGGACCTCTCCATTACGCTCCGTGTGGTACGTACATATCGTATACGAGCTACGTACTAAGATTAGTTTTTTTGCCAACGTTAATACAGATAGTAAAATAGCTGTTTCTCTGGACTATTATTGTTTGTCAACAAAAGGTGATTGAGAGCTTTCAGCTGTCTGTTTAGGCCTATGTTTAAAAGGACATGTACTCGTATAGACTATACTCGTACATGACCTTTTAAACATAGGCCTAAATAGACAGCTGAAAGCTCTCAATCACTTTTAGTTGACAAATACTAGTCCAGGAAACAGCTATTTTACTATCTGTATTAACGTTGGCAAAAAAACTAACCTTAGTACGTAGCTCGTATACGATATGTACGTACCGCACGGAGCGTAATGGATAGGCCCGCTAGCATGGCTCGTTTTAGAGGTATTGAAAGGATTTAAGCCTTATACTTATCTCGGCCCGATCCTAAAAAGACTTGTTCTATAAGCCAGTACCGTTAAATGCAATTAGGCCACTTCCATGACCGAGCGGCAAAACTTTTTTTGCTGTCCACCCGGGTGTCCAATTGTAGCCCCGGGTGGACACTCAGGACAATAGACATTAACAGAGCATTTGGGGCTGCTGTTGTGCCATAATACAATACAATTGTGAACCGTCCAGAACGGGGTACAGGGGCGGATCAGGAGGGGTTCTTTGGGGTCAAAAGACCCCTCCTCGGGCCATTTCATGAATAATTATGTCGCACATTGTTCTTACGAAAAAGAAGCGATCAAAAGAGGTAATATGTACGAATTTACACTTCACATCGTGAGTGGGTCTGGGTACGAGACTTCTGTTTGGGGTGTCACGTGTGTGTTGTGGGCGGGTCGATGTTACAGGGTCGTGTGATACACTCGTGCTGTGTAGTGTTGTTGCGGATTTGCTGTCTAGAGAAAGGATCTTTGTGCAACCAAGTCCCCGAGCCTTGACTACGCGCTTTATGCGAAACATGGTGTCAGAAGTGGGATCCTTTCTCTAATGCAGTGGCAGTGAGCGGAAATGGAAAAATATCTGGCGCCCGAAGCTATTGGAGAGGGGGAACTCTCTGACCAATGGTTACGCTTCAAAAGAGAATTCGCCCAATTTTTAGTAGCGGTGGGTAAAGAGGAGGCCACCGAGCAGGTAAAGCTGGCAATATTTTTGAGAATTGTCGGCCCGAGAGTGAACGATTTGGTCGAGACGATGAGGTTTGAGGGAAACGAAGATGGCCGCAAATTTGAAGTGGTATCCAGGAAGCTGGATGGTCTGTGCGCCAGGAGGTCGAGCAAACACGTTATCCGAGACAAATTCTTCCAGCTCAAGCAAGACGGGAAGAGTGTAGATCAGTTCGTTATGGAACTAAGAAAACAGGTCAAAGATTGTCAGTTTGGGGATCTAAAGGATGATCTCATGCTGTACGTTCTGATCAGAGGTGTGGACAATGAAAGAATGCGCAGGAGGCTGTTTGAAACAGAGAACTTGGACTTACCGAAGGCAATACATATGTGCCAGAGTATGGAAGCGATGGCAGATGACTTGCAATGCCTGGCAGGAAAGAAGGCGGAGGCAAGTGAAGGTGTGGCAGCGGTGAGAACTGTTCCAGCAAAGAGAATGAGTAAACCAAAGGAAAGACTGCCAGGTGACCAAGAGGTTGGAGCACCGTTGTGTTCTCGCTGCGGGCGATCACATAAGCCTAGACAGTGCCCAGCTTATGGCCAGAGGTGTAAGAAGTGCCAGGGGTTCAACCATTTTGCAAGGGTTTGCAGAAAGGGGAGCAGTGCGCACCTGGTAGAGGAGGAAAATGTTACTCCAACCGGGTCGGATGAAGAAGCATTGATGATTGCAGTGGAAAAGGTGGGCAAGAAGCTGTTGGCTCAGGTGCCCTTCTGAGTCAGTGGGTGTACTCAGGTGATTGTGTGCCAACTGGACACTGCAGCCTCTTGCAATATTCTGTCACTGTCGGACCATAGGAAGCTGGGAAGCTTGCCGACCAAAGAAAGTTGGACTACTCTCACGATGTACGATGGGACCGTGAGGAAGTCCCTGGGGCGGTGTCGAGTCCAGGTACATAATCGGCAGGAGAAGCCGATGTGGTTGGAGTTTGAGTTGTTAGAGACAAAGCATCCGACTCTGTTGTCACTTGATACATGCTTGAACCTGCAGCTGTTGTCCTATGAAGCTGAATCTGTATGCATGGCGGAAGCGACTCAGAGCCTAACAAAAGAGACGATACTAAAGGACTACAAGGACATTTTCAGTGGAATAGGGGCCCTGCCTGGTGTATATGACATTGAGCTGGATGACTCAGTACCCCCTGTCCAGAACCGACCTCGCAAGATTCCCCACAGTCCAAGAGAAGTTACAAACCATGGAGAAAGATGGTTGGATCGCCAAGGTCAACACACCCACAGAGTGGATAAGTAACCTTACGGCTGTGTGGAAAGCAGACAAGGCTCAGGTCAGAATGTGTTTAGATCCTCGGGACCTGAATAGAGCCATCAAGAGAAGCCATTTTAACATGCCGACCCTGGATGATGTGCTGCCCACATTAAACAACGCCAAGGTCTTCAGTTTGTTAGACGTGAAGGATGGGTTCATGCATGTTAAGCTGAGCGACCGTTCCAGTTTCCTGACCACCTTTTGGGGACCCACATGTCGGTACCGCTGGCTGAGACTGCCATTTGGCATTTCGTCAGCACCTGAGGAATTTCAGCGGAGACTGCAAGCTGCGTTGTACGACTTGGAAGGAGTAGCAGTAGTGGCAGACGATGTTCTGGTGGTTGGGAAAGGCGATACTATGGAAGAGGCCCGTCGTAATCATGATGAGGCACTGATACAGTTACTTGTGCGAGCTCGCAAAGCGAACATCAAGTTCAACAAGGACAAGATGCGACTGCACATGTCTGAGCTGCTCTACATAGGTCACCGGATATCAGGAAAGGGAGTGAGGCCAGACCCATCAAAGGTGTTGGCTATCCAGAACATGGCTACCCCGAAGTCAGCATCAGAGGTTCGGAGATTCTTGGGAATGTGCAATTACCTAGCAAGGTTCATCCCAAACCTCTCCCGGGCCAGTGAATCACTCAGACATTTGACAGAGGGCAATGTGGAGTTTGCATGGGGACCGGAAGAGCAAGCGGCATTTAGCAACATCAAGGACCAGATTAGCAGTGATCAGCGTCTGGCGTTCTATGATGTTAAGAAGCCAGTGGTGATACAGTGTGATGCCAGCACGGAAGGACTTGGAGCCACTCTACTGCAGGAAGGCCGACCCGTGGCATCAGCATCCAGGTCTTTAACCAAGAGCGAGAAGAACTATGTGGCAATCGAACTGGAATGTCTAGCGATAGTTTTTGCCTGTCGCAAGTTCGACCATTACATCTATGGGAAAAGGACAAAGGTGGAGACAGACCACAAACCATTGGAAGTCATCACTAAAAAGTCCCTTTTGTCAGCACCACGGCGACTACAGAGGATGCTATTGGCACTGCAGAGATATGACTTGGATGTCATTTATAAGCCAGGAGAGCAACAAGTCATTGCAGACACTTTGTCCAGGCTGCCGGCAGAACAACCACAGGCTGAAGAGTTGTCACCACAAGAAATATTCCAGATAACCTCAATGCAAGAGGAGGCCCAGGAGCTAGAGGGGATAGAGGAGCAGGAATTTGTAAGAGTGATAGACCAAAGATTGGAAGAAGTGAAGAAAGCTACAGCAACTGACCCAGAGCAGCTAGCACTGAGCCAGATGATTGGACGAGGTTGGCCCTCTAGTATTCGAGAAGTGCCATGCTTGGCCCGAAAGTACTGGACATTCCGCGAGGCATTGGTGATGCAGGATGGAGTAATCTATAAAGGTGGCCAAGTTGTAGTACCAGAATTGCTCCGGGCAAACTATCTGAGACGGCTACATTCAAGCCACTTGGGCAGTCAGTCAACCCTGCGACGAGCTCGAGACGCAGTGTACTGGCCGAATATGGCAGATGACATTTCAAAGGCAACGGCTGAGTGCCCTATCTGTGAGCAGGACAGCCCGGCACAGGCAAAGCAGAGCCTCCTGGTTCATGAGATACCTAAGGAGCCGTGGGGCAAGATGGGAATGGATCTGTTCTGTTGCAAGGGAAAAGATTACCTGGTTGTTGTCGACTATTTGACGGACTTCTTCGAGGTGGCAGAGCTACCCAATACTTTGGCATCTGCGGTGGTGAACGCTACAAAGCAACAGTTCGCTAGACATGGGGTTCCCATGATTGTCCACACGGATGGTGGGCCCCAGTTCATGTCCAAGGAGTTCCGGTGTTTTGTGAAAGCTCGGGAGTTTCAGCACACTGTGTCATCCCCTTACAATAGCAGATCCAATGGCAAAGCAGAGTCTGCTGTAAAGATTGCAAAAAAACTGTTTAAGAGGAGTCCTGATCCCTATCTGGCCTTGTTGGAGTGGTGCAACACACCCACCATTGGGATGCAAGCAAGCCCCAGTCAACGTTTGTTGGCCAGGCGAACCAGGGGAATTATGCCAACAAGTAGGGCTAAATTGGAGTGGGAACCTCAAGATGGTATGTGGGAAAAGAAGATTAAGAGACAAGGGCAGATACAAGCTCAACAAGAAGGCAAGGGCCGGAGTTTGGCACCACTGAAGAAGGGAGAACCGGTTTTAGTACAGGACATGCAAGCAAGGAAGACCCAGTGGATGAGGGGACACTATCTGGAACGACTAACAGATCGATCTGGAATCGGGGAGGTTGATGGAAGATTACTGCATAGAAACAGGCAGTTTCTAAAACCAACACCAAATGCTCCACAGGTGCCATTGGAGGAAGTTTGTCAGGCACCTGCTTCTGAGCAGCTGTCGTCCGGGGAATCTAGGTCCGTGCCACCCAAAGCAGCGGCACCTAGTAGTCCTGCTCAGTCACAAGTGAGTCCCATAGTGCATGAGGCGGAACTGGAGAAAGAGATACCGAAGAGGAACACAGTTACATCGGCAGTACAGCAAGAAGAGGCAGTCCAAACAAGAAGTACAGCCAGTGTATTGCCAGCATCCCGTGGGGTGACAACTACAACCCGATGCGGGCGGCTCGTTCGAAAGCCGGCTCGCTACCAGGACTTTATTGAACACTAGCTGCCAGAATTCATGCTGTTTTATTTAGGGGAGGGGATGTTTGGGGTGTCACGTGTGTGTTGTGGGCGGGTCGATGTTACAGGGTCGTGTGATACACTCGTGCTGTGTAGTGTTGTTGCGGATTTGCTGTCTAGAGAAAGGATCTATGTGCAACCAAGTCCCCGAGCCTTGACTACGCGCTTTATGCGAAACAACTTCGACGCTCTCAAATTGAAGTATACTAATTCAACCAAGCAAACTGAAAACCATTGTTCCAAGCGATATTTGGAAGGATGCGTCCCGCCCCTTGTGAAATCATTATTAGAATCCCCCCTGGCCGAGGATCCCCGTCTAATATTAAGGGGATAGGTTCTTATATTTCGCATAGAGATAAAAAACATAATATATAGGACTATTACATTTTCCTTTATTGATGGACCCTTGTTTCCTCGTTTTTAAGATAAGATTCAAGCACAAAAAGGAGGAGAAGAGGAGGAGGAGGAGGAGGGGGAGGAGGATGAAAAGGAGAAGGATAAAATGGCAGAGAATAAGATACAAGCATATGTGACTGAGACCCAATCAAAGCTAAATACTATTACCAGCATTGATTTAGGTACCTGCGTTATTCACTCACCATTTGCCTCCCTCTATCCCATATTAATTCCCTCCCTCCCTTCGTAGTCTTTCGCTCCCTTCCTATCTCACACACCCCTATCTCCCTGCTGCACTTCAACCATCTCTCTCTCCCTCCCTCACTCACAATAGCATCGTTGATGTCCCAGTAGTCATCACACACTGTACCCCACACTCCATTGTTGTTCACTTCCACACGACCACTGCTGGGGGTGGAGCCTCCAACCAGACGTAGAGGAGCAGTGACTTCAGTGGCTGAATGAGGAGGGTGAAGCGGGGAGGGATAGAACGGAGAAAAAACATGGGTAATATAATATACTAAACGATAGCACATCAATGGTACGTTTATAACAGGTATATACACTGTACACACTGCATGGAATTCAGCCACTTGTGAAATAACTACAAAAGATTAACAGTTTGTCTATACACTCACTGCAATTCTTTTCATCACTTCTATCAAAGCAGTCAGGATGTCCATTACATCGCCAACTAGCTGGGATGCATTGTCCATTTGAACATTCAAATTGGCTGGAAGGGCAATCTGGTTGTGGAAAGCAATAGATGAATCAGATGAAATGTAAACGGTATTTTAAAAACGGTGTATTTTTTGGCATTGATGTCATACTGACATAGATGGAATTTAACAAAAAGTAATACACTCACTGCAATATGCTTCATCACTTCCATCGGGGCATTGAGGATACCCATCGCATTCGAAACTGGGTGATATGCATTGTCCATTGGAACACTCGGATAGGTTCAATGAAGCACAATCTGATTGAAGAAATTCAAATACGTCAATCACCATGGCACAGTATACTTATGCATCAATGCATGTACTCAAGCTCAGTTTGTAAGCACATTATATGAATCAGAACCTACGCGAGCAGGTTCCATATGGGAATCCTGCGGTATCATGAATGTCATTAAAATGTCACTCGGGTCGGGTCACTTCGCTCTTAATGGCAATCGAGCGATATCATAAAGGAGAATAGTCCTACTTTGTTGCCGTGTCATTATAAGACTGTGTGCTTTTAGAGAAAAAAAATTCACGTCCCCATTTTCCGTACCCTGAAATCTCAAAATTCCATCTAAAATTTCTCCTTCCTCGTTGCGGTCGTCGTCTTCTTCCTTCGGGATATATTAACACACGACAGGAACGTTTGTCAGAACGCCAAGTGTACCATTTGCTCCAGGATGTATCCGCAGGTTATCTTCAGGTGTCAGACGCCTAACCGATGGGGCAACTGATTAGCTGAAGCGAGTAGTACCTTATTCTACAAATAGCGCATTACACCAGCTACATGTATCACAGTGTTTATGACGCAGCTGGTATAAAATAATCAGCGTTATCACAAATTCGTTGGTACGGTTTTACCATACAATCTCAAGGACAATTCTGATTCCATTCGAGCATCTAAAAGTGGAAAGTCCAGATACTGCCAGATCTGCCAAACGAGTGGCATGTCAATTAAGCGCGGTACCAAAAGGACCAACAAAACGACCACCCAAAGGTACGGTATGCAGCATCGATATATGTTGGATCCATAAATTATGAGCATGCATGGTATATCGCTAAAATGGAAGTGTAATGAACCTGCAGCTGGAGCCAGACAGTCTAAATTGCACAAGGCACCATGCAAACTGCAACGCATGTGCTGTAGTATTCAAGTAGCATTGAATTGTAGATGATTCTGTTGATTATAATTACTTGTTACGCTACGCAAGTGGCTACGCTTGAGTCAGTGGCGTCGGAAAGGCACTTAACCTGGACGGGGGGGGGGGGGGGGGGGGGGGGGTTAAATATTAAGTATAATGAAATTCATTATACGTTACACCCTCCCCGCGGAACGTGGGATGCTATACATGTACCAAAAAAAAAATCCATTGCGCAGGGGCGGATAGGGGATCGTTCAAAAGGGGGGAGTTTAGACCCGCGACGAAAAGCGAAGGGGTGCATGGTTGCTGTCCGCTACAGGCCCGATACGAAAAGCGGTGGGAGGGGGGGGGGGGGAGGGGTGCTGTCTGCTACAGGCCCGATACGAAAAACGGGAGGGGGGGTGGGGGAGAGGCCTTTTTCCGCCCGTGTTGCGGCTTGATGCGCCACCACGTCATTATAACGGCGCTTTTCCACAGCACAGGGCTGTGGGAAAAGTAACAGTGCATTAATTAGTTAGGCGAAGCAAAAAGTGTGAGGGCGGAAAGATACTTCCGCCCCTACTGACCCCACCTATGTGGGCTTGCGCTGCTGGTCTGCGCTACGCTACACTGGTGTCAGAAGTGGGATTCGTGTCTCTATTTCCGTCGTGATTGGGAATTGTGGGTGTCACGTTTTAAAAGTTGTACGTCTTGCAAGCTAATATTTCAGAGGATCTATGGACAAAAGAATTGCTGATTTTACTGGAGGACGAACCATTTCGAGTTGTGTTTCAAGGCAAGGGTTAGCTCATTCAAATGACTATAAAGCAGTGTGGGCTTGTCTGCAGCAACAATTCACCCCAGTCGGGAATGAATTAAAATGGCAATTTAAGATCCAGAACCGGGTGCAAAAAGTTGGAGAATCTCTTTTGGAATATTCAGGTGACGTGAGGAGGATGACGTATCCATATTGGCCATCTACGCAACGCCAAGAGTTACTCCGAAATCAATTTATACAAGGAGTGCGCTCACCTACTGTGCAATTGCTGCTCATGAAAGAAGTACCCAAAACGCTAGATGAAGCGTTGCAATTGGCTTGTCTACAGGAAACAGTAGAGTCGGTTCAAAAGCAGCACACAAATTGAAGCACAGTGAAGCAGCGTCAGCTGCCACGGAAACGAAAGGTGAATCGACTAATAGTTTCAAGTCTGTTCAAGATGAGCGCCGGGGATGACAAGATTGAAGGACTTAGTCGGCAAACAAGGCAACTTTCAGAAGAGATGGAAAAATTGCGCACTTCAAGAAAACCCGGACAACGTCCAGAGGGGAGGAAAGAAGTGGTGTGCTGGATGTGTGGAGGGCACGGACATGTTCGGCGTAACTGCCCGAATAAGAAAGAGCAACAGTATGTTGGTTCAGCAAAAGGTAAGAGGTTTGAACATGGAAATAAGGGGCCTGAATCAGCACTAGCTATAAGTTCCTGTATAATAATCTGGAGGAAAGAAGCTGAACGTCCTACAAAGATGTTGTTGTACACAGGGTCCGCTATCACACTAATCAGACAGGATGTGTGGAAGGAAATCACCAGCTGTGAAGAACGCTACCAGCTTGAAGAAGCCCAGCGCCCTATTTTTGTTGCTAATGGTGACAGATTCGATACACTTAATTGGTCAGGTAGTTTTACCACTCTGTATTGGTGGAATAGTGGAACCCTTTTCTAGCTAACGCAGGAACGTCTCATTGGAGCAGATTACCTTTCACAGTTAAGGTGTCACATTGGTATGGGGATGAAGGTGTTGGTGGCTGTAGAAACTGTGGTGAAAGTTGAAACAGAAAAGGGCCACACTTCAGCTGCTGTCTGTCACGCACATTTTGGTGAATCAGTTGAAGTGCCGGGCTACTCTCAGATGCAGGTCATGGTGGGTATAAATAAACACCATGCCATGACAGGTGCGCGATGTTGGAGCGAAGTACAACTTTCATGCAACGACATGGCTTGTTGGTGGCAAGGTCAATTTCGTATGCTCATGCCATTTGAAAATCAACCAAGTAAGTGCCATTTGATGAGAAAGAGTATCACATATCTTGGTCATGTGGTCTCAGAACATGGGATTAAGACAGATCCAGAGAAGACAAGATGTGTTGCTGACTGGCCAACTACCTTAAATTGAGAAAGTTCCTTGGTCTGACAGGATACTATCGACGATTTGTCAAGAACTTTACTGTGATTGCAGTACCACTCTTTCACTTGACTGAAAAACACCAGACTGGGGACTGGACATTGCAGTGCAATGCAGCATTCTTCAAGTTGAAGGAGAGCTTGGTAACTTCACCTGTCCTTGAATATCCAGTACTTAGTAATGGATATGTTGTGGATACAGATGCAAGTGGTGAAGGGTTGGGCGCAGTGCTCTCCCAAAAAATTGAAGGTCATGACCATGTAATTGCTTATGCCAGCAGGACGTTAAATAAAGCAGAACGGAAGTACTGTGCCACCATACTTGATGCTGGCACTTGTGTGGGCTATTCAACACTTCAGAGCATACCTGTATGGAAAGTGATTTACAGTACGTACTGACCACAGTTCCCTGAAATGGTTGCAGAGCTTTCATGAACCTGAAGGTCAAGTCGCCAGGTGGTTTGAAACCTTAGCAGAGCATGACTTTGAAGTAGTACACTGTTCTGGAAAAAAGCACACAAATGCAGATTCACTATCTCGTATGCCGTGCTCTCAGTGTAGATTACCACCAGAGGAGGACAGGGAAGACCATGGCTGTGTGCTGGCAGTGACAGATTCATGGATGCCATCTTGGACTCTTGACAAACTAGCTGCATATCAGAGACAGGATCTTAAGCAAGTTATTTAGTAGCTAAAACCATTCCAAAGGTATTTCCAAAGGTATTTCCCAAGAATGCATCATCACACGTAAAAGCTTTATGGTCACAGTGCCGCTATTTGGTCATGCAAAACAACATTCTGTATTGGCCTGTGGGTGGATTTCCAGGGAGGGGAAGGGTTCTAGCTCATTGGTAGGAGACCACATGGGGGCTAAGAAGACTCTTGACAAAGTTCATCATCGCTTCTATTGGGTGGGGCAGAGGAAGGTTATTATTCAGTGGTATATTAGTTGTACAACTTGCTGCTCCAGAAAGGCACCCATTCCAGCACCTTGTGCCCTAATGCAACTTGATCCAGTGGAAAGACCTTTACAGAGAGTTGCTATGGATATACTAGGACCTCTGTCGGTGACAGAACAAGGGAAAAAGTATATTGGAGACTATTTTACCAAGTGGAAGGAGGCATACCCATTGCCGAATATGGAAGCCATGATAGTGGCCAGACATTTGGTGAGTGAGTTTATGTGTCGCTTTGGTGTACCTGAGCAGCTCCACTCTGATCAAGGAAGAAACTTTGAATCTGGTGTTATAAAGGGCATCTATGAGCTTCTGCAGGTTAGGAAAACTCGAACTACACCCTATCACCCTCAGTCAGATGGAATGATTGAACGATTCAATAGGACCTTACTGAATTTACTAAGTACAGCTGTCAGTGAGAATGAGCATGATTGGGATGTGAAACTGCCTGCATGCTTTATTGTTTGCACATAGAACATCTGTTCACGAAACCACGGGTGTAACCCCATTTAGCATGATGCTTGGGTGTGAGGCATGGCTGCCAGAAGACCTTATATATGGTCTACCAGTTGATGAGGCTCCTGTCCCACAGGGAGGACGAGAGTATGTGGAATACTATGCAGAATGCTTCCAAAGGCATACGAGATGAGGCATGGAAAGAAATGCAGCACTGACCAAAAAAATGTATATGATAAAAGACAAAATGAGAATAAATGCTACCAGAAAGGTGATGGTGTACGGCTCTACTGTCCTGCCGTTCCAAGGGGTCATTCGCCCAAGCTCCATCGACCATGGCAGGGGCCATTTGAAGTTGAAGAGAAGCTTGGTGATGTGGTGCCGGTACCGAATACGGAAGAAGAACTCTCAAGCTAAGCCACTTACATTTCATTTTAACAGACTTAAGCCATACTTCCAACCAGAGGGTACTCCTACAGATGAAAACATTGGTTGTAAACAAGAACAGTGGAATCAAGAAAGAAGAGATGACCCTGTCAATGAAGAGAACTATTTGGATGAAGATATGTTTGTTATCACTTAGAGAACCAGTCGAACAGATACCAGAAGCATTTGCAGAGACTCCTACTACTCAAGAACCACAGTGCAACGCACCTATTCCCAAAAACCATCGACCTGATGTATCACAGCTGAGGCGTTCAACACAGGTACGGCGACCCCCTGACCTGTACTGATTGAACCGTGAGGACACAGTCTGATGTAGAGGGGAGCAGTGTAATGAACCTGCAGCTGGAGCCAGACAGTCTAAAATGCACATGGCACCATGCAAACTGCAACGTATGTGCTGTAGTATTCAAGTAGCATTGAATTGTATGTAAGATGATTCTGTTGGTTATATGCTTGCTACGCAACGCAAGTGGCTATATACGCTTGGGTTTGTGCTGCTGGTCTGCGCTACGCTACAGAAGGAATAGTTTCTGTAATAGTTACAGCGGTAGATACTACGTCTCTCCCCGCTTTATAGTAATATGCGCTGTTTAATATGTGTGTATAACGCCAAAATTGATTACGCCTACTTGGTAATAATGTATTGCGGTGCATGGTTTTTCTGATGATAGCGTGAGATCAGTTTGCTTGGGGTACATTTATTCTATATATTATATGGCTTCGCTTTTGCCAATGCGCTTTATGACCCTTTGGTCCTCAATTGAGGTAGTCTGGGGACTAGTGTAATATTTTAAGGGTACACCTCTACTAAATTGCAGATTCTAAAATAAATCTGTCATGATCGCGCAAGTTGACGTTTTTGCTACCTGGATCTGTAAGTTTCAAGAAATAAATACAATACCAAATACACCAGAAAAATTAGGAAGCTAGTTAAAAAAACATTCTCGACACGAGAAGGTTCGTGGTATATAGGAAATCAAAGGTGATAGCGGTATAAAAAGCAAGGGAACAAGGCTCCTGATTGAAAAGGAAAAATGAAATAGACATATATTAGCACGCAGTTAAATATGACAACATGCTGCTAATATAGGTAGGTCTATTTCATTTTTTCTTTTCAAATAGAAGCCTTGTTCCCTTGCATTTAACACCACCATCACCTTTGATTCCTTTATACCACCAACCTTCTTGTATAGAGAATGGTCTTGTTACTTGTACAAGCTATCCTTGATGAAATATTCATGGTGCATAACTATATGCCACATGGACAAATGTATGGAATTTCATCAGTGTAAGACTAGTAAGTTATATGTTTACTTACTGCAATCAATTGGAAGACTACTATTGGTTCCATTGGTGCAGTAAGGATAGCCATAACAAAGCCAAATTGCTGGGATGCATAGACCATTTGAGCATCTGATTTGGCTTGAAGTGCAATCTGTTTGTGTAATAGTGCATTGTTAATTAAAACATGAATGTCAATACAGATTTAGATCAGTAATAAATCAACTGTTTATTATATTGGCCATATGCTGACCGCACATCCAGTATTGTGTACTGAGTTATCACAGCATCTACAATGGTTATCCATAAACTCACTGCAATCAGTTTCATCACTTCCATCAAAGCATTCAGGATAGCCATTACATCGCCAACTAGCTGAGATGCATTGTCCATTTGAACACTCAAATTGGTTGGAAGTGCAATCTGGTTGTAGACAAAAATAGATGAAAAAAGTCACCTAGCACGTATTTTGTTAATTGAAAGCCTCATTGGTGACACTGCCAATGGTGCATATTTTATGGAATTTTTAAAAGAACAATTTGAACACTCACTGCAATCAGATTCATCACTTTGATCCAAGCAGTCCGGATATCTATTACATTGCCAACTAGCTGGGATGCATTGTCCATTGGAACATTCAAATTGGTCGGAAGTGCAATCTGAATAGAGGAATAACATGACTTGCATTGTTTTATTGAAAACTGTGCATTTATTGCCATTCATGCAGAGATCAGTGGAATGTAACTATAGGAAATACACCTCACTGCAATCAGTTTCATCACTTCCATCCGAGCATTGAGGATACTAATCACATTCAAAACTAGATGATATACATTGTCCATTCGAATTGGTTTAATGAAGTACAACCAAATGTCGCCGCCGGCTGGGCATTAGTTAAACGATACCGTAAAGGCGTTTCCGCACTACAGTACCAGCTCGGTCATAGAGAAATTTCACAGCTTGATCATAGAGAAAATAAAGCGTATACATTGAGACTAAGCAAACTATTAGTTTTCATAGCAGTTGCTAAGAACACTGATGGTTTCTTTAATTACCAAATTATTTTAGCCGCATCTCATTAAACGACACTAGTTTTGCGAGCCACATATCTTACTTGTCTTAACAAACAGACTTTTCAAAACAGTTGACCACAGCTATACACGAACCCATCAATGCACTAGTTGTAACTCATTACTTGTGGGTTTGCGCAGCCCGTTTTCAGAGCTATGCAAATCTGAACGTGAAAAAATGGGGTGTACTTCAGTGCTTGTAGTGCAGGAACCAACTCTAGGATATCGGTAAGCAATTAATAAAGTCATCAGCACAGATAGGAGAACACATAAGTAACGCACATGCAGAAGTAGCCATTTTTATTTACCTTTACCGTCGTAGATCAGGGCAAAGTATTGTATATGAACAATTTGCGTAGGCTTGAATACACACACGCAGAAGAGTGCGTGCATGGTGGCTTTTTGATAGATAGTTTTCAGACGCATTAAACCCTCTCTGTCTATGCCTCCCGAGATGTTATAGGCACCGCCAAACTCACTTTTGGGTGGATGCCACACACAACAGTCGACTGAATGATGAAGAGAAGTCTCTGGGCAACCCACAATACCCCACCTAAAATTATTTGCAATAGTACCGCCTCAAGAGTGCTTACTGAATAAATTATTAGCCAGTTCTACTATTTATTCTGGACCAACTAATGCGTCCCTGATTGTGCTTGTCAAACCCTTGGGGCTAGTTACACGATTGACCTTGTTTATTAAGGAGCACCTCCTGTAGATAGCTGAGAAAAAAAAAACGTTCTTCCCCAAAAGAGTTACTAGTCCGGTCATATACCATCTATATGGTTCGGTGTAAACCTGTATAGCGAGCGGTATTAGTTGTCAATTAACTTCAGAAATACACATCGCTGGCCCAAAAAAATGTGGCAACAAGCGCATATACTTGATTCAGTTAGTATACCTTCTGCCATCTCTTAGAATAACTCAGAAAGGAAAAAATCGTGGGATGGGAGCTTGGAAAACTCACTTGTTAGCGGAGGGTCTCTCAAGGGTTACCCACTTTCACAAGCCATAACTTGCCGAAGCGATATAGCTGTGCCACGAGGATCGGAACCTACGCGAGTAGGTTCCATATAGGAATCCAAAAGTATCATGAATGTCATTAAAAAAACATCACTCACGTCTAGCGGGACATTTAAGAATCGGGTCACTTCGCTCTTAGTGGCAATCGAGCGATATCAAAAAGGACAACAGTTCTGCGTTGTATCAGTGTTACAAGACGGTTTACTTTAAGAGAACAATAATACTCGTCCCCATCGTCCGTACCCAGTCCCACCTAAAATTTCTCCTCCGTCAGCTTCTTATTCTTATTCTTCTTCCTTCCGGAGAGTATAACTCACGACAGGAACGTGTGTAAAGCACGCCAAGTGTACCAATCGCTTCAGGATGCGTCCGCAGGTTATCTTTGGGGGTCTGTTAGACGCCTAACTATTCAGGCAATTAACTAAAGCGAATAGTACCTCATTTGGTATTCGGTTAAAAATACCCAATTACATCAGCTAGCTATTTTTAATTTAATAATAGCCACGTGTCGTGGGCGTGATTCAAATTCTTAATATTCCCGCACGCTGTGGAAGAGGTATACGCACTGAATCTAGAGCCCTTTAGGGTCCCTACAACGCCATGTATAAATGTCCAACCATAATGCCAAATGGTTGAGAAACGGAATGGAGCAGTGATATGCGATTCAAGGTATCATTTTCTGCATGACGCCTGTGCGTTACTCTCATGCAACTCTATCATTCGTTACGCAGCTTGAAATGAAAGCCAAAACTACCATACACGTAAGTACCCGACACTATCGCATATAATTGTTTTGACCGAATTGATTTCTACACTATAGCTTCTTATATAGCATAACTTTCGAATTCTGTCGGTGGAACTACATACGCGATCAGATACTACGGTATACAGTCTACAGCAGATATATGTGAAGCAAGAGGCTCCAATTAGAATGTGTCTCCCCACACCACCACCCTTACTGAAAAAAAATAACCCGGCAACAACTAGCCACTCGTACACCTACAGATATGCCAAACGAGTGCAATACAAGACACGACAAGGTGTCAAGCGCGCTACTGAAAGGACCAACAAAGCGACCACCCGAAGGTGCGTTACACCATGAATGTTGGATCTGGACATAAATTGTAGCATGTATAGTGTATCGCTAAAATATTTTATGCAACAGTTACAGCGGAAGATATTGCGTCTCTCTCCGTGCTGTTGTCTGAAATGTGTGCACGGCACTGCACGCTGTTCGCTGACAACAATTTCGTAATTGTGGTGCATAGTTTATATCTGATAATAGTGTCAAAGTTGCGCGTGCATGGTGTGTATTGTGGTGCATAATTTATATCTGATAATAGTGCCAAAGTTGCTGACGACAACGTATTGTGGCATGGTTTATCTGATAATAGCGTGAGATCAGTGGGTACATGTAATCTGTCTGATATATTATATGGCTTCGCTTGCCAGTGGAGGATTTGTTTTAACTAATGGTTGTTTAAATCAGGTTCAGGTCTAGGAGTCACTTCACCTGCTCCACATCCAGGTCCAGGAGTGGTTCCATGTCCAGCTGCAGGATGAGCTCCACCTGCTCTACCTGCTGTATATCCTGGATACAGAAGTATATCCTGATCCAGAATATACAGCAGTATATCCTGATGCAGGATATACAAGATGACACGCTCCTGGGTTTTATTATAGCTATACTTGTACTTATTGTTTGAATAGTAATACTGTGTATTTTAATGGTACACCCACACCTCAACAAAATTGCATGGCCGCGAGATTCTAAAATAAAACTGTCATTTGACATTCGTGCTACATGGTTACGTTTCAAGAACTAAATACAATACTAAATCCACCAAAAAATGTAGGAAACAAGTGATAAAAACATTCTCTATACGAGAAGGTTGGTGGTATATAGGAATCAAAGGCGGTGGTGGTGTAAAAAGCAAGGGAACAAGGATTGTGATTGAAAAGGAAAAATGAAATAGACCTATATTAGCAAACACAGTTAAACATGACGACATGCTGCTAATATAGGTCTATTTCATTTTTCCTTTTCAATCACAATCCTTGTTCCCTTGCTTTTTACACCACCACCGCCTTTGATTCCTGTATACCACCAACCTTCTCGCATAGAGAATTTTTTTATCACTTGTATAATAATGATTCCTCTTTCTATTAAATGGTACTAGTTGAACTCCATTTTAGTACTCGAAGCTCAAGTTTCATAGCTCTGGTTGTTAAGGACGTAGCTAAGGGCATGACATCATCATTTCAATTTTTCGTATGGGCGCAGACGTCTGTGACGTTAACTTATCATTATTCATTCAACTCTGAAAATATACTTAAGGTTATACATTGGCTCTAGGTTGACCGCACATCCAGTAATAGTCATCATGGCAGCAAAAACTAACTTTATCGGAAGTTTCGCTAGAAACTGCCATATAGGATTTGATCCCGACTATGAACTCATTACAAATACGCGACCCGTCACTAATAAGACTCCCCGACAATCCGATCGTTTAGCTTATTATAGCAATCGAACTAGAAGTAAAAAATCAGCAGTTTCGTTTTTTTAATTTTTTATGTCACATGCAGGACCGCGTGGTTGTAGAGAACAAAAGGGTACTGCCTTTCCTTGTACCCAGTCCCAGAACACGCATAACTCGGGATAGGAACACTTTGAAACAATGAAAATTTCACCAATAGCTTCAGAATTACAGCTTTCATATAAAAAAGTCGATATTATATTTTGGTAAACAATCGACTATACGGTCTATGTGAGACGCATAATTAGATAACTTGTAAGACGTAATTTTAGATATCTATAAACAAAGTATGAATAAATAGCGAACATCTAGAGTAAACGATTTGGTGCTTCAATCGTCTTTTGGTGTAGCCTCTTTTGTTAGTGAAGTCGTTTTTCTCAAAATGCCTTCACGTCAAAAAAAGAAACGAGCGAAACGACGTGCGATATACCTTCAGGTAATTAGTCCGAGACGATGATTTAGAACTGATCGGCACGGGCATCCTATACAGCGATACACAATATTCACAATGATTTCAGTATGAACAAAAATCAAGGAAACAAGTAACTGAAAACATTCTCTACGAGAAAGTTGGTGGTATATAGGATTTGAAGGCAATTGGTGGTGTAAAAAGATGTACTAGTCCTATATTTAGCACATTTCTACGGCATGTGTTGTTCGTATGCTAAATACAGGACTATTACATTTTTCCTTCTGATAAGACCTTGTTTCCTTGCCTTTTACACCAACAATTGCCTTCAAATCGTATATATCACCAACATTCTCGTAGAGGATGTTTTTAGTTACTTGTACAAATATAGATCATTATTCATTCAACTCTGAAAATATATCATCTTAATATTGGCGTAATAGTCATCATGGCAGCAAAAATGGTTAAATGTTATACACTCGCTGCAATCACTTCTATCAAAGCATTCAGGATAGCCATTATATTGCAAACTAGCATGGATGCATTGGCCATCTGAACATTCAAATCGGTTGGAAGTGCAGTCTGGTTGTGGAAAGTTGTAGAAAACACGTTAAAGTCACATAGCATGTACTATTTTAATTGGAAGCCTCATTTTTCAAAGATTTGGCGACACTAGTAATGGTGGATCAAGGCAGTGTGAAGGGACCTAGCGCATACTTTTTCAAAATTTCAAATTATTTCAAATTCTAAGAGACACTAATGCTTATGTCCTCTACAACTTCTTTCTTACGCACAGGAACTTAGCCTGTCCATCATGGAGTTACAGTGGCCTGAAATTTTAATTACTCATACATTCTAATTGCAAGCATCAAATTGGATGATCCTTCTTGGAAAATATGTGCTAGGTCCCTTTTCGTTGCCTCAACCTCATATTTTACGGAATTTAATAATAGGTTGTCCAAACACTCACTGCAATCTGTCTCATCACTTCTATCAAAGCAGTCAGGATACCCATTACATTGCCAACTAGCTGGGATGCATTGTCCATTGGAACATTCAAATTGGTAGGAAGTGCAATCTGGTTGTGGAAAGCAATAGATGAATCACATGACATGTACTATTTTATTGAACACTGTAATTATTGGCATTGGTGCCATACAGAGATCAGTGGAATTTAGCTATAGATAATACACTCACTGCAATCAGTTTCATCACTTCCATCGGAGCATTGGGGATACCCATCACATTCCAAACTAGGCAAAATGCACTGTCCATTGGAACACTTGGATAGATTCAATGAAGTACAATCTGATTGTATAGAAAATGAATACACCAACACCATGACACAAGCTATTTTTGCATCGATACATGTACTCAAGATCATTTATGTGAGCACATTAAATGGATACAAGCTATACTTGAAGGCAGTACTGAATACTCATGGTGCATAGCTGTATTGCACGTGAACAAATCTATGGAATTACATCAGTGTATGGCCAGTTAATTGTATACAATGAATACTTGACTCACTGCAATCAATTGGAAGACTACTATTGGTTCCATTGGTGCAATAGGGATAGCCAAAACAAAGCCAAATTGCTGAGATGCATAGTCCATTTGAGCATCTGATTTGGCTTGAGGTGCAATCTGTTTGTGTAGACAGTAAAACATGATGATTAATTTACCAAAATCGCTGGGATACATCATCCATCTGAATTAACATTCTGATTGGTTGGAAGTGAAATCTGATTAAATCAAATAGTATGTACTATTTTAATTGGAAGCACTCAATTTTCAAAGATATGGGGACACTGGCAATGGTGCATATCATTTACTAACAGATAAATAAAATATTTCACACACTCACTGCAATCAGTTTCATCACTTCTATCGAAGCAGTCAGGATAGCCATTACATTGCCAACTAGCTGGGATGCATTGTCCATTTGAACATTTAAATTGGTTGGAACACAGCAATTCAGGCGTCTGATTGCGTACGACTACGTATCACGTTTTTTATGAGACCAACGGGGAGTTCACGTAACGAATGTTTACGGGCATCGCAAACCAAAATGGGCCTCGTACTCAGACTCAAATATACGCAACGCCCATTCAATACCCTCTAATTGTTCTAAATGCTCACAAAGTGCCCTGGAGATTCTGTTATATTTTCGTTTCCGCCAGTAGATGACCTTTTTGGCAAAATGGCTGTTTCGAGACATGTTCCGTGTTCTATACAAAACTATGGTGAGATAGAAAACCCATTGTACGTATTCTGCCTTTTACATTTTTTGCAGGCCTCAGGAGGGGCACGTTTTACACGCGTACGTTTGCTGCTGGTAGCCATTCATTCTACGACGTACTGGTAAGTTGCACACTTCGTTTAAAGGGTGCATGTTGCGCTGCGTACTGATTAATATTGCGCTCGACATAGGTATGTGTTTTCTAGTAAGGCTCTGAAACAAACAAGTCAAACAAGGTATGACACCAACACGATGAGGTTTTTTGTTTTACCCCGCGTGTCATATGCCTTGCAGGTCCTACAGTTGTGTCACCCCAGTTGAGGAAAACTACACTGATCCGTGAAGGTTAGCGGCTTCTTCACAGGCAGATTTTTACAGCGCCCCTCTGCGGTGTATTGCTTTTTCTTTCACACCTAGCGTTTCTTACCAGGATTGAATAGAAGAACATCGATAAAGAGGAGGTTTGTATAAAAGTTGTGCTGTTGGTGAATTGTTTAACCCTGTATCGACCCTAATAGGTGACGATTCAGCTAGGCGTGCCAAGCGATCCCTACGTATACAAAAGTTAAGGCCTCTCTAGCTGCGTGCATGCAGGCGGCGGGATCAAGCGCATCATGAAGGAGTATTCATTATACCAGGTATAGAGCAGATCGTTCAGCATGCGTGTGTTTTATTAGTGCTCTATTTGGCTAGGCATATGTAGCCTGGGTGGAAGAGGCTTCTGCCATGATCTCTTCAATTGGCTCTACTTGTAACATCGCTATATTCCCCTCTGTACATGCATATGTAAAACGTTATTAAATTTTATTTGAAACAAATTGCTGGGTAATTTGTTAATGCATGTTACTACTGGGAACGAGTCATTATCGTGGGGACAGGGATGAAATCATGGTGTAATAACGTAGTCTTGCGGATGTTGCTCACGTACTCACGCGCAAACACACGGATGAAGATTACGACCGTAATCCTATTCCCGTGAGTAATCGGTCCGAACGCGGGGTACGTACGCCTGATGACAACGTAATCCGTAACGTCAGGGTTACAAATGAATTTACGTGACCTTACGGGCCCGCGGCAGGGCAATCGAATCGCTGTGGAAGTGCAATCTGGTTTTAGAAAAAAAAAACATTTAGCATGTACCATTTTAATTGGAACCCCTCAATGTTCAAAGATGTGGCGACACTGGCAATTGTGCATATCATTTACAGATTAATAAATTTTAAATACACTCACTGCAATCAGTTTCATCACTTCTATCGAAGCAGTCTGTATACCCATCACATTGCCAACTAGCTGGGATGCATTGTCCATTTAAGCACTCGAATTGGTTCAATGAAGAGCAACCTGGTTTGTGGAAAATAATACCTATGACACTCATATCCTCAAATGACACAACAAGGCTTTACTAGTTCAGTTCAATTAGTGGGCACATGTTTATACCAGTATTATAAATACAAGGTATAGAAAGAAGGACCGTGACGCACTGAACGGCACCAAATGGTATAACTATTATAAATTAATTGATTCATACCTTGTATATGTTATTTTTTTCATACGCTTTATTGTGGTGACATGTTTTTTTTGCTACTGACGCTTAATTTGAAAGGCAATGTTTTTGAACTTCAACTTAGTAGACGTTGCCCGTTCGAGTTGTGTAATGGCTAAAAATAGAGACGATATTGATGCGTCAATAACGTGCGTTAAAAATGTTTTGCGGATGATGTTTATTACGCATGTTTACTGATGCTATTCAATTACTGCGCCAGAACTATGCAATAAATCGCCCACTGTTCCAATATTTGGGCGTAGCCCGACCTTCGTGTATTGGCGGAAGGTCGGGTATCAAGCCTATACCTGGACTTGTACTCATCTGATAGTGCTTTGGGCTATTAACACCTGATTAGTCTGACCGTTGATTGAGGGATGATTACGCGTTGATCGCGTGGCAGGCTATGAATCTGTTTTAAAAATACTATTCTTAACACTAGAGGGGTCACGATGACAAAAGAATAGCCTCGCTCCTTTTTCATAAATTGATCAAACGCTGGTGGCAAGCAAGCGTAACATAAACTCTTGCCAAAACCATTATGCTGAACTGAAAAAACATCTCTGCCCTCAATGAAAGTAGCAGTTACTTCAAGTGTTCTGGTTTCATCTCTGGGTAGCCCAACTCCTTAGCCGCGTCGGTAACGCACTCGTTAGCTCTCTCTCTCTCTCCATATGCACGCGTAATAATCACTCAATCAACGGTCGGACTAATCAGGTGTTAATAGCCCACAGCACTATCAGATGAGCACAAATCCAGGTATAGGCATGATACCTGACCTTCCGCCAATACGCGAAGGTCGGGCTACGCCCAACTACTGTTCCAAGGTGTTATTTTCCACTGTTTCCCCCTCTGTATATATGCTAATAGCAAAACGATATTTGGTGAAAATTGATAGTGAATATCATCTATGCCGCTTCTGTAGAAAGACACTTCGTTAAAATTAATACTATCGCGGCGTCGTTCGTCGCTTTGATGATTATGCCTACGCACGCCATAATTGCTTGGTTGTGGTTACAAACGGATGTGCTATCAGGTTCATCATCTCTATGATGCAGAAAGGTCCATTGCACTTTCCATACATTCACGCCCGCCGCCCCCCCCCCCCCCCCCCCCCCCCCCCTCTCGTCGGAGGTCACCATGCGTTAATCCTCGCGCAACATCGATATCACGACTTATAAGCCAACCATATACACTAGGCAACATGTTGCGCGCAACACTATGAATTTTAGCAAAATTCTAGTAAAATAGCATATTAAGAAATCCCTAATATACCGCTAGCCGGGGGGCCCACCAGTACTACATGTCACGAAAATGCTCCGCATATTTCCCATCAAATGAGATATGGATCCGCCGCGCGCCGCTGTTTGTGATGCTTACCTTCAGTGTAACCGAAGGAGCCAACCCCAATAACGATACTAAGTAGAATGATGTGACTCAGCTTCAGTGGTTCTTTGCCGGCTCCTTTGCCCATCATGGTTGAATACAAAGAATGCAACTCTTTGCACATCTGGATGGGAAGATTGGTGTCGCGCTGTATATATATATATATATGTCCCACGCTATAGATATGCCACGTGATCAAAGTATGGTATCTCACATGCAAGCATACGTGTATGCATGCACGTTCTATTTCGACCGATGGTGCAATAGCATATAGGAAGGCCGCGTGCATGGAATCATGCATGTTTGGAAGGGTTGTACTTTAAACTATGAACTTATTACTGCCTGCCCTCGGATGTCACCATCGCTAGTGATTTGCTTGGAATGCTTTGATGTAAGCTCTCTCCATACACTCCTGTGCACAAATTACAGAACAAAAAAAAAAAACAGAATTCAGATCTCACCAGGAAACCACAGCTTCATGCTCTCGGACTGCAAACAGTTTGCACGCTAGCGCGCCTGGAGCTTCACTTGCTAGTTGTAGCTTCCTCTGATTGATTCTGAAAAGAACCATGATAGCATCGATAGTTATTAACATTTGCAATCCGAGCAACACAATGTGATGTTCTTAACCGATTACGGCCGAGTGACGCGTCATTAATGTGTTTACCGCGTTACCAAATAGTTCTTCCGGACCTTTGAAATATGAAGCTACTCACATTCACGGCTTCAGATTATAATGTTGAAACCCCCTTCCTGTTACCTAACATTCCTCTGCTGCCTCTATTTATTGATTTTGGACAATTCTACTTCAGTTCAACAAATATATTCCGGCGTTAATTAAAACACCAAAATGTACCATTTTTGTTACCATATTTGTTCGTCGATTTGTGCTCTCCAACAAGTGCGGAATCGCTCCAATTTTTCAGTATTAAGCGATCGATGCATTTGATATAGAATCAGCCTCCCTATGTACTTGTATCGTTCAATGCAACGTAAAAAATTAAAAAACAGCTAAGAGTTGAAAGCAGCTTAGTAACGTCGCCATTTTGAGTTATTGGCAAATGAAATAATTATATTACTCGTAAACATTTATAACTATCGATGCTATCATGGCTGAGGGTGGTGCCGAGGACGTTGTTTTGGACGATCTAAATGGTTCTTTTTAGAATCAATCAGAGGAAGCTACAACTAGCAAGCGAAGCTCCAGGCGCGCTAGCGTGGAAACTGTGTCTGCGTGGGCCGAACTTAAAAAAAAAAGGAAATCTCCACGAGTAAATCGCACAACTGGAATTACTGCGCACCAGCAGGCAGATAAAAGAAGGAAGAGGAGCAAGCTGACTATAAAAGATGCATCCGCGGAACAACTAGATGCCTTGTGCCGACTCCGATGCAAAGATGCTTGCTTTGCGTATATAATACCTATGTTGTCTCATCAATTATTTCCGCGGATGCATCTTTTATAGTCAGCTTGCCCCTCGTCCTTCATTTCTCTGCCTGCTGGTGTTCAGTACTGTAATTCCAGTCGTGGTGGACATTTCCTTTTTTTTTAAAGTTCAGCCCACGCTTGCTAGTTGAAGCTTCCACAGATTGGTTCTGAAAAGAACCGTTTCGATCGTCCAAAACAATGCCCTCGGCACTACCAGACCACCCTCAGCGCAGCTACGATAGCATCGATAGTTATTAATGTTTACGAGTAATATAATTACATTCATTTGCTAATAACTCAAAATGGCGACGTTACTAAGCTTTTAGCTGTTTTTGTACGCAGCCCCAATGAGAGGGGGGGACGGGGGGGGGGCAAAATCCCCGGGCCCGGGCCTCAATGGGGCCCGGGCCTTTAGAGCCACGCCCTTTATTAGTCACAAGGCACGCCCCCTCAGGCCTGGTCGATAATGAATGTCTTAGTTGCTAATTAGGTTCGGGGCCCAGACCGTTGTAACCAATCAGCGTCTTGGTTTACACTTTCTATTTAACGAGCGGCAAGAATGGGCTACCATCAAAATCAGGCTCCCAGAAAAGAAGGGAAAACCAAGGGCGTCGGAAGGTAATATACATTGGTCCGGCAAATAAATAAACAATGAGGTGGGTGGACTCGGAGAGGCCCGCCCACAGCAACGGAAAGGGGAGCGCTGCAGATGCTTTCTGAGCTGGGTCTGGGGTTTCGCCCCAGAAGTTTTGCCAGTTGTGCATTATTAATGCAAGAAATTTCACTAAAATGACTAGCTCGCACGCGGCGTTAAATGCTCGAACTCGGGGTAATGATCACGTGAGAGGTTTCCAATCCATATGACCGGTCTAGTCTTTAACTCTTTGGACGCCAAGTGTGTACACACACAACCGTTATAATACCAGTCATGTATAAAAAATGTGTTGATCATTCACAATTCCATGATGCATGCAAATGCTTGCTGCACTTGTACCCTTATAAGTACATGTGACATAGTAACTATGCTCCTTACACCTACTAATGAACACCATTATTCAGATGACTGCATTTTATTTCTTCCCTATTAACAGCTAGGAATGTGTAACTAATTGACCATCACTATAGTGCTTAAATTGCCAGCTCTCTTCCCTCTTTTGCCTGGTTCATATCATGGGTAGTAGCAACAGAAGGTGCCAGTAGATTGTAATGGACAAAGAAAATGTACTTACACTGAGATCACAAATGCTCAAACATTTTTATGATTATGAGGTTACATGCATGCGAGTCAGTACTGTGTGTATGGGCATTGGTAATCAAAGTGATTCTATAGTCACAACACAACACAGCAATGCATGGTTGTGTGAACATGCATGTATATATGCAATTGGCGTTCAAACAATGCTTGCTCCAAACAATTTAATTGTAGTGAATTACGCCCCCAAAATGGCAAATAAAAACAATTGCTGTGACGTTTTGAATAATTATCGATACTCATGCCCTTATTACTTACCTATGCCCTTATTCATATTAAAGAAACTATTGGTCCGGCGGCCGCCGGACCTGCCGGACCGGTTCCGACGCCGATGAAAACTGAAGGCAATGCGTGCTAAAGGGGTCAAAGGGCTAAAACAACATGGGTTTCAGGGGCGGATACAGGATTTTCCAAAAGGGGGGGTTGAGACCCGCGATACGAAATGCGGGGGAGGGGGGGGGGAGTGCTGTCCACTTTAGGCCCGACACGAAAAGCAGGGAGTGGGGGGGGAGGGGGGGGGTGCTGCCCGCTCAGGCCCGATACAACAAGCGGGGGTGGGCGGTGGGGTGCTGTCCGCTTCAGGCTCGATACGAAAAGCGGGGAGGGGGGGGGGGGACGCTGTCCACTTAAGGCCCGATACGAAAAGCGTGGGGGGAGGGGGAGGGTGCTGTCCGGCGCTTCACAAAAAGCGGAGAGGGGGGTTGCAACCCCCAAACCTCCAAACCCCCCCCCCCCCCCCCCCCCCCCCCCCCCCCCCCCCCCCCCGGATCCGCCTCTGGTTTGATGTGATAGCGTTTAAATGTTTAATGAGATTGATGAGATTCATTAGGCTAGGGGCCCGAGAAAAAATTTGCCCCGGGCCCGGGCTTGCTCTTGGCGGCCCTGTTTGTACGTTGCATTGAACGTTACATGGACGTAAGGAGGCTGATTCTATATCAAATGCATCGCTCGCTTAATTTCGGACAGATTACGCACTTGCTGGAGAGCACAAATCGACGAACAAAAACGGCAATGTTTAAACCGTAACAATTGATCGAAAGTTGGACGCGTAAGACTGAAAAGGTAAAGACATTGATGTGTTAATCGCATACTTAAATTTGTTAGAAATCGTTCGATCCTCAGGCTGAAAATTAACGAAGAAGTGGATTGAGAGTGGGGTGGCTAACTAATTTATTAACCAACAGTAGATGTTAATTAATAACTTGGTCCTTTCAGATTAACATTGCTACAAGCATTCAAAATGAATTTCTGCATTTGTCATTTCTTTACTTTTGCACTAGTGATAAACAAAATCAAGTGAAGTTGAAACATATGAAAAAAAAATGATTAGGCCAAGTACAGTGCCGGCTCGGAACAACGAACTTTTCACACTTCGGAACAACGAACTTTTCACACTTCGGAACAACGAACTATTAAAGCAAATCACAGTTTATCTATGTGCCCTATTATTGCATTAGCGGGTAATCATAGCGGCGTGACTGCGTAAACTTTCTCAGGTCGATAGCGGTTGATAGAAGTTTCCCCGCTCTTCCTTAATTCGATTACGTAGTGACGTCAGCCGCGAGCTTGGAATCGAGGCGCAGCTGAAGGAGTGGCATGCGAACAGATATTCGTACCACCCGTGTAAATGTACGAACAACACAGTGAAGCACTGCGTAAGGTGTGGTTTGTCCAGTCAAAGAAAGGCTGCATCAGTCTAGGATAGAGGACCATTGGCATACACATTTATACTGCTGCCCAAAACATCCATGCACTGCATGCGTAGCACATAGCTGGATAGGAACGCTTTGCTGTCACCTTCTTTGATGACATTTA